>CM031608.1:2404594-2424594 GCA_018398815.1 Conus ventricosus
TTTTTGAAGAATGACATCGTGTGTTTAGAGCCGAACTGAAAAAAACAACAACACAAAGTTGTTTGTTTTTTTTTAATCGAGGGAAAACCATAGTTCTGTAACTGGACTGAAATATGTGACGGTCAGATGTTGAAATGCGACAAAGATGTTTGTATAATGTTAAAATGTCGCAAATTTGAGTTCTTTTGCAGCATTTGAAACTGTCATTGATTTTTCTTTGGGCGCGAGAATATCCAAGGGAACTAACTGCGTATAAATAAATAACGTGTCTATGCAGAGTACCCTCCCTTGATACAGATCACGCCTGCTCCGGCGATGCCAGTGTCCTTTTCAGTTCGCTCAGTGCAGTAACTGATGTATCACACGCGGAACACTCTTCTCTCCCATGAACTACACAGCTGGGGTCGGCTAGTCCGACGCTGTGCAGCTGGGCGGACACCTCAGCGTGGAGAGGGATCAGGGTGAGGGCGTAGGGGGTGGAGGAAGCACGGGGAGGGGGGGGAGGGGAGGGGGAAAGGGGAGGGGGGGCAGGGGAGGCATGAACTCTCTCCTCTTCCTTCTGTTCTTGTGTTTATGGGTTTTTCTAACCTCAGATGCACTGAAGAGTGACAGAATAAGTCAGCTGTGACTATACGGAAGGAAGGAATGAAGGAAGGAAAGAAGAAAGAAGAGGAGGAAAGAAGAAGCAATATCTATGGGCAGAGGAGGACTTCATCATCTGTTCCATTAGCTGATCTGTTTGATGTTGTTGTTGTTGTTGTTGTTGTTGTTGTTGTTGTTGTAGCTGCTGCTGCTGCTGCTGCTGCTATGCCAAATGAAAGCAGTCTTTTCACAATTCAGTTTATTTTCTTAAATTCATCCCGTGTTTTAAACATTGATTTATTTCACTGGGATTCTATACCATCTAATGTTAACTGTGTAGAGAGAGAGAGAGAGAGAGAAGAGAGAGAGAGAGAGAGAGAGAGAGAGAGAGAGAGAGAGAGAGATGTTAACTAGTTTGGTCTTTGACTCTGTTTGAAGAATAGTGATAATTATATAGTGTATATTCATCCTCCCTTGCTTGGCCCGCTAATAGTACTGTACACATAACATACAACACAGAGCCTTCTTCTTTGTTCTAATTATACTTCATGACTACCGTAAGATTTTGTACAGGTAAAGTTGAAATCCAATGACATAATTCATAACCGAAGCTAAAAGCATACAGACCTTGTATAAATACCCGGTGTATTGTATACTGAATTAAATGTGTGTGTGTGTGTGTGTGTGTGTGTGTGTGCGTGCGTGCGTGCGTGCGTGCGTGCGTGCGTGCGTGCGTGCGTGCGTGCGTGCGTGCGTGCGTACGTGTGTGTGTGTGTGTGTGTGTGTGTGTGTGTGTGTGTGTGTGTGTGTGTGGTGTGTGTGTGTGTGTGTGTGTAAGAGTAGGGGATGGTTTTTAGTACATCAGTCAAATTCAAAATGTTCCAGTTATTTCGCACGTCCGATCCTTTCTTTTCAAAATGGTCAAAATTATTGACACCCAAAAAAAAAAAAATGATAATGTTTTTAGTCATTCTGATCCTTACCCCTCTGTCCCTCCGATCTCCGGGAAAGAAAGAGAGAAAGAGAGAGAGAAAAAAAGAAAAACAGAAAAACAGCAAAAAAAAAAAAGAAAAAAAAAGGGTTATATTTACCATTTCTAACTCTGAAGAGTGTGCTTAGACTGGAACTGCTTTTGTTTTTTTTTTTCTTCTGTCCCGCTCTCTTGTCCTGTCTGCGGAAATCATAAGCGCCGGATGTTCCCGCCCTTATTCGCTTTCTCCTCTGCGAGAGAGTTCCTTTCTTCACCCCTACCCTCGACTCCTCCCTCACCTCCCTCTCCTTGTGCTGCCAGCTGTCCTAAAGCTGCTAGAGAATCAGACGTGTGACTTCCCACGATGCCACAGCTGTTATGTACACCTGAGAATCAGACGTGTGACTTCCCACGATGCCACAGCTGTTATGTACACCTGAGAATCAGACGTGACTTCCCACGATGACACAGCTGTTATGTACACCTGAGAATCAGACGTGACTTCCCACGGTGCCACAGCTATTATGTACACCTGAGAATCAGACGTGACTTCCCACGATGCCACAGCTGTTATGTACACCTGAGAATCAGACGTGTGACTTCCCACGATGACACAGCTGTTATGTACACCTGAGAATCAGACGTGTGACTTCCCACGATGACACAGCTGTTATGTACACCTGAGAATCAGACGTGTGACTTCCCACGATGACACAGCTGTTATGTACACCTGAGAATCAGACGTGTGACTTCCCACGATGCCACAGCTGTTATGTACACCTGAGAATCAGACGTGTGACTTCCCACGATGACACAGCTGTTATGTACACCTGAGAATCAGACGTGTGACTTCCCACGATGCCACAGCTGTTATGTTCGTGGTGAATGGAGAGCACGAAAGAGTGTCCTGAGTGGTCTAGGGGAGCAAACTCGAACTTTTTAGCGTGAGGAACCGAATCTGGCTTCAGCCTTGAAAAGGACCTGATGATTCTTCAACTGTGATGATATAGAGTCTTTTCTGTGGGTTGAAAAAAAAAATCTACAGCCATTTTGCTTCTAAGTTGAGGAGGTACGTGATTGTTCGTTCTTCGTTTTTTTGTTGTCTTGAATGTTGTTTTCTTGCCTGAAGAAGACCAGAGAGGTCGAAACGCGTCGCATTTGTCGTGTAATTTGTTTCTTTAGTTCGACGGCAGAGTAATTTTTCTTTTATTTTTGAAAGAAAAAGGATCTGGAATTGGAATTTTCAGGCCAGAACTGTTTTATCCAAATGATTAATT
The DNA here is from genome assembly GCA_018398815.1 of Conus ventricosus. Lineage (NCBI taxonomy): Eukaryota > Metazoa > Mollusca > Gastropoda > Neogastropoda > Conidae > Conus > Conus ventricosus. The sequence continues at coordinate 2,407,424 of CM031608.1, forward strand.
TTCGAGCGTTAGGCTTCCTGTGTTGTTGTTGTTGTTGTTGTTTGTTTTTTTCCTGCTGCTGACTCGTTTTGGTCAGCTGAGAGCTGCTGAACGTGAGTGAGATGGAGTGACTGGGAAGGGAACCTGCCCCAGGACTTTGTGTGTGTGTGTGTGTGTGTGTGTGTGTGTGTGTGTGTGTGTGTGTGTGTGTGTGTGTGTGTGTGGTGTGTGTGTGTATGTGTGTGTGTGTGTGTGTGTGTGTGTGTGTGTGTGTGTGTGTGTGTGTGTGTGTGTGTGAGTACAGGCGCGTGTCAGTGTGTGTCTTAGAGATTGCAGGCGGGGGCGGGGGTGGGTGGGTGGGGGAGATCGTTTGACCTCTTTACTCGTTCTGTAATAAATAATGCGCTAGATCTGTAACTAATGACTTTGTTCTGGAAATAATCACATCCTGTAATTGGAGGGAAAAGAAACAGATAACATCGATACAACGACAGCCTTTAAGTTGTGAAAGACTTGATCAAACAACAGCAAAGTAAAGTCAGTATCATTCAGGATGCATTTTGCTTGTGCTCAGTGTAACCCAGGCCAAAGTTTCATATGATCTTTGCCCAGACCACAACACAATGAATTGGGCTTTCGAGCTGATGAGGCAACATAGGCTGTGTTCTTTTCTGGTACATTTGGCTTTGTTAGGTTCCTTTCCTTTAAAATATAGCATACAAAGTAAGCTGATTAAAACGTGATATGTTGATGTCAAATAAGGTCACACACACACACACACACACACACACACACACACACACACACACACACACACACACACACACACACACACACACACACACACACACGCACGCATGCACGCATGCGCGCACGCACGCACGCACGCAATTACGCACGCACGCACACACACACACACACACACACACACACACACACACACACACACACACACACACACACACACACACACACACACACACACACACACACACACACACACACACTAGCTTACCAAGGTAAAGTTACATAAAATGTTAGTATATATTTCTTTTAAGTCAAAACATGAACAGTTTGTGGCTCACCAATGTTGTCTCTTCCAATGTTAAATATTACCAAATTTAGCTCTATTTCTGCAATTCAGGGAAACGTCATTATATAGGCAAAAACTTGCTAAATTGATACATCGACAAGATCTTTTTGTAATCAGAAAGACGTCTTGTAAGAGATACAAAAATTGTATAAATTTCTATTTGCAAAAACTGAAGACTAGACTAGTGAGGGTAAGGTGTGTCACTTGCTTACGGAGAAAAAGCAGTGGAACTGGAGGGAGAAACTTTGAGCTTATCTTGGAGCGTTCTGTTTTACAGTTGGAGTGTTTATTTAAGTGTTGTCATAATATTACATATGTGATGGTGGTTTGTGGTGGTGATGTGTGCACCTCTCTCTCTCTCTGTGTGTGTGTGTGTGTGTGTGTGTGTGTGTGTGGTGTGTGTGTGTGTGTGTGTGTGTGTGTGTGTGTGTGTGTGTGTGAGACACTGTTTTGGCGGGTGTGTGTGTGTGTGATTCTGTATTGGTGTGGTGTGTGTGTGTAACTGGGGGGTGGGGGTGGGGGAGAGGGTGGTAGGATGTGTGTGTGCATGTGTTAATATTTATATATATAGAGTGACACAAGATGGATAAATGAATTGACAAGGAATGACTGAGCACAGTGCAAAGAGTGGAATATTTTTAATGATATACTAGTTTATAAGTTGTTGTAATATGTGAATTTTGATAATGGCACCACAAACAAATTTTCCTTGTATTCTATGAGGACAAATAAAATATTGTGTATCGTGTATCGTGTATCGTGTATCGTTTTTCTAACCCTATTGTTTTGAGTTTAACGGAAGATCGGCCAATTTGGTTTTCTTTCTGTCTTTTTCTTTCTTTCTTTCTTTATTTTCTTTTCTTTCGTTTCTTTTTTTTTCTTCTCTTTTCCCCTATATTACTGACAATCTATGTTTCCGGTCTAGACCCAGTTTTTAATAGCTTTTTGTGTTGAGATCCGATGTGTGTGTTTGTGGTGTGTGTGTCTGTGTGTGTATATGCGAGTGTGTGAGTGTGCGTGCTTGCGTGCGTGCTTGTGGGGCGTGCGTGCATGCCTATGTGCGTGCGTGCGTGCGTGCGCGCACGCGTGTTTGTGTGTGTGTGTGCGAGCGCGCGCGTGTGTGTGTATGTGTGTGTGCGTGCGCATGCGCGCATGTGTGTTTGTGTGTGTGCGCGCGTGCGCATGCGTGTGTGTGTGTGTGTGTGTGTGTGTGTGTGTGGGGTGTGGTGTGTGTGTGTGTGTGTGTGTGTGTGTGTGTGAGACAATGTCGTAGTTTCACGGTGACAAAGATCAGATTAATGATTGACAACTTCGTGTTTTTAAGACTGTGGAAATGACTCTAAACAATTGTTTCATATATTTCTAATTCAGTATTTTCAGTTTATATTGAGTTAAATAAAGATATATAGCTAACATATATTCAAACAAAAATATCGTTGCATTCATCATTAAGGAAAGTTACAGGGCGCTAGGTGTCAATAATGTCTTTTGATTTATCACCCGTTGAAGAACGTTCTTCTCCATGTGCTTCATGTCATGGTCTCATCATGATTTATCACCCGTTGAAGAACGTTCTTCTCCATGTGCTTCATGTCATGATCTCATCATGATTTATCACTTGCTGAAGAACGTTCTTCTCCATGTGCTTCATGTCATGATCTCATCACGAACGGTCTTCTCTATGTGCTTCATGTCATGATCTCATCACGAACGTTCTTCTCCATGTGGTTTATGTCATGATCTCATCACGAACGTTCTCCATGTGCTTCATGTCATGATCTCATCACGAACGTTCTTCTCCATGTGCTTCATGTCATGATCTCATCACGAACGTTCTTCTCCATGTGCTTCATGTCATGATCTCATCACGAACGTTCTCCATGTGCTTCATGTCATGATCTCATCACGAACGTTCTCCATGTGTTTCATGTCATGATCTCATCAAGAACGGTCCTGTTTGTCTTTGATATTCTAAGAGCAATGAGCACGGAATCTGTTTCTACATTGAAATGCATCTCACTCTTCTTTTCTGCTGTTTGGTTGCATATGTCATGGTGCTAGCCTGTACCTCCATCCCACAAAGTGCAGGAGAAATGGTCACCTGCCATGTGTCATGGTTCTAGCCTGTACCTCCATCCACACAAAGTGCAGAAGAAATGTGTACCTGCCATGTTTCTTTCCATAGCTTTTCGATATCGATCTTTTTCATTTTGCGCTTTTTTTTTCTCTCTGTTACAATGATCTGTCACTTTTTCTTCTTTTTTTAGATCTGCATTTACAGTTTTTTTTCTTTAATTTTGTTTGTTTGTTTGTTGTTGTTGTTGTTGTTGTTGGGGTTTTTGTTTGTTTGTTTGGGTTTTTTGTTTTGTTTTGCTGTCCCGTCTTCTGTGCCACCTCAGTGGCAGTGCACCCATGCCGCTCATACCGACCCCCCCCCCCCCCCCCCCCCCCCCCCCTCTCCTCGTCCAGAGCCACAGCCCCGGCCCGGCAATCCACAGGGAGCAGTCAAGGTCAAGTGATCAAGAGGCAACCCACCAGAGGAGACACTGCACTGCTGCCGAGTCACTTCGGTGGTGTTCAGTGGCGCCTGTTCTGATCTAACATAAGTAGGACACCACCCACTAAGCCCTCTACTGACGACAATAAAAAGATCCTTTCTTTGACATATATATGCATGCTATACAGTACATTTTTGCTGGTGTATCACGTACATTACTCATCTGCCACTTTTTAAAATCTATTTTTCATATATGTAAGTCAGTACCAGCTTGGGGTGCTTTGGTGTTCTTTTGTCAGTGTTGAGAATGCTTACAGATGCATGGACTTTTTGGTGATCTGTTAGATTGCAAGTGTTTACACGGCTTTTATTTGTCTTGGTGTTTATGTTTGCTTGTTGATTTTGCAGAGAAGGAGAAAGACAAATACACCAATGAATCACACACACACACACACACACACACATACACACACACACACACACACACACACACACACACAAGCACGCACGCACGCACGCACACACTCGTCAAGCTTTGACTTTTTTGTGTTACAAATTATTGGCTGGAAAGTCAACACTCAGTAGGCTACGTATAACACTGTACAGGGTGGAAGCACATCTCCTAATCAAATTACATACTTTTCTTCATAACTCCAAACTTTTGGCAATGACAATGCACCATGGTAAAGAGAAAATCATGTCTTGTCACGGAAGAGCTAATAAAGTATATCATACTGCTGAAAAACAGAAATGCAACAAAGTTTACAGTATTCATGTGACAACGACAGTGCAACAAGCATGTTCTTTAAAAGTTCTGACACTCTCAATCGATGTGTTAGTGTCAGCCGTACACACACACACACAAACGCGCGCGCGCGCACGCACGCAAGCACGCACGCACACACATACAACACACACACACACACACACACACACACACACACACACACACACACACACACACACGCACGCACACGGGGGAAGGGGGGGGGGGGGGCAGGGAGATAGGAAGAGGAACATGCAGATTAGCATCCAGTATGAACGTATTTTTAATCATACGTCCTAAATTTGTTATCCCACCTCTCCATGATGAAACTCCTGTAAAATCAATACAATATTCATCACATATACATGCATAATTTCTCTTCACATACACATGCATAATTATGTTCACACAAATCAAACGACCAGTTTACAGTAAATTGTGTATGAATGGCACTAGGAAAAAAAAACTGCAAACAAAGTAAATGTAGAGGTGCGCCCAATTGTGTACTCACGCGAACACACGCGTGCACGCACACAAACACACGCGCGCGTGCGCGCGCGCGCACACACACACAACACACACACACTAGCACACACACACACACACACACACACACACACACACACACACACACACACACACACACACACACACATGTATATAGAGGCACTTAATTTTCCAGACACCCAATTACAAGATATGACACGCAAGATGGCAAAGAGAGGCAGATTTAAAAGATAAAAATGAACAAATAATATGGCACTGAAATGTTGACGTGTGCACACACATGGCTTTTCCTCCCGAACACATAATCGACGAATTTCACCCCCCCTTCGTGCATTCAGTTTTACACACACGCACGCACGCACGCACGCACACACACGCGCGCGCGCACACACACACACACACACACACACACACACACACACACACAACACACACACACACACACACACACACACCACCTTTCTCTCTATCTGTCTGTCCTCCCGTCACCCATATACATATATCAGAAAGCAGTCAACAGTAGGTGGGAAGTCTTTCCGAATGTTGTGGTGTCCAAGACAGATCACCAACAATTTTGTACAATTATATATTGCAATTTGATCTCACGCACGCACGAACGCACGTACGCACACACACGCACACGCACACACATACACACACACACGCATGTCTGCCCCCTCGACTTATGCGATATGTGTGTGTGTGTGTGTGTGTGTGTGTGTGTGTGTGTGTGTGTGTGTGTGTGTGTGTGTTGCGTGTGTGTGTGTATGTGTGTTTGTGTGTGTGTGTGTGTGTGTGTGAGAGAGAGAGAGAGAGAGAGAGAGAGAGAGAGAGAGTGAGAGAGAAAAGGTGAGAGAGAGACAGACAGCGCCTATGACTGTGACGGGAAAAAGAGGGGGAGGGATGGGGATGGCAGAGAGCGATACAGACATGTGTGGAGAGAGGGCAAGGATAGACGTCTCAGCAAAACGCAGTTAACTGAAACCGAAGATGTCTCGTTCCTTCCATGCTGCCTAACCCCGAATCATCAGCACCAAGCAAGCACTATCATTTGTCTGACAGAAAGGACAGACCCTAGCTTTCTCATTGTCAGCGAGAAAGCTCCAAACAAACTCAAGTGGAAACCTGACTCTGGCCATGTTTCTCACATTTCCTGAAATATGTTCTTTACCAGTTCGCGTCATAACTAGCGGGCTGTCTCAATCACCACACAGCCATGTTTCTCACATTTCCTGAAATATGTTCTTTACCAGTTCGCGTGATAACTAGCGGGCTGTCTCAATCACAACACAGCCATGTTTCTCACATTTCCTGAAATATGTTCTTTACCAGTTCGCGTCATAACTAGCGGGCTGTCTCAATCACAACACAGCCATGTTTCTCACATTTCCTGAAATATGTTCTTTACCAGTTCGCGTGATAACTAGCGGGCTGTCTCAATCACAACACAGCCATGTTTCTCACATTTCCTGAAATATGTTCTTTACCAGTTCGAGTGATAACTAGCGGGCTGTCTCAATCACAACACAGCCATGTTTCTCACATTTCCTGAAATATGTTCTTTACCAGTTCGCGTGATAACTAGCGGGCTGTCTCAATCACAACACAGCCATGTTTCTCACATTTCCTGAAATATGTTCTTTACCAGTTCGCGTGATAACTAGCGGGCTGTCTCAATCACAACACAGCCATGTTTCTCACATTTCCTGAAATATGTTCTTTACCAGTTCGCGTCATAACTAGCGGGCTGTCTCAATCACCACACAGTTTTCACTGACTGTACGCAAAGTACCACAGGGATGAACACAAAGGCTGTATTGATTTTCTAAATGAACAACACTTGCTGTGTACAACATACACTCGTCTGATGAATCTTTCGAAGGAGGACGTGGCGAGTGTAGGAGAGAGGAGGGAGCATTGTGGGGTGAGGATGGGGGTGGGGGTGGGGGTGGAGGAGAATGGCCATAGTCCTGGAATGATATGAACCAAAATGTCGACGTGATATCAAGAAAAAAATAAATATTCACAACTGCTCCAACCAATCAAAACAAAAAGAAAATGCACAGATAATCCTTCAGGGAGGTGGAGCTTCTTCTTTTTTCCATGAGAGACTGGTGGGGGGGAGGGGTTGGGGGATGGTAGGGTAACAAAAAGGGGAGTGGGGGGGGGGGGGGGGGAGGAAAGACAACACAAAGTCTATTTTCGTGGTTTCTGACGTCTTTGATAACTGTCATCAGCGGGCCAACACTCATTAACACCAAGTCAGGGGATGGAACTGACATTTCCAAAGACAGAAAGGGTTTGAACGATGCCTCTGCATGTCGCTGCTAACCAACACAAATAGAGAGAAATGACAGTCAGAGCTAACCCAGTCTGATCCAACTGCAACAAACTGGAGAGAAATGACAGTCAGAGCTAACCCAGTCTAATCAAACTGCAACAAAACCACTTCAAAGGGGAGGTAACTGCAGGCGGAAATTGGAACACATTTCAAAGAAATAAATATACTATTCTCCCAAACGAAAAAACAAACAAACCACGAAACAACAACAACAACAACAACAACAACAACAACAACAACAAAAACACCAATAACGAGCCGTGTCATGTGTTTCTTTCTCTTGTTAGGCGGAAAGTAATTTTTTTTTCTTTCCAGTTTACAGCAAAGCCGTTAAATGTGACGGACTTTGCGACTGATGAGGGAAGATACAGCAAAGCCGTTACATGTGACGGACTTTGCGACTGATGAGGGAAGATACAGCTTGTCCAGTGTATCTGAGTGGATCTACGTCATTGTCAGCCACTACAGAGGCACTGGAGATCGACGTCATTGTCAGCCACTACAGAGGCAGTGGAGATCTACGTCATTGTCAGCCACTACAGAGGCAGTGGAGATCTACGTCATTGTCAGCCACTACAGAGGCACTGGAGATCTACGTCATTGTCAGCCACTACAGAGGCAGTGGAGATCTACGTCATTGTCAGCCACTACAGAGGCACTGGAGATCTACGTCATTGTCAGCCACTACAGAGGCACTGGAGATCTACGTCATTGTCAGCCACTACAGAGGCAGTGGAGATCTACGTCATTGTCAGCCACTACAGAGGCAGTGGAGATCTACGTCATTGTCAGCCACTACAGAGGCACTGGAGATCTACGTCATTGTCAGCCACTACAGAGGCAGTGGAGATCTACGTCATTGTCAGCCACTACAGAGGCAGTGGAGATCTACGTCATTGTCAGCCACTACAGAGGCACTGGAGATCTACGTCATTGTCAGCCACTACAGAGGCAGTGGAGATCTACGTCATTGTCAGCCACTACAGAGGCACTGGAGATCTACGTCATTGTCAGCCACTACAGAGGCAGTGGAGATCTACGTCATTGTCAGCCACTACAGAGGCAGTGGAGATCTACGTCATTGTCAGCCACTACAGAGGCACTGGAGATCTACGTCATTGTCGGCCACTACAGAGGCACTGGAGATCTACGTCATTGTCAGCCACTACAGAGGCAGTGGAGATCTACGTCATTGTCAGCCACTACAGAGGCAGTGGAGATCTACGTCATTGTCAGCCACTACAGAGGCACTGGAGATCTACGTCATTGTCAGCCACTACAGAGGCACTGGAGATCTACGTCATTGTCAGCCACTACAGAGGCAGTGGAGATCTACGTCATTGTCAGCCACTACAGAGGCACTGGAGATCTACGTCATTGTCAGCCACTACAGAGGCAGTGGAGACAGCGCAGCGCTCTGCCAAGGTCCAACACGTCCTCAATCCGCCTGTAAGGTATTTCATTTTTTTTTTTAATTCTGCTTGGGAAGTAACAAAAGGTACAGACTGACAGAGTTACTTCCAGTGTAATTTTTAAAACAAAACGTGCAATACACAAAAATTAATGTTAACGTGCACATCACTAAAAATTACTCTCTCTCTCTCTCTCTCTCTCTCTCTTCTCTCTCTCTCTCTCTTCTCTCATTTGATTTTCATCAATTCTGTAGTTTTCTTTCTGCCAGTTCTAAGAGCTGACAGACAAAGAAACACATCAAAAGATGCAGGTGACAAACTGAAAACCTCCTCGGGGAAAGTAACAATGACGGGATTTTTTTTCCTGCTAAGATCTCCAGTAAGCTTATGGATCGTTAACACAATGTCCTTTAACTTATGAAAGTTCATAATATTATTCTATTAGTGTCATCATTAGCGTCATCATCGTCATCACATCATTTTTTAAAAATTAATCTTGTTACTCTACTTCTTGTTCTTTTTCTTACGATTATCATTATTATTTTACTATTATTATTATTATTATTATTACTACTTTTATTCTATTATTATTATTATTCGCTGGGAACTAATGTAATTGTCATTACTATATTGTGGGTTTCTGTTTTGAACTTTGTCATGTGTTACATCATCTGTTACAGGTCTCACATTTTCAAGAGAAATCATAATAGGTAGACGGTCACTATTTAATGTATCATCAAGTGTCAGCCAGTCACAAGATGAAGCTAGTTCAGGAGATATGAATGATTCAAGTGTCAGCCAGTCACCAGATAAAGCTAGTTCAGGAGATATGAATGATTCAAGTGTCAGCCAGTCACCAGATGAAGCTAGTTCAGGAGATATGAATGATAAGTCGATGGCAGTAGGGTTCTGTTTAGGGTTGTCTGGAATACGAGTAATACTGCCATCGCTGGGAAGGTAAAGATAGGAGTCCACTATGTTTTCAATAAAACGGTTACTGGCTATTACTTGGCATCCCTTTTCCCAGAATGGCGAATGGATCTTCTAAAGGATACCAAAATAGATGAAAACAACATTACCCAAAAGCCCACGTATTCGCCTATTCCAAAATGGGAACAAACTAAAGCCTCCTTTGATATAGATTATACAGATGTATCAAAAAAAGGATTGTCCACATACCTTAAGAACATCTGTTTACGCTCATTTACAAAGTAACTACAATCACCATTTGAAAATTTTTACAGATGGCGCAGTGCTAGATAATGATAACACGGGAGCAGCATTCATAATCCCCAGTTTCAAAATAGAAAAGCTCTTCTATCTTGGTAAACAGTTATCGATATTTAGTGCCGAATTAATTGCTATATTTAAGTCGTTAGATATCATCATAAATTTTCCAATACATAATTCCCAAATTATAATAGGTGTTGATTCTAAAGCAGCAATCCACTCGATTAAGGCTGCATGTCCTTCAATGCGACTTGATATGGTGGAAATTCATCATTTCATTCATCTTTTATCCATGAAAGGCATCACTGATACTTTTTGTTGGATCCCCTCTCATTGTGGTATTGTACCCAACGAGCGCGTAGATCAACTTGCAAGAAAAGCAGCTCAAAATGTCAATTACGCAATACCACTTAACATTCCATTAGCTTTGAAAGAATGTTTTTCAATTATAAATTCAACGTCAAGAGAAAAAGTTAAAAGATTACTGATGAACTCAGACGTCCAATATTATCACAACTGTGTAAAGTTTAGTGATGGGTACAAGGGGGAAAACGTACAAACAAGTCTCTTTCTCGTCTAGCGAGATTGAAGGCTTAATCCATAGATTTCGTTTGAACGCATTGAAAACAAACTATTGTCATAACGTTAAATGTATGTGTGGGGAAACCTTAAGTGTCAGTCATTTACTAATTCAATGCCCAAGAGCAAGAGAACTCTTTACAAATTCGGGTACTGATGGATCGACTTCCTTACCGTTACCATGTATTTTAGACAATTCTTGTGTTCTTGAGTCAGTTTGCAAATGTTTGTTAAGTAGTTCAATTGGCCTTTATCTGTAGATCTTATCTCCACTCAATTACATTTGTTTTGATTAAATGGAAGAGGGATAAGGGAGGGGGGATGTCATATTCTATTATTAACGTATTAATACACTCAACTACTTACATACTTCATTCACCCACACATAAAACTGTCTGAATCACTGTAGTGGAAGGACATTAAACCGACGACAACTATGAGAAGAACAGGCCTGCAATGCAACAACATTTGACTGGCGATAGCCATAGACTACTCAAATTGCTGTCTGGATTGCTGTAAAATACATCTTAACAACATTTGACTGGCGATAGCCATAGGCTACTCAAATTGCTGTCTGGATTGCTGTAAAATACGTCTTCAGCGGCTCTTACTTCCTTGTCACACGAATCAGTTCACCTTCCCTGCCCACTGTACCTTCCCCCCTGCACACAAAATGTATGCACATGTGAAGGGGGAAGGTGTGGCCCGGGGAGGTGGGGGGGGGGGGGAGGGTATGCAAGTTACTTAAGATAACATTCAAGGTGTAAGTGTTGGTCTAATAAAGCTGAAAAGGTTCATATAACTGAAATCGCATACATACAAATTCGGTAAAGGAAGATCTGGTCAGCAATAAACATCGCTTGAGAATTCTTTGCCTTTCCAAAACAAAAGGAACAAAGCAGTCGATCTTAAATCTGAAAGATGCCATTTTCACTGCGGATCAGTGATGTGAAATACTGTACAAGAACCACGTAATAACAATGGCATAAAAGGACCGCTGGCAGTTTACAATGGACAGGCAGAATGGTGATCAACTGGTCAGAAATAACTATCGTCAGAAGTATTTTCTCTCTCCTTCCCCTCCTCTCTCTCTTCTCCTCTCTCTCTCTCTCTCTCTCTCTCTCTCTCTCTCTCTCTCATACAATACACTAAGAGAGGAAAATCAGGTCAAGTAAACAACTCTCTTCTTCTGTGATTAACAAAGACCAAAAAAAAAAAACACAAACAAACAAAAAAACCACCAAATGCTTGGCCCTTCACAGACAGTAGAAAAGGGGAGGGGGGGGGGGGCACTGAATTATCTCTTGATGAGAACCAGTTATTTCCCCTGGCCTTCTGCAAGAGTTCATCTCCTTGATCACCATCTACAGTCATCCCCAGGGGGGTGGTGGTCGTCCATCCATAAAGCAGGAGCCTGATAAACCGCTGGTGATAAAGCGCTGTTCTCGTCAACACCACCAGCAACACCGACTACGATCAATCACCACCGGGGCACAGCAACGCCAACATCTTAAGTTTTAAGTCTGGGAGATCTTGTCCATAAAAGGGCCTCCGGCCGGTAGGACGTACCTTCACTCATCAATCAAGCGGGCCTCCGGCCGGTAGGACGTACCTTCACTCATCAATCAAGCGGGCCTCCGGCCGGTAGGACGTACCTTCACTCATCAATCAAGCGGGCCTCCGGCCGGTAGGACGTACCTTCACTCATCAATCAAGCGGGCCTCCGGCCGGTAGGACGTACCTTCACTCATCAATCAAGCGGGCCTCCGGCCGGTAGGACGTACATTCACTCATCAATCAAGCGGGCCTCCGGCCGGTAGGACATACCTTCACTCATCAATCAAGCGGGCCTCCGACCGGTAGGACGTACATTCACTCATCAGTCAATCAGCATGGCACACTCCCAAGAACGATCTAAAGATAGGTAAGTTAAATAATGCTGCTTATATCCCAGCCGATCGCAATGGGCCATATCAGGGCTGTCACCGCGTTGAAGTCAATTCTCGTCATATGAAATGAATTTTTAAAAATCAAAATGAAATGAATAAAATAATAAAGCACATCCACACAACTCATTAAAACATACCTTAAAAATCAAAAACAAAAACAACAACAACAACAACAAATCGGAAATTTCGTTAAAATCTTTCTTCCGTAAAATCTTAGATCAGATGAAAAATGTTGACCACTTTCAGAAATAAAAAAAAGAAAAGATGACATCGGGTGAAACAACTCTGAAATAAAGTTTTCATGGAACGTGAAGGGCATGTTCCATTGTGGGTGTTACATGACATAGAACGTACCACGGAACCTCTGGGTGTTACATGACATAGAACGTACCACGGAGCCTCTTGGAATTACCTTAAGCTGCCGGCGTAGGGTGGAATAGTAAGTAAATGCGAGAAGAAAAATAAACTTCAGTACGAATCAGACTGCGAAAATAAGACTATACATCAGAATTCAACGGCAAAGTTCTGAGCCCCATGAACAAGAATAGCAATGAATATAATTTAGGACTTATTCCAGAGCTTTGTTCTTCATTCCTTGTACTGTGGGAAATTGTTCGAGGGGCTTGTTCATCGTTTCTGTAATGTGGGAGTTATCCTAGCACCTCTTCAATCGTTCATGTCATCCAGAACTCGTCTGACAGGTTCTTCAATAGTTCATGTAAAGTGTGATTTATTCAAGAGCCTTTTTTTAAAAAATCATTTCTGTACGCTTGAACATTTCATAGACGTTTATTAATCGCTCCTGCACCGTGGGACGTATTCCAGAGCTGTGTCAATCGTTTCTATGATGCGATATTTTCCAGAGGCGAGTTAATCGATCCTGTGGCGAGAGGCTTATCCCGAAGCCTGCAATCCTGTAATGTGGCACTGAAGTCTGCTATCCTGTAATGTGGCACTGAATCCTGCTATCCTGTAATGTGGCACTGTAGCCTGCTATCCTGTAATGTGGCACTGACGCCTGCTATCCTGTAATGTGGCACTGAAGCCTGCTATCCTGTAATGTGGCACTGTAGCCTGCTATCCTGTAATGTGGCACTGAAGCCTGCTATCCTGTAATGTGGCACTGAAGCCTGCTATCCTGTAATGTGGCACTGAAGCCTGCTATCCTGTAATGTGGCACTGCAAAGCCTGCTATCCTGTAATGTGGCACTGGTTTCCAGAAGCTTCTAGATCACTTTTGTAACGTGGTGTATGTTTCAGAGGCTTCTAGATCCTTCTGTTACGTGGTGTATGTTTCAGAGGCATGTTCATTGTTCCTATGTTGCAGGACTTTTCTGAAAGCGTTGTTCATTGTTCCTATGTTGTGGGAGTTTTTCATAAAGCGTTGTTCATTGTTCCTATGTTGTGGGAGTTTTTCATAAAGCGTTGTTCATCGTTCCTATGTTGCAGGACTTTTCTGATAGCGTTGTTTGTCGTTCTTATAATGCGGGTTAATCTCAAACGCCTGTCAGCCAGCACTGTAGTGCAGGACTCGTTCCTATAATGTGGGACTTTTCTCACAGTTTTCAATCTGTCTGCTATGTGGAACTTCAGGACTTTTCCCACAATTTGAATCCTGTCTGTTATGTGGAACTTATCTCACACGCTTACCAATCGTCCTTGTAGTAAGTGACGTATCCCAGAAGCTTTTTAATCGTTCCCGTAGTAAAGGACTTATCCCAGAGGCTTATTAATTGTTCCTGTAGTAAGAGATTCATCCCACCAAAGGCTTGTTAATTGTTCCTGTAGTGAGAGATTTATCCCAGAGGCACAGTCATCTTCGTGTACTAAGGGACGTATCCCAGAGGCTTGTCAATTGTTCCTGTTGTAAGGGTCTTTTAACCTAGTCGCTGTACTAAGGTACTTATCCCATCCTATGTTAAGGGGCATATCCCACAGGTTTATTACTCGTTCTGTGGTAAGGGACTTAACCCAGTTCCTGTAGCAAAGAACTTTACCCTAGAGGCCTATTCATCGTGCCTGTATTAAGGAACTTTCCAGAGAGCGTTGTTAATCGTTCGTGTAGTAAAGGGACGTATCCCAGAAGCGCTTTAATCGTTCCTGCAGTAAGGGACTTAACCCAGTTCCTGTAGCAAAGGACTTACCCAAGAGTATTTAGCATCGTTCCTGTACTCAGGTGCTTATCTCAGAGGCTTGTTAATCGTTCCTGTGGTGTGTGATTAATCCCACATGATTTGTAATCGTTCCTGTAGAGTAGGAGTAATCCCAGAGGATTGTTAATCGTTCCTATAACATGGGATCTGAGGACATGTGTGACAGATTGACTCAGACAACAACCATGAAGGCTCAACAGGTTTGTCCACCTGTGGCAAAAATGATAAATCAGTAAATAAACAGAGCAACAACGTGATTTATCTTTTGTTATGGTTTTCTCCCTACTGAACGCATCATTCAGTTCAACAGTCTCAATTTGTTTTATCAGTTCAAAATAACTGTTGAACGAACAGACAACGAAATGAACTCAACGAGCTGAATACACGGCATATGGCATGGTGAGTAACGTAGGAAAGAGATCAAAAGCTGACGGAATACGTGACATGATTTGGAAATAAATCAAGTATAAAATGAAGTAAATGAAATCAAATAAATCTGATGGTGGGACGTCAGGAAATATTAGCAGAGCGCCTTAAAGGAAATATGAAGTCCCCTCTGACGTGCTGAGTTTGCTTCATTTCATTATATTTCTCCCCTCTCTCTCTCTCTCTCTCTCTCTCTCTCTCTCTCTCTCTCTCTCTCTCTCTCTCTCTATTCAGTCACCAGTTGAGGCACTGAGATACGAGTGGAGGTTTTGCTGCTGGGCAGACAATCTGTCAACTCCATCACAAAACAGGTGTCATAGGTAGACAAACACTCTTCTTTGGGCTGTCATTTCTACAAAACAGGTGTCGTAGATAGACAAACACTCTGCTTTGGGCTGTCATGTCTACAAAACAGGTGTCCTAGATAGACAAACACTCTGCTTTGGGCTGTCATGTCTACAAAACAGGTGTCCTCGATAGACAAACACACTGCTTTGGGCTGTCATGTCTACAAAACAGGTGTCCTAGATAGACAAACACTCTGCTTTGGGCTGTCATGTCTACAAAACAGGTGTCCTAGATAGACAAACACTCTGCTTTGGGCTGTCATGTCTACAAAACAGGTGTCCTAGATAGACAAACACTCTGCTTTGGGCTGTCATGTCTACAAAACAGGTGTCCTAGATAGACAAACACTCTGCTTTGGGCTGTCATGTCTACAAAACAGGTGTCCTAGATAGACAAACACTCTGCTTTGGGCTGGCATTGCGTTCTTTCACAGAAAAAGGGTAATCATTTTTCACATTACTGTAATTATGAATGAAGGTTAAGTATTTAATAATACAATTAAAGCTAACGAATGGCGAAATGAACTTTTTTGTCATTTGTATGTCACAGCTGTTCACGAGCAGCAACGTGTCAAAGGTGATCCAGTTCATCCTCACTAGTGCCCGTGAAACCTCCCCCTCATTTACACCACACGTAAGTATCAATGGCGGGGGTTACAACATCAATCATTAAAAAAAAAAATTAAAAAAAAACCACATTCACGGCAGGTATAAACGTAATCGTTATTTATAACACACTGGCAGGCACATTTCTGTTGTACACTACTTTGGGCGGGTATCGCGGTGACAGTACCCGTTCTGCAATTCAAGCAACCCCATCAACACGCTCTCCCGGAAATTGAACGTGTGGTTTCTGTCAGAATGTCTGACAAAAGAAGACAACCACCCCTCCACTCTCCCCCCCCCCCCCCCCAACACACACACACACACAAACACAGAACTTGTTTATGACATATAAACATGTTGTTTTCACAAGTGTGCCATACCGCAATAAACGAGCAGAGTTTCAACATGTGTAAATAAATTCGGACTGTGTTCATCAAGGAAGACAGCTGCGAAATGCCTTCTTCTTCTGGTCTGGTTGTCAGATGCATGGGGTATCTTCACAACAGAAAGCGCACACCAAGCAAGCTATTGGGGAGAGAGAGAGAGAAGGGGAGGGGGACAGGGGGGGAGACAAAGACACAGAGAGAGACACAGAGACACCCACGGACAGAGAGAGAGAGAGAGGAGAGAGAGAGAGAGAGAGAGAGAGAGAGAGAGAGAGAGAGAGACAGAGAGAGAGAGAGAGAGAGAGAGAGAGAGAGAGAGAGAGAGAGAGAGTGACAGACAGACAGACAGATAGACTGAGAAACAGACAAACAAAGACTCAGAGACAGATAAACGGACAGACAGACAGATGAACAGACAGAGGGAACATGCATATTACAGGTGGGCAGACAGCGCCCTCATCCTCGCCTTGAAGTCAGGGCTTAAAGAGAGAGAGAGAGAGAGAGAGAGAGAGAGAGAGAGAGAGAGAGAGAGAGAGAGAGAGAGAGAGAGAGAGAGAGAGAGAGAGAGAGAGAGAGAGAGAAGAGAGAGAGAGAGAGAGAAAGTAAGAGGAAGCACAGGGTGTGTCACACAGCCACAGGCACATGGAAACTGGGAGGAAAAGCTGCCCCTCCCTCCCCGGCCCCCAACCCCCCCCCCCCCCCCCCCCCCCCCCCCCCCCCCCCCCCCCCCCCATTTCTTCCTCCCCAGGATTCTACTGTCACCACGTTCTGACACACCGTGGACTCCATGACGACGATATGGACGCCACCACACGTCAACACCAGAAAGGCAGAAGCAATACCGGGAATAAACCCAGTGATGCTACTGATGGTGATGATGATGTTGATGGTGATGATGGT
>CM031608.1:2429594-2432094 GCA_018398815.1 Conus ventricosus
ATAATTAAAGAAGAAAAGCGTTAAAGGCTGTTACAGCCGTTAGTGACGACTGTAACGGTAAACTAAAATATAGGGCATCATCCGTGACCTATGATGAACATACCTACAAATTTTCAGAAAGATCGACCAAGTGCTTTCTGAGATATTCCATAAAGAAGAAAAAGCGTTACAGGCCGTTACAGCCGTTAGTAATGGATATAACGGTAAACTAAAACATCAGGCATTATTCGTGACCCATAATGAACATACCTACAAATTTTCTGGAAGATCGGCCAAGTACTTTTTGAGATATTCTATAGAGAAGAAAAACCGCTACAGGCTGTTACAGCCGTTAGTAACGGCTATAACGGGGTAAACTAAAACATCGGGCATCATCTGTGACCCATAATGAACATTTCTACAAATTTTCAGGAAGATCGGCCAAGTACGTTTTAATATATTCTAAAAAGAAAAAAAATCCGTTACAGGCTGTTACAGCCGTAAATAACGGCTGTAAAGGGATAAACTAAAACATCGGGCATCATCCGTGACCCATAATGATCATACCTGCTAATTTTCACAAAGATCGGCCCAGTACTTTCGGAGAATTCCATAAAGAAGAAAAAGCGTTACAGGCCGTTACAGGCGTTAGTAACGGCTGTAACGGTAAACTAAAACGTCGGGCATCATCCTTGACCCATAATGAACATACCTACATATTTTCAGAAAGATCGACCCAGTAGTTTTGTCTGGAGCGAGTGGAACACATTTTGACCACGGACACACAGACAGACAGACACACAGACAGACACATACACAGACAGCATTTCTTCGTTCCCATTCTAAAGTACTCCCTGTACTTTAAGAACAGGGAGTACAAACAAGATGCGAAGCATATAAACGTACTCCCAGTTTTCCAAACCGCTTATAAATCGGCCAAGTGCTTTATGAGATAAGAAATAAAGGCAAAATAACGGTTTTAACGGTTATTTAACCGATGTACACTTTTGAAACTGGTATTTTAGTCCTCACTGGGCTTAAAGCCTGTGTACATGCCAAATTTCATCCAAATCGGACAATATGTCAAGAATAACGGTTTTTAACGGTCAGATTTTGAAACATTGCATGGAAGTGCCATTTGTGTGTGATAACCTTTCTACATACAAAATTTCATTAAAACCCACCAATATATAAAAAATAACGGCAAAATAACGGTTAACGGTTATATAACCGATATGCACTTTTGAAACCGGTATTTTAGTCCTCACTGGGCTAAAGCCTGTGTACATATCAAATTTCATCCAAATTGGACAATATGTCAAGAATAACGGTTTTTAACGGTCAAATTTTGGAACACTATATAGAAGTGCCATTTGTGTGTGATAACCTTTCTATACACCAAATTTCATTAAAATCCACCTATATGTAAGAAATAACGGCAGAATAACGGTTTTTAACGGTTGTTTAACCCATTTTCAGCATTACATCACTTACATATGGACAGAGGATCCGATTTATCACAAGATCATCCAAACCGCTTATAAATTGGCCAAGTACTTTCTGAGATATTCCATAAAGAAGAAAAACCGTTTACAGGCCGTTACAACCGTTAGTAATGGCTATAACGGGGCAAACTAAAACATCAGGCATCATCCGGGACCCATAATGAACATACCTGCTAATTTTCATAAAGGTCGGCCAAGTACTTTCTGAGATAGTCCATAAAGAAGAAAAACCGTTACAGGCCGTTACAGCCGTTAGTAACGGTTAAAACGGTAAACTAAAACATCGGGCATTATTCGTGACCCATAATGAACATACCTACACATTTCAGAAAGATCGGCCAAGCACTTTCTGAGATATTCCATAAAGAAGAAAAACCGTTACAGGCCGTTACAGCCGTTAGTAACGGCTATAACGGTAAAACTAAAACGTCAGGCATCATCCTTGACCCCTAATGAACATACCTACAAATTTTCAGGAAGATCGACCCAGTAGTTTTGTCTGGAGCGAGTGGAACACATTTTGACCACGGACACACACACACACACACACACACACACACCACACACACACACACACACACACACACACACACACACAGACAGACAGACACACAGACAGACACACAGACAGCATTTCTTCGTTCCCATTCTAAAGTACTCCCTGTTCTTTAAGAACTGGGAGTACAAAAAGCGAGGCAGAAGTGAATACGGATGGAGGACCAGAAGAAACAGAAGCAGATACACAGGCTATTGTAGGAAGATGAGGACTGTTGCAGAGAATGAAGGTGAAGATGATGATGGTGGTAGTGATGATGATGATGATGATGATGATGATGATGACGAAACACACACAGACACACACACACACACACACACACACACACACACACACACACACACACACACACACACACACAGCCACAACGCGCGTGCGCACATGCTTATGAGCCCACGAACAGAGAGAGAGAGAGAGGGAAGGGACGGAGGGAGAGAGAGACACACACACAGAGATGAGA
>CM031608.1:2437094-2439594 GCA_018398815.1 Conus ventricosus
CGTCCCCTTCACACCACTGATACACCCTATGTCGTCCCCTTCACCACACCCCACTGATGCACCCTATGTCGTCCCCTTCACAGCACTGATGCACCCTATATCGTCCCCTTCACCCCACTGATGCGGCATATTTCGTCCCCTTCACCCCGCTGAGGCACCCTATGTCGTCCCCTTCACCCCACTGATGCACACTATGTCGTCCCCTTCAAACCACTGATGCATCCTATGTCGTCCCCTTCACCCCACCCCACTGATGCACCCTATGTCGTCCCCTTCACCCCACTGATGCACACTATGTCGTCCCCTTCACCCCACTGATGCACCCTATATCGTCCCCTTCACCCCACTGATGGCGGCCTATATCGTCCCCTTCACCCCACTGATGCACCCTATGTCGTCCCCTTCACCCCACTGACGCACACTATGTCGTCCCCTTCACCATACTGATGCACCCTTTTTCGTCCCCTTCACCCCACTGATGAACCCTATATCGTCCCCTTCACCCCACTGATGGACACTATGTCGTCCCCTTCACCCCACTGATGCACCCTATGTCGTCCCCTTCACCCCACTGATGGCGGCCTATGTCGTACCCTTCACCCCACTGATGCACCCTATGTCGTCCCCTTCACCCCACTGATGCACCCTATGTCGTCCAGTTCACCCCACTGATGCACACTATGTCGTCCCCTTCACCCCACTGATGCACCCTATGTCGTCCCCTTCACCCCACTGATAGACCCTATGTCGTCCCCTTCACCCCACCCACTGATGCACACTATGCCGTCCCCTTCAATCCACTGATGGCGGCCTATGCCGTCACCTTCACCCCACTGATGCACCCTATATCGTCCCCTTCACCCCACTGATGCACACTATGTCGTCCCCTTCACCCCACTGATGCACCCTATGTCGTCCCCTTCACCCCACTGATGCACACTATATCGTCCCCTTCACCCAACTGATGCACCCTATGTCGTCCCCTTCACCCCACTGATACACCCTATGTCGTCCTCTTCACCCCACCCCACTGATGCACACTATGCCGTCCCCTTCACCCCACTGATGGCGGCCTATGCCGTCCCCTTCACCCCACTGATGCACCCTATGTCGTCCCCTTCACCCCACTAATGCACCCTATGTCGTCCCCTTAACCCCACTGATGGCGGCCTATGCCGTCCCCTTCACCCCACTGATGCACCCTATGTCGTCCCCTTCACCCCACTGATGCACCCTATGTCGTCCCCTTCACCCCACTGATGCACCCTATGCCGCCCCCTTCACCGCACTGATGGCGGCCTATGACGTCCCGTTCACCCCACTGATGCACCCTATGTCGTCCCCTTCACCCCACTGATGCACCCTATGTCGTCCCCTTCACCCCACTGATGGCGGCCTATGTCCTCGCCTTCACCCCACTGATGCACCCTATATCGTCCCCTTCACCCCACTGATGCACCCTATGTCGTCCCCTTCACCGCACTGATGGCGGCCTATGACGTCCCGTTCACCCCACTGATGCACCCTATGTCGTCCCCTTCACCCCACTGATGCACCCTATGTCGTCCCCTTCACCCCACTGATGGCGGCCTATGTCCTCGCCTTCACCCCACTGATGCACCCTATATCGTCCCCTTCACCCCACTGATGCACCCTATGTCGTCCCCTTCACCCCACGGATGGCGGCCTATGTCGTCCCCTTCACCCCACTGATGCACCCTATATCGTCCCCTTCACCCACTGATGCACCCTATGTCGTCCCCTTCACCCCACTGATGCACCCTATGCCGTCCCCTTCACCCCACTGATGCACCCTATGTCGTCCCTTTCACCCCACTGATGCACCCTATGTCGTCCCCTTCACCCCACTGATGCACCCTATGACGTCCCCTTCACCCCACTGATGCGGCCTCTATCGTCCCCTTCACCCCACTGATGCACCCAATGTCGTCCCCTTCACCCCACTGATGCACCCTATGCCGTCCCCTTCACCCCACGGATGCACCCTATGTCGTCCCTTTCACCCCACTGATGCACCCTATGCCGTCCCCTTCACCCCACTGATGCAGCCTATGTCGTCCCCTTCACCCCACTAATGCACCCTATGCCGTCCCCTTCACCGCACTGATGCACCCTATGTCGTCCCCTTCACCCCACTGATGCACCCTATGTCGTCCCCTTCACCCCACTGATGCACCCTATGCCGTCCCCTTCACCCCACTAATGCACCCTATGCCGTCCCCTTCATCCCACTGATGCACCCTATATCGTCCCCTTCATCCCACTGATGCACCCTATGTCGTCCCCTTCACCCCACTGATGCACCCTATATCGTCCCTTCACCCCACTGATGCACCCTATGTCGTCCCCTTCACCCCACTGATGCACCCTATGTCGTCCCCTTCACCCGACTGATGCACCCTATGTCGTCCCCTTCACCCCACTGATGCACCTATGTCGTCCCCTTCACCCCTCTGATGCACCCTATGTCGTCCCCTTC
>CM031608.1:2444594-2447094 GCA_018398815.1 Conus ventricosus
GACGTTCTCATGTGCGTGAACTTTATTTAGTATTTTAGTGTTTGATACAGATCGTCTGGGTTTATAGTAATGTGCTAATGTTTGGTACGTGCATGGTCTGTGTCAATTAGGCGCAGGCAACGCTGCCCTCTTTCTTTCCATCAGAACTGTGCTCAGTGACATGAACGCTTGGTTAGTAGAATGCCTCTACCAGCTAACCCCCGAATCGTTCCGCTGAGTGAGGGGGGTGGTGGGGGTGGTTAGTAAATGCCTCTACCAGCTAACCCCCGAATCGTTCCGCTGAGTGAGGGGGGTGGTGGGGGTGGTTAGAAGAATGCCTCTACCAGCTAACCCCCGAATCGTTCCGCTGGTGGTGGGGTGGTGGGTGGTTAGTAGAATGCCTCTACCAGCTAACCCCCGAATTGTTCCGCTGAGTGTGGGGGGTGGTGGGGGTGGTGGGGGTGGGTGGGAGTGCGGACAACAGCAACAGGGAACATTGGTCATCTGGGCCGTAGGCTTCATGACAATGGACAGTACAATTCATGACAATGGACAGTGCAATTCATGACAATGGACAGTACAATTAATGACAATGGACAGTACAATTAATGACAGTGATGAGGTCAAAGCTTCATGACAATGGACAGTACAATTAATGACAATGGACAGTACAATTAATGACAATGGACAGTACAATTAATGACAGTGATGACAATGGACAGTACAATTAATGACAATGGACAGTACAATTAATGACAATGGACAGTACAATTAATGACAGTGATGACAATGGACAGTACAATTAATGACAATGGACAGTACAATTAATGACAGTCATGACAATGGACAGTACAATTAATGACAGTGAGGAAGTCAAAGCTTAATGACAATGGACAGAACAATTAATGACAGTGATGACAATGGACAGTACAATTAATGACAGTGATGACAATGGACAGTACAGTTAATAACAGTGATGACAATGGACAGTACAATTAATGACAGTGATGACAATGGACAGTACAATTAATGAGAGTGATGACAATGGACAGTACAATTCATGACAGTCATGACAATGGACAGTACAGTTAATAACAGTGATGACAATGGACAGTACAATTAATGACAGTGATGACAATGGACAGTACAATTAATGAGAGTGATGACAATGGACAGTACAATTCATGACAGTCATGACAATGGACAGTACAATTCATGACAGTGATGACAATGGACAGTACAATTAATGAGAGTGATGACAATGGGCAGTACAATTAATGACAGTGATGACAATGGACAGTACAATTAATGACAGTGATGACAATGGACAGTACAATTAATGACAGTGATGACAATGGACAGTACAATTAATGACAGTGATGACAATGGACAGTACAATTAATGACATGATGACAATGGAAGGTACAATTCATGTCAGTGATGCCAATGGACAGTACAATTAATGACAGTGATGAGGTCAAAGCTTCATGACAATGGACAGTACAATTAATGACAGTGATGACAATGGACAGTACAATTAATGACAGTGATGACAATGGACAGTACAATTAATAACAGTGATGACAATGGACAGTACAATTAATGACAGTCATGACAATGGACAGTACAATTCATGACAGTGATGACAATGGACAGAACAATTCATGTCAGTGATGACAATGGACAGTACAATTAATGACAGTGATGACAATGGGCAGTACAATTAATGACAGTGATGACAATGGACAGTACAATTAATGAAAGTCATGACAATGGACAGTACAATTCATGTCAGTCATGACAATGGACAGTACAATTAATGACAGTGATGACAATGGACAGTACAATTCATGACAGTCATGACAATGGACAGTACAATTCATAACAGTGATGACAATGGACAGTACAATTAATGACAGTCATGACAATGGACAGCACAATTCATGACAGTGATGACAATGGACAGTACAATTAATGACAGTCATGACAATGGACAGCACAATTCATGACAGTGATGACAATGGACAGCACAATTGATGACAGTGATGACAATGGACAGCACAATTAATGACAGTGATGAGGTCAAAGCTTCATGACAATGGACAGTACAATTAATGACAGTGATGACAATGGACAGTACAATTAATAACAGTGATGACAATGGACAGTACAATTAATGACAGTCATGACAATGTACAGTACAATTCATGACAGTGATGACAATGGACAGAACAATTCATGTCAGTGATGACAATGGACAGTACAATTAATGACAGTGATGACAATGGGCAGTACAATTAATGACAGTGATGACAATGGACAGTACAATTAATGAAAGTCATGACAATGGACAGTACAATTCATGTCAGTCATGACAATGGACAGTACAATTAATGACAGTGATGACAATGGACAGTACAATTCATGACAGTCATGACAATGGACAGTACAATTCATAACAGTGATGACAATGGACAGTACAATTAATGACAGTCATGGCAATGGACAGCACAATTCATGA
>CM031608.1:2452094-2454594 GCA_018398815.1 Conus ventricosus
CAATCAACGATGTATTGTGGATAATGCTGACATTTATATGAGAGAGCGGTTGTAGGAGGGAGTCTGCTGTGCTGCTGATCGCTATGACTATAACAGGCACGTCTTGCTGTACTGCATTGAAAGAAACATACAACGTGGCTGCAAATTGTCATTCCTAGTCAGGATTACTGAAGTCAGTTTTAAAACAAACAAAAAAACGCCATCTTAAAAATCAATCAGATATATAACATGTCATACAGGCATACGGATTTCTGCGCTTCTGATTGAGTTTAATTCAGAACCGAAAGGCAATCACACGTATCCCACTGCCTCACCTCAAAGCAAAGCATTCAATCACAACGTATCCCACTGCCTCACCTCAAAGCAAAGCATTCAATCACACGTATCCCACTGCCTCACCTCAAAGCAAAGCATTCAATCACACGTATCCCACTGCCTCACCTCAAAGCATTCAATCACACGTATCCCACTGCCTCACCTCAAAGCATTCAATCACACGTATCCCACTGCCTCACCTCAAAGCATTCAATCACACGTATCCCACTGCCTCACCTCAAAGCATTCAATCACACGTATCCCACTGCCTCACCTCAAGCAAGGCATTCAATCACACGTATCCCACTGCCTCGCCTCAAAGCATTCAATCACACGTATCCCACTGCCTCACCTCAAAGCAAAGTATTCAATCACACGTATCCCACTGCCTCACCTCAAAGCAAGGCATTCAATCACACGTATCCCACTGCCTCACCTCAAAGCAAAGCATTCAATCACACGTATCCCACTGCCTCACTCAAAGCAAAGCATTCAATCACACGTATCCCACTACCTCACCTCAAAGCATTCATCACACGTATCCCACTGCCTCACCTCAAAGCATTCAATCACACGTATCCCACTGCCTCACCTCACAGCAAGGCATTCAATCACACGTATCCCACTACCTCACCTCAAAGCAAGGCATTCAATCACACGTATCCCACTGCCTCACCTCACAGCATTCAATCACACGTATCCCACTGCCTCACCTCACAGCATTCAATCACACGTATCCCACTACCTCACCTCACAGCAAGGCATTCAATCACACGTATCCTACTGCCTCACCTCACAGCATTCAATCACACGTATCCCACTACCTCACCTCAAAGCATTCAATCACACGTATCCCACTACCTCACCTCACAGCAAGGCATTCAATCACACGTATCCCACTACCTCACCTCAAAGCATTCAATCACACGTATCCCACTGCCTCACCTCACAGCAAGGCATTCAATCACACGTATCCCACTGCCTCACCTCAAAGCAAGGCATTCAATCACACGTATCCCACTGCCTCACTCACAGCAAGGCATTCAATCACACGTATCCCACTGCCTCACCTCAAAGCAAGGCATTCAATCACACGTATCCCACTGCCTCACCTCACAGCAAGGCATTCAATCACACGTATCCCACTGCCTCACCTCAAAGCAAAGCATTCCGAAGGTTTGGTCAAGCACTGGACAACACATGTAATTTTAGTCCTTCGAATGAGACTATAAACCGAGGTTCCGTGTGTGAACGCCCGCATAACATCTTGCACTCACGTAAAATCCTACCACCAACTTTCGGAAGAGAAGGCCAGTTTGGCCGTTGGTGTGGATGACACGTTACACATAGCATGCACCCTGCGTGAGAAATGGAAAGAATGAAGGAAGTAAGGAAAATGAGTGATCGATATTGAACGATATTGATTGGATGACACGAGAAACGACTGAATGAAGCGCCAGCTGGCAGCTCTTCAGTCGGCACTACCCAGGTAGGCAGCCCGTTGTGTAAACGAGTGTTGATTGTAAAGCGCTTAGAGCTTGGTCTCTAGCCGAGAATAGGCGCTATATAAATATTCATTATTATTATTATTATTATTATTATTATTATTATTATTATTATTATTATTATTATCATTATTATTATTATTATTATTAGACCACACAATGAAGACAGTGTTTTACAAATACAGAGGATACAAGAAAACAAACAACAATGGTCTCACATCAGATTGCTTCAGAACATTCTCACCGCAAATACATTTCAAGTGTGTTCAGAAATAGAAGATAAATACTTTTTTTTGTAAATGTGAGAGATAATATTCAGGTCTGTGTTTTTCCTAAAAGTATGAATGTGTAAAACCCCTGGTTACGGTGAGAACGCACTCTTATTGACAATAGTAACCATTTCATGGACTTCAAATTTAATGAAACAACGGAGAGAACGCACTCTTATTGACAATAGTAACCATTTCATGGACTTCAAATTTAATGAAACAACGGAGAGAACGCACTCTTATTGACAATAGTAACCATTTCATGGACTTCAAATTTAATGAAACAACGGAGAGAACGCACTCTTATTGACAATAGTAACCATTTCATGGACTTCAAATTTAATGAAACAACGGAGAGAACGCACTCTTATTGACAATAGTAACCATTTCATGGACTTCAAATTTAATGAA
>CM031608.1:2467094-2472094 GCA_018398815.1 Conus ventricosus
ACAGATCAAACACGGCTCAGGGTGAAAGTCACGTGCCCACAACTTGACACAGATCAAACACGGCTCAGGGTGAAAGTCACGTGCCCACAACTTTACACAGATCAAACACGGCTCAGGGTGAAAGTCACGTGCCCACAACTTTACACAGATCAAACACGGCTCAGGGTGAAAGTCACGTGCCCACAACTTGACACAGATCAAACACGGCTCAGGGTGAAAGTCACGTGCCCACAACTTGACACAGATCAAACACGGCTCAGGGTGAAAGTCACGTGCCAACAACTTGACACAGATTAAACACGGCTCAGGGTGAAAGTCACGTGCCCACAACTTGACACAGATCAAACACGGCTCAGGGTGAATGTCACGTGCCCACAACTTGACACAGATCAAACACGGCTCAGGGTAAAAGTCACGTGCCCACAACTTGACACAGATCAAACACGGCTCAGGGTGAAAGTCACGTGCCCACAACTTGACACAGATCAAACACGGCTCAGGGTGAAAGTCACGTGCCCAAAACTTGAGACAGATCAAACACGGCTCAGGGTGAAAGTCACGTGCCCACAACTTGACACAGATCAAACACGGCTCAGGGTGAAAGTCACGTGCCCACAACTTGACACAGATCAAACACGGCTCAGGGTGAAAGTCACGTGCCCACAACTTGACACAGATCAAACACGGCTCAGGGTGAAAGCCACGTGCCCACAACTTTACACAGATCAAACACGGCTCAGGGTGAAAGTCACGTGCCCACAACTTTACACAGATCAAACACGGCTCAGGGTGAAAGTCACGTGCCCACAACTTGACACAGATCAAACACGCTCAGGTGAAAGTCACGTGCCCACAACTTGACACAGATCAAACACGGCTCAGGGTGAAAGTCACGTTGCCCACAACTTTACACAGATCAAACACGGCTCAGGTGAAAGTCACGTGCCCACAACTTGACACAGATCAACACGCTCAGTCAAGCACGGCCACAATGACAAGATCAATACGGCTCAGGTGGAAGTCACGTGCCCACACAACTTGACACAGATCAAATGGATTGACTCCAGTGCGGCTGTTACATTGCCGCATTACCTGCTAGTATTTCGCAATAAGAATGATATTTATAGTAGTAGTAGTAGTAAGTATATAGTATAGTAGAGTTCATGAGAATAACAACACAATTAACGACGACGACGACGACGAGCACAACAACAACAACAACAACAACAATAATATATAATAATATTGATAATAATAACAACAACAACAACATATAATAATAATAATAATAAATAATAAATATAATAATAATAATATATAATAACATAATAATAATAATAATAATAATAACTAAGGAATGTAGAATGTTCTCTGAGCAAATTTGGGCGTTTCCAGTCTCAGACTGCAGCTGACAATAAAGTGATTTTCTGTGTTCAAGAAAAGTGAATTGCGGTGAGCGTTGTCATTGAAGCTGGAGGTTTAATGCTATGCATTAGTGCTAATGTTCACTCCTGAAGCTGGAGGTTTAATGCCATGCATTAGTGCTAATGTTTACTCCTGAAATTGCCGTCATGTCAGTCCCAAGACAGTAATTTTTGCTATCGCAGATTTCTGAGTGTTTTATTGCATGTGTATGAAATGATGGGGACTACTTAAGTTTCAGCATTTCTGCGATGATACAAGTATAAGTACTCCCATCATGCAATTTGAATTGTAGGAACAAGTGAGTTTTTGTTTTCATTGACTGATGTATTGATTGGGATTATATTGGTATTTCGCGAATTGTTTTACCTTTTCAGAATATATCTTGTAATTTCAATGGTTTGTTACTTATGTTCTGATTACGAGAGAGAGAGAGAGAGAGAGAGAGAGAGAGAGAGAGAGAGAGAGAGAGAGAGGAGAGAGAGTGTGTGTGTGTGTGTGTGTGTGTGTGTGTGTGTGTGTGTGTGTGTGTGTGTTCAGAAATGTGGTGGACGGGAAAATTCTCATGTTGTTCAGTAAATAATTACGCTGTGAACACTCACTATTCCAGACAGGTATCAAAATAAGATCGTAACGCGGCCGATCATCGAGTTTCAGCGGGGTACTCATGCAGCATCAAAGGGCTAAACATGAAGTTACCATCAGAAATGAGATCAAATATAATCTGAATAAAAGAAAATCTCCCATGAGGCGGGGAACAGCCAACAGTAAACACCACACAAGAAGGACAACTCTTAGCCTCCCATGATAAGACAATAACCGTGAGTTCTATCTGACCATGTGTATGATCTTAAAGTTATGCCAGTCTCCAATACATGCCAATTTGTGTCCGTTCAGTTGTGTGTGTGTGTGTGTGTGGTGTGTGTGTGTGTGTGTGTGTGTGTGTTTCAGTTGCTGTTGCTGTGTACTTGAATTGGGCGCATGGTTTATAGGCAATCTTGAAACATCCATTCTGAGTGAATGTGCCTTTTTTGTTCTTTTCCGCATGATTTGCGTCAGCATTATCGTAGACGGACCGGAATTAGGGGCGGGTAATTATCTTGCCATGGAGCAAGACTTACGCTTCTTGTTAGTTATTTAAATCTTAATGTTATGCAATGAATAACAGACTGGTGTCCGAGTGAACCCCTAAAGTTACATTACGAGTAACAGATTGGAGTTCACGTGAGATCTTTATGGTACTCAATGAATTTTAAACTGACAATATCGCAGTGCAACATAAAGCTCCCAAATCGAGAGCAACTACATTTACAATAAATGTTAGCGAACCGCCCAGAGAACGTGGACAAACGAGTCACAAGACAAAACACAACGCGTTTTCGACCTCTTAGGTCTTCGTCAGGTGATATATAAACGAATAAAACAACGAAAATTCACTTAGCTTTGATCGCTTCAGATCGATTAGGGTTCAGCCTTCTTCCTTGCGCTGAACCCTAAACAAAGCTTGCTCTTATGTCTTAGATTGAAGAAATAGGGCAAGCTTTGTTTATAATTCAATATTTCTTGCAGTCATTGCAACACCAAGCTGCTCTGTAAGTTGCTGGAACGGTGCGGTACTTATCCTTGGAATTTATTAGTTTGTTGTATTTTAGTCCCTTGCGGATTCATTCCAAGAACTTGCCCTCAGCACTTGTGTCTTAGAGGATATCTTTTTATATTTTCTACTTTTCACAAGAAAATGTAGCTTGTTTTGCTCTTTTATGATTTTCTTTTGCTTCTTAGATGGCACCTTTGGTTGGTTTTTTGAAAACTCAACAAACATACTGCGGTATTGCACGCCAACCTTTTCTGGGATTGCATTCTTCTTAAAACTGAAAAGGCAGAGGAGTTAAATTACCACTTTCCGCGGTCACTGAGGAGAAACCACCAAGTTTCGAAATATCGGTATATGACCAGGAGTTATATGTTAGTGAGTTTCCCTCCCTATTGGAGGATGTCTCCCCCTTGGAGAATATAAGCTTGATGAAGGCTCATTTTGAGAAGCATTTATTTATTTTTCCCCATTCACCCCTAGGCAGAATCATCTACCACTGCAGATATGAATGCTTATCTCCCCTATTTCTTCAATCTAAGACATAAGAGCAAGCTTTGTTTATAATTCAATATATATATATATATATATATATATATATATATATAGTGATGAAAAATGTGTAGTCAGCACCGCCCACAGAGTTCATTTTTAGCTTACAAAGAGCATATATATATATATATATATATATATATATATAATATATATATATATAACACAAGAAAAAACTCTCCCACTGCCGCACCAGCACTCGTGGCCAAGGAGCCAAGTTGGAAGTCCTAAGACTTGATAAGAACAAAATAAAAGACTCGGAATCCAGGTAACCTTGGCTTCAGGATTTATTAATATATGCACTGCGTAGTTTAATAATAAATCCTGAAGCCAAGGTTACCTGGATTCCGAGTCTTTTATTTTGTTGTTCTTATATATATATAATATATATATATATATATATATATATCTTTGTTTTGTATCTCTTGCCTCTTTATTTATTTCTCATGCCAAATGTTCGCTCTTAAGAGCTTCTTCAAGGCAGGTCTGTCGTTTGCACTGACCACATGCACAATCGCAGCACGCAGCACATAACCTCAGGTACCATCAGGAGCAAGTCACAGCCCACCTCCTATGCTACCAATACGCTGGCCGGGTAGTTCAGTACAACGTGTTGCCATGCTGGTTCAGGACGTAGCGCTTCCTGCAAAGGCAGAAAATTCTCATCTGCGTCGGCTGGTGAGATGTCTGGGACGTCCACCAGTGGTTGATAACTGTCACGGGAAATGAGGGTTTTCACATTTATGATATATATTTTCCCATTTTCTTCAACTTCCTCCCTCTTTTTTTGTAATTCACATCTTTTGCCAAGTCATTACTATAATGATGGAAGAATTGTTAACCTGCACTAATTAATTGTTTAATATATATATATATATATATATATATATATATATATATATATATATATATATATATATATACATATACATTTATATATATATATATATATATATATATATATATATATATATATATAATTATATATAGATCAGTATATTTAAAATGCCTAAAACAATTTTTTAAGTGCTCAACCCCTTGGGGGAGCAACATTAGTTAAAACAAGTTAAAAGAAGAATCTTAAAACTAGTTTTAAGATTCCTCTTTTAACTTGTTTTAACTATATATATATATATATATATATATATATATATAATATATATATATATATATATATATATATACTTAATTTCAGAGTGGTGTCGAAGTATATGCCCAGTGATACAAACTGAACTCCAGACTGGTATCCAAAAAAATAATGTTACAAGGAATATGTCAGACTGGTGTGCATTTCCAATCCCAATGATATGCACTGAATTTCAGACTGGTGTCCAGAAGAAATCAAATATTACACATTGAGCTACTGACTGTTTCTGTAGTAAAACCCCAATAATACAGTTTCAGACGAGATGTCTAAACATACATTAAACTTCTC
>CM031608.1:2479594-2482094 GCA_018398815.1 Conus ventricosus
TTCTAACCTTTCAGTCAAACAGACCAGGCGCTAGTGGCGCAATCGCGGCACGAGTATCCGATGATAGGACCTTTCTGGATTGAAAACATCGCCACCCACCTCCTCATCCTCTCTCTACTTCCTCGCCCCCTCCTCCTCCTTCCTCTCTCTATTCCTCGCCAACAGACCCGACGCTCACCCCTCGCCCCCTTCCTCCTCCTCCTTCCTCTCTCTATTCCTCGCCCCCTCCTCCTCCTCCTTCCTCTCTCTATTCCTCGCCCCTCTCCTCCTCCTTCCTCTCTCTATTCCTCGCCAACAGACCCCGCTCACCCCTCGCCCCCTCCTCCTCCTCCTTCCTCTCTCTATTCCTCGCCCCCTCCTCCTCCTCCTTCCTCTCTCTATTCCTCGCCCCCTCCTCCTCCTCCTTCCTCTCTCTATTCCTCGCCCCCCCCTCCCCCCCCCCTCCTCCTTCCTCTCTCTATTCCTCGCCCCCTCCTCCTCCTTCCTCTCTCTATTCCTCGCCCCCTTCTCCTCCTCCTTCCTCTCTCTATTCCTCGCCCCCTCCTCCTCCTCCTTCCTCTCTCTATTCCTCGCCACACCCCTCGCTTCCTCCCTCGCCTCCTCCTCCTCCTTCCCTCTCTATCTCGCCCCTCCCCTCCTCCCTCCTATCCCCCCATCCCGTCCTCCTCCTCTCCTCTCCTCCTCTCTCATTCCTCGCCTCCTCCCCCCTCTATCTCGCCCCCTCCTCCTCCTCCTTCCTCTCTCTATTCCTCGCCCCCTCCTCCTCCTCCTTCCTCTCTCTATTCCTCGTCCCCTCCTCCTCCTCCTTCCTCTCTCTATTCCTCGCCCCCTTCTCCTCCTCCTTCCTCTCTCTATTCCTCGCCAACAGACCCGCGCTCACCCCTCGCCCCTTGAACGCGTGTCAAGCGGGAGATAATCGTTGAGGATACGTATGTAAACTAACATGACCATGGAAGTCATAGAGTATCTTTTGTATTTTACATTGTTTTAATCTCTTTATTTATTAATTGTTTTTGTTATTTATCCAGGATCCTTCGTTCTGAATGGCCCAACAGCTGGTATGCACTAGTTCATTTACACACTTGTTCGAATCCTATGGTACAGTGCTTCAGTTGAGGTGGTCTTTTCCCCATCGTCTCATGGCCTTTATTTCATGTTATGTATCTCTCTCTCTCTCTCTCTCTCTCTCTCTCTCTCTCTCTCTCTCTCTCTCTCTCTGTTAAAAGCACGCACGCGCACGCACGCACGCACACACACACACACACACACACACACACACACACACACACACACACACAGTACGTCTATTAGTTCTGTTCAAACCACTCGGCTCGTATTTGAGGCTGTGATCTTCAATTCAGCGTCACGCGCATCCCTTGCTTGCGATGATGACTATCAGGCCGAAAGAAGTAGTCCTAAAAGCCAGTTTCCTCCCACAAAGAGAATCCACTCCTGCCCCACCCGCCCCCCCCTCAAAACTGGGTCGTCGTCAAGCAACAGAAATGAACACCTGTCACGAGAAGAGAGAGAGAGAGAAAGAAGAGAGAGAGAGAGAGAGAGAGAGAGAGAGAGAGAGAGAACAGAGAGATTTGCACTGAACAAATGACTTGGCCACACGTGAAGGAAGAGCGACACGAAAACACAACAGTTCTACCCCACTCTCTGTTTAGTGGACGTGCTGTCCCCCTCCCCCTGCCCCTGTCCGCACCTGCCTGGTACTGGGGCTACAGGCCCAGTCACACCTCCGCCCCACCTTCCTGGAAACGTGAGGCGGGGAGGCCCGACACGTGTCCATGATGGCGTGGCGATTGCCCGACGCCTGGACTGCAAATGTTTCACCGCAGGGCACCGTGGCGCACGTGAGTACCAGCGAGCAGCACGTGCAGCAAGCAGTCCTGCTGTCAGACTGACACGATGAGTCTCCTCGCTGCACAAGCTCTCCTGACAGGAATGCTGCCTCGATGTCTCTACTCCACCCGTGGACTTGTCTCGTGACAGACTGCGTGACGTGTGACGGAACATGTGTTGCTGTTGTTGTCGCTGTTGCTGTTGTTCTTGTTGTTTCTGCTGTTCTTCCTCGTTCTGTTCTTTATCTTTTTTTTTCTCTCTCTCTTTTATTCTTCCAGGGTTCGAAAACGTATTTGTGTTGAAATGAAGGTTACGGCCTAGATGGAGCCTGTCTTTTGTTGTGTTGTTGCTGTTGGTGGTGGGGCTGTTGTTTCTCGTTCTTTTCTTCATTGTTGTTCTTTAATTTTCCAGTTTTCCAAAACTTAATTCTATTCAAATATAGGTGATCATGACGAAACACGTATTGTTGTTGTTGTTATTGTTGTTGTTGTTGTTGCTGTTGCTGCTGCTGCTGCTGCTGCTTCTACTGTTGCTGCTGCTGCTCCTGTTCTTTCTCGTTCTTTTCTTTTCTCTTTTTTTTTCCCAGTCTTCAAAAACTTATTTCTGTTCGAATTAAAGTTATGGTCTGCACTACACTTGACAAAAATTGCAT
>CM031608.1:2489594-2491696 GCA_018398815.1 Conus ventricosus
TGGAAGAATATCTAACTTTTTATAGTCATCACCTGTCAAGGAATTAGATTTTAATTGCACCAGCTTTATAGCTCTCTTATGTAAACGATTGATTTGTTTCAAATTTGTTTCACTAGAATTATCCCATAACGAAGACGCATAATCAATGAGAGATAAAATATGTGCATGAAAAAATAATTTCCTCGACTGGAGATTCAGAAAATGTTTTATTTTTGATAATTGATAAATCCTTTTAGAAAGACGTTTTCCAAGGTCAGTAATGTGGTCGTACCACGTTAAATCATTATCGATGATAGTCCCTAGTACTTTATGAGATGTTACCTCCTCAATCCTTTGGTCATTGACATATAGCGCTTTGAACGGGGACCTCATTTTCTGCCTTTTTTTGCCGTGTAGTCACATACATACATTTCGTTTTATTTCCATTCAGGGACATGTGGTTCATTTCTGTCCATTTAATCAATCTGTCGATGTTGTTCTGAAGGTTATTTACTAGAATCATAGGATTATCACTGCTAAACTGTAATGAAGTGTCATCAGCAAACATTTCACAATCACAGTCTATGTATAAAGGCAAATCATTTATGTAAATAGAGAATAGGAGAGGTCCTAATACTGATCCCTGTGGGACACCAAATTCCAAATTGAGTAATTCTGACCGTCTGCTACAAATTTCAACTAGTTGTTGACGATCAGTAAGAAAAGATCTAATGAAGTCAATGGCCTGGTTTGATAGCTTATAGTATGCAAGTTTTTTTATGAGAAGGGAATGGTTTATAACATCAAAGGCTTTAGCAAAGTCGACAAAAAGAATTCCAGTAAATACGTATATTATTTATATTTGATAGGCAATAATCAGTAAGCTGTATAAAGCGACGTATGGCAGGAGTGATTTTCTCTAAAGCCTGACTGATTTTCATGAATCAAATCATAATGCTTAAAGTGAGAACATAATTGTCTTTGAATATGTCTTTCAAGTGGTTTTTGACAAAAATGGGTAATATTGAAATAGGTCTATAGTTGGACGGATTGGTGGAATCACCATTTTTGTACAAATGTGTGTGTGTGTGTGTGTGTGTGGTGTGTGTGTGTGTGTGTTGTGTGTGTGTGGTGTGTGTTTGTGTGTATGTGTGTGTGTGTGTGTGTGTGTGTTGTGTGTGTGTGTGTGTGTGTGTGTGTGTGTATGTGTGTGCGTGCGTGCGTACGTGCGTGCGCGCTTGCTTACGTAGCTTTCAGTAATAGTATTTGACAATGACTCAAAAACCATTCATTCGCTTTTCAAGGTGAATTGGCTGTCGTCTGTGAGCTCCCCAACCCCTACCCCAGCTCCCTTCCCCCGCCCCGACCCCTCTCCTTCTCTCTTGCTCCATCTCCCCTTTCCACGTCGTTCTCATCCCTTGCCGCTGGTCTTCGTCTACTGTCGCGTAATGATGGTGTATTCCTCCACACTGCCCCCCCCCCCCCCCCCCCAACCCCCACCCCCACCACCACCACCACCACTGCTCCTCTGTCCCTTCTTTCCCTCTTCCCTCTTCAGTTTCTTTTTAAAGAGCTACGGATGTTTTCTTTTCTTTTTTAAAGAGCTACGGATGTTTTTCTTTTCTTTTTTGGACAGTGGAAAGAATACATTTCGCGCCTGTTAAGTTCCTCCTATGGACAGTGGAAAGAATACTTTGCGCCTGTTAAGTTCCTCCTATGGACAGTGGAAAGAATACATTTCGCGCCTGTTAAGTTCCTCCTATGACAGTGGAAAGAATACTTTCGCGCCTGTTAATTCCTCCTATGACATGAAAGAATACATTTCGCGCCTGTTAAGTTCCTCCTATGACAGTGGAAAGAATACATTTCGCGCCTGTTAAGTTCCTCCTATGGACAGTGAAAGAATACATTTCGCGCCTGTTAAGTTCCTCCTAGACAGTGAAGAATACTTCGCCCTTAATTCCTCCCTAGGACAGTGAAAGAATACATTTCCGCCTGTTAAGTTCCTCCTATGACAGTGGAAAGAATACATTTCGCGCCTGTTAAGTTCCTCCTGCATGGAAGAATACTTTCGCCCTGTTAAGTTCCCTTGATTCTCTTAGTTCTTTCCCCCTTTTTTTCTC
>CM031608.1:2499622-2535619 GCA_018398815.1 Conus ventricosus
TGCTTTTATAGAAGGCAAAAATTGCCCGGGTCTCTCTGTGCTGTAGAACACCTGAAGTAAAAACCTTCAGATTAACAAACATTACACAAATGCAACAAAAACTAGAGCAGGACCTTTCAAAATACAGCAAAGCCAAACGAAGGTATTCTGCTGCCTTAATGCTGTTACCTATTTTAAATTCTGGAGCATCAATATAAGTGCCGCATCAGCAGGAACGAGTGTTGGTCTTTAGCAACGGGCATAGGCGCACCCGCAGCTTTACCTCTAGGTGGTTTGTCTTTAGCTCTCGGCCTGTGTTCAATTAGCGTAGGTGCTGCTAGCAAAAAAATAAAAACTAACTCCAAAGCACACAGCCATGGTTCAGCTAATAACAGCTAAACTTAGTTCCTTAATCTGATAATAAATAAAGCACTAGCTGACTCAAACATCACGGATGAAGAATTTAGCCGTTTACAGGTGATTTTAATGACTACAAAAGCCCAAAGTTTGATCTTCAGAAAGGCAAGGACAAGTTTTTCTCAACAGCCAGACCCCAAACAGATTAAAAAAGGAATGTTTAAAAAAAGTAAACGAAACACTTTTAAACTCTGCTCTAAACAGCTCTAAATAAACCCCTTCGTGCTATCATATTTTGCTAAGTCCCATGCTAAGATATTTTTTTGAAAAACACAAAAAATCACGCCTATGCTTTTCATTTGCTTAAAATTTCCAAAAGGGATATTGAACATAGCTACATAAACGTATTATCAAATAAAAGGGAAATTGAATGAAGAATCTGTTTGTAACAATAACATAATGGAATGATGTGCTAGAATGACACATGAACTCCTTGAAATACAATACAAAAAATGAAAAAAAAATCAATCATGACGTTATTAGGTGATGCTGGAGCTCACAGCAGTTCATAGCACTTTTTTGTATTGAACATTTCCCAGTGTACAATGATCCAGGAAGCAGGTCCCAGTCACAACATCCCACAGTCTAGCCACACAAAGAATGAAAGGCGTTTATCTCCCAGTTTCTGTCACCTGTAGAATTCCAAAAAAACACAAAATCACGCCTGTGACTTTCATTTGCTTATATTTCAGAAGATATTGAAGATAGTTTACATAAAAGTTATATCATATGAAAGGAAAATGAATGAAAAATTGTTTGTAACAAAAATATAATGAAATGGTATGTCGGAATGTCAACATGAACTCCTTGAAACGCAATAAAGAAATGAAGACATCAATCATGATATAATCAGATGATGCTGACCTCACAGCAGTTTATAGCAAACTTTGTGTTGGAGTTATACAGTGTACAAAGACCCATGAAGCAGTTTCCAGCCACACCACACAACAGCCTAGCCAACAAAAAGGGACCGAAAGGGTGTAGATCTCCCATTTTTCTATCACCGTAGAAACACTGAGTGTGATAGTTCCCAGAAGCAGTCTTCCAAACACAACCCGGTTGCGGGGCAGTTGGGCAGTAATCCCTGGTGTCTTTCCTCTGCCCTTTTTTCCCAGCAACACGGCACCTCTTGATGGCCGTGCTTTATGTTGGGTGGGGGCAGCACACCGATGAAGTGTCGAGCACACAACCTGACAGCATGTCGTCCTCAGCATTAGCGATCTTTGTCGCCCAAAATCATCTTATTCATGACTTCTTTCTGGAAGTCAAGGAAGAAGCTGCTGTGACCATCCTTCCTGAACAAAATGTGTGCATTCTGCATCCAGCACCAGCAGGTCCAGCAACAGGCCAGCACCAGCAGGTCAGGCTTCTCATCTCCATGCTGCATCAGCCTAGCTGTAACACATTGAAAGCAAGAGTTCAATTTTTACAGAAATTTTTCCCATGAAAAAAAAAAGAAATGTACCACACACACACACCACACCAACACACACACACACACACACACACATGAACCCCACACACACACACAAACCCCACACACACACACCACACACACACAGAGTGTAAACAAGCCACCCCCCCTTCTGTTTAGTCCAATAAAACTCAAATAAACAGCATACAAAATCACTTCAAATGATAAAAATTTTTTGTATCTACTCTTGCTTTCAGTTTATGAAAATATTCACAAACACATACACACCATAAGCGAACAAAACATACACAAACTAAAATTTGGGTCATTAGCATCCCACGCCCCCCTTTCATTTTCTTTCAAGCAAACACGAAAAACAATCCCAATGGTTATGCTTTGAACAAGTAACTTCACTGCAACATTGTATAGATCAGTGTCATTTTCACTGTGTGCTTTCTGTTTTCTAGAAAAGTATCATCAACACACACACACCCCACACACACCAACACTTACCCACGCACACACACACATTTCCCCCTACTCCACCCTGCCCCTCATACGAACACACCAGGCCATTGGGAAGAGTTGGCACAATCGGTAAGAAACACTTGTAAACCACAAGCAAACCAAACACACGCAGCGTGACTGAGAGGGGAGCGAGCGGAGCGAGCGACTGACACTGGCACACGAGCCCCAAAGCCTTGAAAGTCGTCAAGCACACTGGTCATTGATGACCCGGGTCGCTCGCTGACGCGGCCCGATCAGCGGTACAGACATACAATACACCACACTTGGTTGTTCTATTCATAATTATACTGAGAAGAAAAACAACAAGATTATGTTATAAAATTGAATGAATTTTTCAAATACCCCTCACCTGCGTCTTGAATTATTGGATCTCCATGCTCTGAGTCTTTACTCAGACGACGAGTCACTAAAAACTTTTCCACTTCCAGATCAAACTCGGGTCGTTAGCATCAACTTCACGACAGTTCGATGCCAGCTGGATCCAAATCTTCATCTCCACTATCTTCATCTCGGTAAATATCGTAAATAACCTCGCAACTGTATAGCTTCGTCGTGGGCCAGCCATGGCTTCGAATACTGAAAGTAGGACTTCACAGTACCTTGCTTATCGATCGTCATAAATTATGTAAATGAACCAATTACCTTAACAATGGAACACCAAAAGCAAAAGAGTGGTCAAGGGAGCTTATCAAATCATAAATAGAGGATTTTCGGCAATGCTGGGTGAAACAGAAAGAGTGTTTAATCATGACGGACAATGTTCGTCAACAGCGCATTGCAGACGGCAAATTTTCATGACGGACACTGTACGTCAAAAAGCGCCAGTAACGTCAAAGGGTGTTTATACTTTAGTTATGAGTCTAAGCACAAAAAGACCATCGATATTGATTAATTATTTTTTTTGATTTAAATAAATATTTTGAGTTAGAAAAGAAACTCAGCATGGATAAGATATATGAGGTCCAGACGAATTGTTTGAAGCAATGCGTAAGGAAGAAGATTTATCAAGAGCACTGAAGATATTGATTTAGAAGTCATTGATCCAGCAAACGTCCGGGCAAGTGTTGGTCATGCTATTTCTCAAGTTCCGGGTAAAAAACAATAGACCCGCCAGTTAAAATAATGTTAGCGTTTTAATCGACTATTGTAACAATAAATGAAAAAAATCTAGAAAGTCTGGGTCTCAACTAAACAACAGATATTCTTCTCATAATGACTTAACCCCCTGGTTGGGAGAAAGAACTGCTTCACAGTTTGATTTTGGGGGCCCCTGAAGAAGCCAAAATGAGAGGCTCTGGTTGGTCAGAGGGCGAAGTCCTGAGATCAGATTAAAACAGGCTAAGTATGCACCGATTGTAGGCAAGGCTTACATTTCGCTGCCCCCAGCATTGGTAGCGAAAAGAGCAGTTCTAAACATACAAAATACAGACAACAAATGTTTCATGTGGTGTGTTCTCGCAAGGCTGCATCACGTCCGCAAAAACGCAGAGAGAGTGTCTAACTATTGGGATTACATTAATGATCTTAACTTCGATGGAATATCCTTTCCTGTTAGCGTGACAAAATGATCAGTTTGAAGAACAAAACAAACCAATAACTGTTGATATCTACACATGGGATGAGGAAACGAATCTACAGCCCATCAGAGTGTCCAAGAACAGTCCAACGATTGGCGAGCCAGATAAAAATCATGTTGACTTACTACTGATGTTTTCGCCAGCAGGGCTACCACATTACACATTGATACGAACAATGAGTAGATTATTGACGCATACTTCAAAGCAAAAAATAAACAAGAATTCTGTAGAAAATGTTTAACAAGAATTCCGTCTGTTCAAGCCGCGAGCGAACACAAGAAACATTGTATCGGCCCAGTTGACTGTAATACAGAACTAATTACACCCCCAGAAGGCAGTAAAGTTAGTTTTAAGAACTGAAACGGATGCAAACTAGTCCATATGTTGTTTACGCAGACTTTGAATCACTCATTGTTCCTTATGAGGGGCCAACCTCACAGAAACTTCCAAAACAGCCTTTGTGAGTAATCATCAGATTTGTTCATTTGCTTTCATCGTTGTCAGGTCAGATGGCGCCCATTCAACGCCAGAATTATATAGAGGACCAAATGCAGCTAGAAGATTTTTACAAGCGCATGCAAAAAGTGCGTAATGACTGTTCTAATAATCTGAATTTATCTGAAATCATAATGACGCCTGAAGACCAAGAACAGTATGACTCAGCCACACATTGTTGGATTTGTGGTTTAGAACTCAGTGAAGAAGCAACAAATCCGACAGTAAGAACCATGATCACATTAGTGGAAAGTTTAGAGGAGCAGCACACAGTAAATGCAATCTTCAACTAAAGTTTGAACCAAAGACATGGAAGCTGCCTATATTCTTTCACAACTTGCGAGGTTACGACTCTCACCTTATAATGCAAGCAGTAGACAACGCCTTTAGGGTGTCATGCATTGCACAGTCATCGGAAAAGTACATGTGTTTCACTTTAAATAACATGTCTTTTTATGACTCTATGCAACACCTGATGGGTTCATTAGAGTCACTAGCTATGTCCTTAAAATCCTGCCCAATAACGGAAGAATATTTTGACTCAACTCTCGTTAGAAAGGGCGTTTACCCTTATGAGTACATGAACAGTTGGGAAAGGTTTGACGAAGATACACTTCCCCCTAAAGGCGCGTTCTTTTCTAGTCTTAGAGGAAAGGACATCAGTGATTCTGATTACCAGCATGCTCAAGATGCGTGGCAGAAGTTAGAGTGTAAAACGAGGGGAGACTATCATGATGCATACTTGATGGCCGATGTATGTTTGTTGGCGGACGTCTTTGAAAATTATAGGAAGACCTGCATGAAACATTACACCGGTTCCTGCGCATTATATTTTTTTCCCGGGGGGAATAGCGGGACGCTTTCTTAAATTTTTACGGGAGAAAAAGATTGATTTTTTGTCTGTTTTAAAAAAATGCTCAGATGAATTGGGGGGGGGGAAAACGGATTGGGGTGGGGGAAATTTATTTTTGGCTTTCGCATCATTACTGTAAACCCAAAAAACAAATATTTGGACGACTATAACCAAGAAAAAAGGTCTAACTATCTCATTTTTAGCCCGCAAACAATCTGTAGGGAAATGGGTGGCGCAATCGTTTTCCTTTACGAAACTTTTAAAAAGGGGACACAGATAATACGAAAAAATATTCAAAGAGAAATTAAAGGGGGGTTGAGCAGTTTGACGCCGGGGGCAACAGCGGGTACATTCAAAAGTTGTTTAAAATATCCTAAAGGAACCCATACCTGCAAAAAGGGACTACCCCGTTAGGGGCAGAAAGCCCTAAAGATGGAAAAACAGACCCCGCCAAAACTTGTGCCAAATCTTCGGGAAAAAAAAAAAAAATGTCTGTCTTTTACAGATTTCTACAATTTTTTTAAGCCCGGGTTTGAATTTGACAGCTGATCTTTTCGTAAAAATTGTTTTTGATCAAAAACATTAAGAAACCATACAAAAAATAAAAAACACTAAATCCAGAACTAAATCCACAGATCTTCAAAAAAAAGACTTTTTCAAGCTAATAAAACAACACCCTGTTTCGGAAAAAACATGGGAATTTTCCCCCCAAGCGAAAAAGATGTTAGTTTTGGCCCCCCAAAAAAACAAAGCAATTAACTACTTCAAAACCAAATTATCAACTTCAGAAGATTTATGATCAGTTTTTTGGGGCATAATAAATGAAAAAAAAAAAAATGAAAAATTTGGGACAAACCGAAATTTTGGGGTTTAACTGTTTTAGAATTATCAAAGTTTTTTGATTTTTAAAATTTTCCCTTTATGCCCTACTTTAAACCCTCTTTAACCTGAGTCCAAGTGCAAAAACACAGATCCCAAAATTATTTTGTTATAGATATTCCTACTGAAGACTTCTATAAAGAAAAGGAAATAGAATTTACAAAAAGGGCATGTAGGATGGTACAAACACATCCGTTAAATCCTAAAGTTTCCCCCTTTGCTTCAATTATTTAACAAAAAAGGTTTTAGGGAAAGATAAGGAGGGAATTTACGGAAAGGGATCAAGGAGTTGTTGGGTTAAGGTAAAAAAATGTACAGTATTTCGACCAGGAGAAAAAAATTAAAAAAAAAAAGGGAATATTTTGGGCGGGTGTTTGGCAGTCGAGCATATCGCATGAAAAACATAAAGAAGCTTTGTTTGAAAAAAAGACTTTTCATCATGACAACGTAAAACTGCGATCAAACACATGAAAAAAACCAACGGTTGTAAAAAAGAAGTCAAAAGATAAAAACAAACACAAAACGTTTTTTTTTTAATCCAGATTTTTCATATGCAAAGGGAAAAAACATTGGAAAACCCCGAAAATAAATTAAAGGGGAACTGGGGCCCTGGGGGGTTTAATCTGCATTTTCCTTCCTTCACAAAAGATTTTTGAGGAGCCAGTTGTTTCTTGTTTCATTTTCCTCGTAAAAAATCCAGGGGCGGATTTTTTTTTAACAATTTTTTTAAATTTAAATGTGGATCAACACTCCAAACGGGATGGTTCCCCCTATGCGAGTGCCCCCTTCTGCTTCTCCCCGGTAAATAAAGGGTACCTTGTTTTCAACCAAATGGTAATATTTTGCTGGGGTACGGAAAGTCTTCAGCAACTTTTAAATTGTTTTTTTATTGATTTTTTGTACTGGTTTTCCCCCTTTTAAATTTTTAAATTATTAAATTGCCCGTGAACTGAGGAAATCTTCTAACCCATTCGGGGGGTTGC
Source organism: Conus ventricosus (assembly GCA_018398815.1). NCBI lineage: Eukaryota > Metazoa > Mollusca > Gastropoda > Neogastropoda > Conidae > Conus > Conus ventricosus. Next base: position 2,506,748 of record CM031608.1, read on the forward strand.
GAAATTGTCAATAACTCTCGTAAATTTTGGGTAGAGAAAAGTCTTTAAAATAACTGTTTTTTAAATTTTTCAACTAAACCTGAGAGAGAACGGGGAAAGGGGGCTTTCGGGGCCCTTCCCCCCCTCACCGTTTTCGGCAAAAGTAACCCAAAGGGCCCCTTTCCCCTTTCCCCTGACAAGAAAAGACTTCAATAACTAAAAAAAAACCCGACCCCAACAAAAAAAACATACTGTGCGGGGTTTTACCCTTTTAATACAATTTACTAAAACTTTTTCCAAAATTCATTTTTTGTTTAACCCCAAAATTTTTTTCCGGGTCTTTTTCCCAATAACATAAATTTCCCGCGAAAAACTTTCTTCAAATGATCTTTGTCTTTCATGTGAAATAGAACTCCCGTTTTTTAAACTGTTCTCTAAAGTCTTTTAAAACCGAGTTATTTTTTCTGACATAAAATCCACACCTTATCCCAAAAGGGCCTTTCCCGCTGAAAGCTATTTCGACAAAGTTTTTTTCCTCTTTTAACTAGCCCTCTTTCTGCCGAACAGTCCATAAAAAAAAATATGTCTGCTTTTCCTTTCCCAAACAGCCCTAAAAAACGGTTCTAAACACTCACTCTTTAAAATTCTAGGAAAACCCAAAAAAATATTTATTATCAGTCCATATAAACCTTCAAACCATTAATTTTTGGTTCCATTTAAGTTTTTGGACAAAAAAACCCAATTGATTAAAATTATAACATAAAACTGTTTGTAACGGGTTTTGGGGATAAAAAATTTTTTTTTTCCCCAACCATTTTTCCCAAAAAAAATTAATGGGGAAATGGGGGATTTTTTTTGTAAAAAAATTTTAACTGCTCCAAAGTTTTATAACAGATTTTAAAACTAATTCATTATTTTTTTTAATCATACCTCCGTAAAAACTTGTTCAGTAAAATTAAAAAAAACCCATGGGGGGCCCAAAATTTTAAATTAATCCAATTTCCTGTAAGATTTTTTCTTTTTTAAAAGCCCAACAGTGATTTTTTTGCTTGTTGTTATGATTTAAATACCCGCCCATTGTAAAAACGACATGGAAAACTTTAAAAGGGCTTTTAAAAACTCTAAGTTTTGCCACAATAAAATTTCCTTTTTATAAGGTCATCACTAACGCCCACAACCCCATCCCCTCCCCCTCTTTAAAACAAAATTTCAAATATAAATTGTAAAACGTGCCCTTCCAAATTTTTTCTGCTTGGAAAGAACAAAAATTTTTTGTAAAGTTTTTTTTACAACGTTTTTTCTGTGGGGGATGTACTTTTTTTTTTTCCCCAAAAAGGGGGCTTTAAATTTCAATTTCTTTCCACTTTACCCGCCGGGGTAAAGACTTACATGAAAAAGGGCCAAAAGTTGAATCTTTTCGAAACTTTTTTGAGGGCCAAAAAATGAAAGGGGTTTAAATAAATTTAAATTTTTTTTTTCCCCAATTCTAAATATGGTTCTAAGGCCATTTGAGGTCGGGTTTTTCGAACAATTTTATTTTCATAAAGGCCCAAAAAAAAATTTGCTTCTAGTTGCTATTTGTTCTAGTTTGGGAAAACCCTTTTTTTTTTGCGTAAACCCTTTTTGCGTTTAAATCCCATTTTTAGTGTACTCAAAACCATAAAAATGCCATCTCCCATTCTGTTAAAAGTTTTGTAACGCCCGGGGGGGGCAAGGTCTTTTAATTCTAAATTTATACCCCCAACACAGGCGCTAATGTAACTCCGGGATTCATCTGGCCCCCGCAAACATTTTTTAGTACAAACTTTTTTAAATTTATTTCCAAAACAAGTCCCATTTACGCTTTTTCAAAACCCTTTTCCTGTTTTTGTCTTGGTTGACTAATTAAATGATCCGACCCTCCCACAAACTAATTTTTAAAAACTGAAAATTGGGGAATCGTAAAATTTCATAATCGCAAAAATGCTGTTTTCCCCTGACGGAAACCCTTTTAAAAAACAGTTGGGGGCCCTTTTCCCCATATATAGTTTTCATCATTTGCCCCAGCTCACCCCAAAATGAACATAGAGTAATGAATGAAAAGAAAGATCGAGCATTTTCCCCCCCCCCATAATATTTTTGTCTGGCCCCAGCAAAAAAACTATGAGGGGGTTTAAATTGCTAGTTGTAAAGCCTAACTTTTTAGCTACTCCTATAAAAAAAAGTAAAAATTTCCCCTTCGCTTCAAGCTTAAATTTTAAATTTTTTTTTTAAATTTTTGCATTGTTAATTGAGATAATGTCAAAGTTACTCATTGCTTTTTTTAAAGTGAGAAAACCCAAAACCATCAGGTTTTTTTTAACGGGCCCCTTTTTGGGTTTCCCTTTCTCAAATTTTTTAAACCCTTTAAATTATTTTTCGGGGTTTTGCTTATATTAAACCATACGACTTTGGGTAAAATTTTTTCAGGGAGCGCGACCGTTTTTGGCCCCGAAATTTTTATCAATGCATTTTCAAAAAAAGAAGGGCGGTTTTAAATTGTTATTTTTACAAAAAATTTTTAAAAAAAATTTAAAAAATGGGGTTCCCATTCAAATATACTGGCGCAAAAATTTTTTTTGGGGGCCCGCACAAAAACAATTTTAAAAATATAAAACCCAAACCCCTGACTTGCTGGGGCCCCAACTGCCTCATTCATAAAAAGGTGAGTACTCCTTTTAAGGCTATTTTAAACCCCCCCTTTTAAAAAGACACATCCAAAAGCTTTTTTTTTAGTCATCCGAGGCATTTTATCAGAACCATTAAAACCCTTTGCGTTTTTTTGCGCATAAACGGTGTGGATTTGGCGTATCCCTGAAAATTAAATCCCAGGGTTCCTTTGGCGAGGTCAGTGAACCGATTTCTTTTCTTTTAAAACCTTAACGTTTTTTTTGACTGAACGCAAGCGCCTTTTAACCAAAAGACAAAATCGTTTAACCCCATTTACAACAGAATAACATAAAGGTTTTTTGAAAGGATCTGTAACGAATTCAATAGAAAACATAAAGCCCGATTTTTAGCCCAAAATTGGGAAACAAAAACAGGGCTAGGCGTCATTTTTTTTTGGGGGCACGAAACAGAAAGTATAACTTTGACCGCGTTCCCCTTTTCAAAATTGTTGAGCCCGGGTCCATAGACCCAAGAGCATAAAACAGAATGGACAACTTTTTTTTAACATTTCCCTAAGGGCCTAACTATGGGGGGAATAGCGAATAAACGACCTATTCGTATTACTTTGGTGTTTGCGGGGTTCGCAACACGGGCCCAAGATCGAGCAAAACTGATCCTTCTACGGTTTTGGACGCGCAAAAAAATCCCTTACAAATTTAAGGACCCAAAAAAATTTCTACGTTGATTTGCCTTCAAGTTTTAAAAGGAACCAACATTTTTACAAAAACCAAAGATCAAAAAGTAGCTTTGCTTTTGGGCCCGGGTTTTATCCCCTGCCCCTTCTAAACCTCAACCCCCAATAGGTACAAAAAAATAAACTAAATAATAAAAATTCTTAAAGCGGGCAATGAACAAAAGGGTTGGGGAAAAAACGACTTTAAATTCTGAGCCAGTAATTTTACAAAAAAATTTAAAAAAACCCCCAAATTAAGTCATCAAATTTCCCCCCGAAGCCCAAAAACCCCCAAAGTCATTGAAGACCACCAAAGCCGCTGACTCTTTTCCGCGTGCCCAAATAAAATATAAAAAGACAGCGCTTGTTTTTGGGTTTAAACTGCATAGGTTTAACTTGGCCTTTATCTTACAAAAATAGTAACCCAACTATTACAAGAACTAATTCCATAAGTCTGGGCCAAAAAGCCAACAACTTTGTTGCAGTAGACAAAAGCCAGCTGAACAATACCTCCTAATATACCCAAAAGAGTCTATACTTTCGGCAATTTTTTTTAAAAAAACCCCGGCAAGAGATAAAGGGCTTTTTTTTTAAACCCAAAAATTTATCGGGCCCAAGGCGGCGAGGCACTGAACTTTGCCTCCCCACCCGCCGGGTAATACCCACCCCCAGAAAAACTTTTTGAAAAACCAAAAGGCTAAAAAAACGCTTTGCCAATGGGACTCCCTGCTCTCAAAACCAATGTTTTTTATTCGTTCTGCTAGTGTCGTGTCTTCATAAAAAATTTTTTTTCCGATAGTTTCTCTTTTTCCCTTTCACGGGGATTTTGGGTAATTGGGCCCCCTTTTAGAATTTTTGGTCACTTCTAGTCTTGCTGATTTTTCTTGTTCAAGATTTTTTAGCCCTTTTTTAAATTCCTTTTTTTAAATACGGGCCCTAATTGGCGTAAACAGCCCCCAACGATTTTTTCTTTTTTCTTTTTATATGCTCATCTATTCACCTAGTTTTGCTAAATTTTTTTTTGGTTAAAAACCGCCTCAAATAGTTTTTAAAAGGGCATGTTTAAAAGGGCCGTTATTTCCGCATAGGAAAAGGGGAATCTTTAAATTTGGGTTTTTAACGCTGTTTCTTCGGGAAAAACTAGTTTCTGTTTCTATTTTATTTATTAATTGGGCCGGGGCAAAAATTATTTAAATTTAAGTTTCCATTTTTTGCATTGGTTATCTTTTGGGGGATTTTCTTGTAGTGTGTTTTAAAGGGTTTACAACGGGCCTCCGCCCTTTTTTTGGGGCCTAACAAGGCCAAGGCGATTTGATCTTTCACACTGAGTCCCCATTTCTAATTGAACCCACCTAAAAACTTTGAGGGTCTTTTTTAGTTTTAAGCGGGAAAAAGTTGGCCTTTTATCTTTTTTCACAAACAAAAGATCAACTTTTAATTCCCAAAAACATTGGGGCTATAAATTCGGAGGTTTTTTGACCTAAACTTTTTGGGACAAAAGATTTAAAACCCTTTCTTTCTGTTAATTTATTTCCACATTGAGAGCGTTTAGCGATGCGGTGTTAAAGGGGTCATTCACTCAGTCCCCTCCCACGAACAAAAACAAAACAAATCTTCTTCGCCTTCAATTCCTGCCAATTTTTTTAAAAAATTAAAATTTTTATTTTTTATAAAAAAATGCCCCAACATATGGCTCGATTCTTGACCCCTATAAAAGGGGAAAGAACCCCTTGGCGTGAAGGGAAATAAACGGGAAAATTATTTTTTTCCCAAAAAATCCATCTACCCATTATGGCCCGACCAAAATTTTTACGTCAAAATTTTCCCGACCCTTTGGGGCGGATGAATTGATTGTGCCAAAAGGGGGTCTGCGCGTCTTTCTTCAAAATAGGGGCCGATTCAACAACAGACCCCAAAAAGGAAAAGTTGTCCCGAATCTGGGACGGACAATCGTTTAAAAAAATTTCTATAAAACTTGAGGGGGAAGAAAAAATTTCCCTTTTCACAATGCAGACATATTTTTAAAACCCATTTTGATCTATGGCTAACCGGAAAGAAAGGGGTGATCTTGCGTTTAAGGGAAATTAAAAAGGTTTAAGGGGCTAAAACACAGAATAGACGCCGCAGATTCTAAAAAACAACCAAAAAACATGTACCGTAAAGTTTGCGAAGGGGAAAAAGCTTTTCCTTCCCTTATTTTTTTAGTTGTTAAAAAAACGCATGCGCCATACTTTCAAGGGGCATTAAAAACAGATTGTCATATAACTAACCCTTTTAAAAGAATACAAACGCGTTTAAACCCGATCCCTCAGACACCGAAGCAAAGTAAAGCATTTCGACCCCCCCTTTTTAAAGTTTTAAAAGTTGTTTTCAACTTTTAAATTTTGCAAGGCCCGATTGGGCACCAATATATCCAAAATTTTTTAATATAAATTTCGAAAGATGATTTTATCATACAACAAATCCTTGAACCCGGGCAACACTAATGGGAAATTTTTGTTTTTTGTGTTTTCCGCAAGATCGCTTTAAAGGGATTTTAAATTTCTGTGGGAAATGAAGAACCGTTCCCCAAAAGCAAGTGAAAAAGTTTTTTAATCCAAAAATTTAAAGAAAGTTTCAATGTTCGAAAAGAGGGGAGTCCTAACCAAATCTAAAGCCCAGCGGGGGTTAAAACCCTTTTCAGCATTTTGGGTGAAATAAGGGAAAAATGTTTGGGGGGGGGAGGTGTAGAAACCCAAAATTTTACCTTGGGGTCTAAAGATTTACAAACTTCACAATGTTTGGCTTGATGATAATTTAAAAAAACCCAAATAAAGGTTTATGGATTGACCAAGGTTTAACAAGGGGTAATCAGTTGCATGGAAGCGGGGAACTGTGAGAGACTAATTTAAAAATTCAAATTGAAAAAAGAAGAAAACCGATAAAAACCCCTTAATGAAATTTGTTTTTTTTTTATATGATTGCGCCTGAAAATTAGAGATAACAGATTAAAAATGTACTAAAACTAAATTATTTTTTATTTATAAAAAACATTTTGTTCAGGTTTAAACCAAATGTGCCTACACGCCGTCCCAAAAAAGGATAAACCGGCAATTTCCCGTTGGGGTTTTAGAAACCCCTGAAGTAAAAACCTTCAATTAACCAACTTTTCACCAAAAGCGCAAGGACTAGACAAGACCTTTTAAAATACCGCCCAAAAAAAAACCCGGAAAAAAAGGGATTCTGCTGCCCTTTTAAAGCTGTTTTTCATATGGGGGAAAACTGGGGTCGACTATAAGCCTTTTATCACAGGAACGAGCGTGGGGCCCTTTGCAACGGGCATAGGGGCCCCCCCGCAGCTTTAAACCCCTAGGGGGGTTTGGGCTTTAGCTCTCGGGCCCGTGTTCATTAAACCGTAGGTTTCTGCTAGCAAAAAAAAAAAAAACAAAAAATCCAAAAGCACACAGCTATGGTTCCCAAATAATAAAACTAAACTTGGGTCTTTAAAACCCGACAATTTAAAAAAGCGCTTTTTTGACTCAAACATCCGGATGAAAATTTTTAAACGTTTTTCAGCCGTTTTTTTAAAGACTACAAAAGACAAAAATTGAAACTTCAAAGAAAAGGGGGTGACAAATTTTTTTCTCAAAAGCCCCGACCCCCCCACAATAAAAAAGGGAAAGCTTAAAAAAAAATAAAAAGAGACATTAAACCCCTGTTTTAAACCGCTCCATAACAACACCAAAAGGGGTTTTTTAAATTTTTGTTTATGAGTCCAAGCGCAAAAAGACCTTTTTATATTTAAATTCCCGATTTTAAATAAATTTTTTTTTTAAAATTTAAAAAAATATTTTGGCTTAGAAAAAAAAAGACAGCAAGGCTAAAATATATGAAGGGAAAAACGAATTTTTTTAAGGAATCCGAGAGAGAGCGTTTATTAAGACAAAGAATGATAAATTTATTTTGAATTATTGACCCAACAAACGTACAGGCAACGTTGTTCAAAGCAATTTTTCAAGTTCCAGGGAAACTAACAAAAGACCCCCCCGGTTAAAAATAATGTTTTGCGTTTTAAAACGACTATGTAAAAAATAAATGAAAAAAAACCCAGAAGTCTGGGGCCCCAAAAAAAAAAGGGAGACAAATTCTTTTCCATAATGACTTAACACCCGGTTTTTCAAAAAGAACTGCTTGCACAGTTTTACGCGCCGCTGAAGAAGCCAAAAAGAGAGGGTCTGGGTTTGGCAAAAGGGGGGAATTTAGAGATTAGATTAAAACGGCTAAGTAAAAGCACCGATTGGGAAAGGGAAAAGGGGTTTCATTCCGCTACCCCCGGGAAATTGGTTTTAAAGAAGCCCTTTTTAAAAATAAAAAAAATTTAGACCAAAAAATTTTATGGGTGCGTTTTTGCAAGGGGCTCAAAGTCCGCGACCCCCCGCCCGAGAGAGTGACTAAACTATCGGGAATAAAACCCAAAAATCTTACCAATGGAATTCCTTTCCCCGGGTTGTGTAACCCCAAAGAACAAATTTTTAAGAGCAAACCAAAAACCCAAAAACCCTCAATATCTACACATGGGATAGGGAAAAAAAATTTGGGGCCAATTAAAGAGGGCCAAGAACATCCCAAAAAATAGGCGAAAACCAGACAAAAAAAAAGTTTACTTACTCCTAATGTTTTTACCACGGGGGTCCCCCCTTACACATTGAAACGCACAATGATAGATTATTAGTTATACACAAACAAACATACAAACAAGAATTTTGCAGAAAAAAGTTTTAAAAAAATTCCAACTGTGCAAGCGCGAGGAACATATAAAACAATTTTAAAAGTTTTTTGGGAGACCCGGAATACAGAACAATTAAACCCCCCCCCCCGGGTCAAAGTGGGGTTTTTTAAAAACTGGGAAAAAAATGCAACATTCCCATATGTTGTTTTCCCCAGCAATTTAATCACCCTTGTTTTTTTATGAAGGGGCCCGCACCACAAAAAATTTTTTCAAAAAAAAAAAAGGGCCCTTTAAAGATAAACATCAATTTGTTTATTTTTTCCTTCATTTTTTGTTTGGTCGGATGGCGTTTTTTTTCAGAGCCAGAAAATTTATAGAGGAACCCCAATTTCTGCAGAAACATTCTTTAAAAACCCTGCAGCAAAGGGCTAAAGATTGTCTAATAATCTAAACTTATCTTAAATCATAAAAGGCCCCGAAAAACCAAAAACAGTAAAGAAATCACCACGCAAAGTTGGATTTGCGGTTAGAGCTAAACCCCCCAAGAGTGTTAAAAACCCCCCATAAGAGACCATGAAACACAAAAAGGGAAGTTTTTGAGGGGCAAACGCATAACAAAAGCAATCCCCAACTAAATTTTTAAACCAAAGACAAAGGAAGCGCCCCGTATTCTTTCATAACTTTCGAGGGTTTCGACCTCTCCTCTTTTAATTAAAAAAAATTTAACCCCCCCCTTCAGGTACATGCCAATTTTCAAAAGATCCATAAAAAAACAGGGGTTTTTACTTTAAATAAAAATGTCCTTTTTCTACGACCAAAGCAACACAAAGATGGGGTCCCTTAAAGGGACTGGGCCCATGTCCTTAAAGGGCCTGCCCAATTAAAGGAAAAAAATTGGGGCTCAACCTTTTTAGAAAAGGGGGTTTACCCTTATTAAAATTAACATTGGGAAAGGGGTTTTACGAAGATACACTTTCCCCCTAAAGGCGCGTTCTTTTTTAGTCTTAGAGGAAAGGACAACACGATTCGATTACCACAGGCTCCCAAAATGGCCTGGCAGAAGTTTGATTGAAAACGATGGGGGAAATAACATGACTCCCACTTAAAAGGCTGAATTTTTTTGTTGGCGGAACTCCCCTTTAAAAAAATAGAAAGCCTCAAAGGGAAAAATTATAGCCGGGGTCCCGCGCATTAAAAATTTTCCCCGCAAAGGATGAGTTGGGGCGCTTTTTTTAAAGTTTTTCAGGGAAAAAAGATTTAATTTTTTGTCTGATTTACCCCTGATTCAAAATAATTTAAAAAAAGGATTTCGTGGAGGAATTAGTATGGCGTCGCAACATTAAATGTAAAGCAAACAAAAAAATTTTGGGCGATTATGATCCCCTACAAGGACTAACTAAACCCCCCCTTTTTTAAAAAATTTAGAAACAAAAAATCGTATGGTTGGGCTAAGGGGCCCAAACACTTTCCCTTTAAAGTAACCCTTTAAAAAAGTTCCCCAGGGGGGCGCCCGAATAATAACAAAAAGCATTAAAAGGGGTTTTGGGGGGTTTTTAAAAAGCCTGATCAGCACGGGGGTTTTTATTCTAAAGTTGATTAAAAATATCCTCAGAAAACCCCTGACCTGCCAAATTCAAACCCTTAGGGAGCAAAAAGTCAAAGATGGGCCCCCAAAAGGGGCCGGGCCCCAAAATTGGCCTAATCTTCGAGGCAAAAAAAAATTTTTCTGTCATTAAGACTTCTAAAAAAATTTTTTTTAAGACATGGGGTTTTTAATGACGGGTGTTTTATCCTAAAATTGCTTTTGAACAAAAACAGCAGAAACCCTACATCATGAAGAACACTGATTTTCGAACCAAATCCCCGATTCTTTAGAAAAAGACTTTTTCAACTGATAACAACAAACTGTTTTGGGAAAAACTATGGGGGAATCCCCACAAGCGTAAAGATGGGCAATTGGTCACAAAGAGAACCCAAAACAAAAAAGCGACTTTAAAACCAAATTAACAGGACTTTTTGAAGATTTCATGAAACACCTTTTTGGGAAAAAGGGTGGAAAAAAAAGAAAGTCAAATTGGGGCAAACCGTATTTATTTGGGTTTTCCGGGTTTAGAATTTAACAAAAGCTTTTGATGTTTTAAAATTTTTTATGAAATAATTTTAAACCCCGTATCCTGAGTCCCGAAATACTTTACACAGATACAAATAGTTTTGTTATAGATATCCCCCCCTTAAGACAACTATAAAGACATGGAAAAGGAAGTGGCTAAAGGGGAGCAAAGGGTTTGGGAAAGAACATCTGATTACCCAAAAAATTCGCCTTTGCATTCCATTACTAAAAAGAAGGTTTTAGGAAAGATGAAGGATGAATTATCTGGAAAGGTGATAAGGAGTATGTGGGGTTAAGATCGAAAATGTACAGTATTCGAGCCAGGAGAAAATCATTAAGAAAGCAAAGGGAATATCTCGCAGCGTTGTGCAGTCAAACAAATCACATGACAACTACAAAGAAGCATTGTTTGGCAATAAGACTTTCATCATGACAACGTAAAACTGCGATCTAATCTACATGAATCAACACAACAGTTGTAACAAAGAAGTCATTAGATAGAACAAACACAAAACGGTGTTTGTTAATCCAGAGTTTTCATATGCAATTGGGCACTGGAGAACCGTAAATTAATTAAAGCGGAACTGTGCCTGGCGGAATTATCTGCAGTTCTTCTTTCACAAAAGATCTTTGAGGGGCTGGCTGTTTTGTTGTGTCAGTTTCTCGAAATAATACACGGCGGATTCATCTTACAATTCTTTTTATTTCATATGGGTCAACACTCCAAACTGGATCTGTTGCCCTAATGCGAGTGTCCCCTTCTGCTTCCCCGGTAAATAAAGTACCTTACTTTCAATCCAAATGTAATAGTTTGCTGATGAAGACTCTCCTTCAGCAACATTTATTGTTTTTTCTTTTGATTGCTTGTACTGGTTTTAGGCCTTTAAATTCTTCATATCATTGCGCGCAAAACTGAGGGCAATCTTCTAACCCATTCTGTGTTGCGAGAATTGTCAATCAGCTCTCTGTGATACTGGTAAGAAAAAAGTCTTTCGCTAACTGTTTGTTAAAGTTTTCAACTAAAGCCTGTGATCTATGAACTCCGGGAATGCCTCTTTTAATGGTAACTCTATGTTTCAACAATAATTGATTCACTTGGCCTTTAAATTCTTTCCCAATCATCGACTTGAATCATGCGAGGGTAAGTTAGTGGACCTCGCTGGTATATCAGCTGTATGGCAACAGCAACAGCAGAAGCACTCTTTTGTGTTAAGGTTCTGCATCTTTGTATCTTGAAGCCATGTCAATGACTGTGAGTGCGTACTTAAATCTTTTCGTCTAATCGTATCAGAGGGGTAAATATAGAAGGTCCATTTGATGGGTGTCGTTTGGAGTTGTATGACAAAGCGTGGTCTCTGTATTCGTCAGGGTGCAGGTAAATAAATATGCCAAATCGCTTGTTTAGATTAACCATTCCTTTGCTGTTTGTTCACTAACCCCCGCTGCTTGGCTTAGCTTTTTAATTGCTGTGATGCCCTTCCAATATCCTTTGGGTGAATAATAGATTTTGTTCATTTTTTATTCAGCCAATATTATGTGCAACAAAATACACGACGGTCATGCCAACGACAATAAACGCGATTTCTTGCATCTTTTGTTTTTCTGATGGTTGATAAAGTCACTGAATTTTGGTGGGGCAATGTCCTGGACTGGTTTGCCTGTTACTAGATAATATTCTTTTATTGCTTGATCACATTTTTAAATGTGTAAGCTGCATGCCCCTGTCTTTTCAGTGTGTCATTAATAAAATCTAACTGCTCAAGTCTCTGCCTTTCATAGGCGTCTTGTGCAGCTGCTAGTTCCTCCATAGCTTTGTTATGCCTTTTTTCTCTCGCCATCATTCCCCAGTTACTAAATGCAAAATTACTAGCCGCTAAAAGCAAGCGCAATCACCACAGCGCCGCCTATCATATTGCGAGTGAAGCCATTTTTTATAAATGTATTTTTTTTTACATATTTATATTCTCTGGAATTATTCCTTGCTTAACTAGAAAATCTTTCGTGGCAACCGAAGCTGCAATGATAGCAATTAGCTTGCTGAATCCCAAAGTCAGTTTGCCAAGATCTGCTGGTTTAATTCTTAACAAGCTTTACCAAGCATTGAGTATCCTACACTTAGCCCTCCAATAACAGCAGAATGGTATACAAGGTTAGCAACAGTTTTTTCGGTGCTCATTTTATAAAATAAAATAATTATAAATTTAATAAAAACATGAACAGCGATGATCTCCTACAGCTACAAGGCGGCCTAAACCTTCCTGAACTTATGAATGACCAAGTTAATATCAAGCTATTATGCCCCAAAAGGAGAGGCTGTAATCTTTGGCAGCATGTGGAAAAACAAAACAGTTCCTCGAACTGAATTCAGCATGAACAGATTCAACAGATGTCGCCACAAGACATTATAAAGTATCATAACAGGTATGAAGCGCAGCTGGGGTCTAGAATGGTGAAAGTGTGGGGCAAACGTTCTTAGTTTGTACACTAAACTAGTCAGTAGATTTGCTCCCATTGATTCTGAACAAGATCTTACGTATGATTTAACGCAAGATCCAGTTTTTAACAAAGTCATTAGAGTCTCTAGGATGTGATTTATACTATAGATTTGGAACATTGTTATCGCCATTAATCATGGGATTAATAACTTTTAATCATATAGATTTATTTCCCTTCAAAATGAACGAGCTGGAAAATCATCAGAACCAGAATCAGGTGGAGAAAGTAACCAAGCCAGAAAATCATCAAAAACACTGAACCAGGTGGAGACCATAAAAATCCTGGCGTGTTGAAGCAGGAAAAAAATTAGCAGAGTGGAACAGACAAAAAAATTAATGTTACAGCATTATGAAAACATAACACACGCCAACGCCAGAACAAGTTGATTCAATGCCAGCTATAAAACTCCATGTGATCAAGGGCCCCAAAGTCTTCATGGAATATTGAACTTAAAACTGTTGCCATTTTGGCGCCATTGCTGCTGTTGGGGGCAGTTTATTATGGCTATAAAATATATACACAATGGCAACAGAAACGAAAGAAGTTAAAACAACCTGAACCGTTAAATACAGAAAAAGACAACTGCACGCCAAAACCGCCAATAACAAAGCATCATTTTGATCCATTTATAATGAATAATATTTTAAATTTTTTATAAAAATAGATCATGGCGTATTATAAAATGATAAAGTCAATAAATAAAGACATAGAGTCTATAAAAGACATTTCCATAGACCAAATTGTAATCAATGTGGTTGCTTCGGATGTAAAAACTTCATTAAAATCTATACAGAGAACGCTGAGCAAGACATCCTCAACGATAACACGTTTTTTTGAGGCGTGTGTGTACTATCTTAGACATTTACTATTAAGATAAAAACATAGCTTGTATTTTTTTTAATAATTAAAGATAACTTAATAAGAACTTAGTTGTACTTAAAGGATGACTTAATCAAGAACTTATCAAGAACTTATTAAGAACTTACTTAAGAACTTGATCAAGAACTTATTAAGAACTTATTAAAAACTTGGGAATAACTTGAGAATGACTTAAAGGACAACTTAGAAGTAACTTAAGTAAGAACTTGAGAATAACTTGTTAAAAACTTAGAAGGAACTTGAGTGTGTGCATGCGTGGGTGGGGGTGAGCAGGTGGGGGTGGGGGTGTGCATGCGTGGGGGCAGGACAAAACAAACAACAAACAACAAACACACAATAGACAGTCCAGGGTGGGGTGGGGGGACGTGCGTGCGTGGGTAGGCCAAAACACACAACAAACAAAAAGTAGAACTCCTAGGGCCACTTCTTGCTTTGTGACTAAACAGCTGTGTCTCGCGCGCAACCTCAATCAACCCCAAGTGATCACATAGGGTCGTTTGGCCTAGTTTGCCGCTGAGCTTTGCTAGTGCTGCCGCGCTTTGTAGTCAAGCGATCACATAGGGTCGTTGACCTAGTTTGCCACCGAGCTTTGCAGGTGCTGACGTCATTGGCGGCAAGCGATCACATAGGGTTGTTTGGCCTAGTTTGCTGTGCTCCTCTTTTCTCAACCAGGCTTGCAACTGGCTTTTGGCTGTGGCCGATCTTTATGGCGGCTCTAATCGCCAGTAGTAGTACAACCGTCATTGTATATTTGGAGCATTTATATGAAATAGTGCTGGCCACAACACTACTCCTCTCCATACTGGTAGATGTACTAAGGTCTGCCTAACCCTATCTAGTTTTGCCAGAACCCCCGAAAATTGTCATCCAGTTGCATAAGTTTAATAATGGTTTGGCGTTTGCTACACAGTTCATTTATACTGATTCCTAGCTTGTGGAATTTAGGATAGTTATAAAAACACACAGAAAGTTGAATGAGTTTCCTAGCATAACGAATCAGACATGTTCACCTGCGTCTTAAGAAATGAACGCCATGTTTGATGCGTTTTTTTGTTTTTTAAACATGACTTGGGCTGTCTCAAGCCAACGCCCAACAATCAACGCGTGATGGATTTGTTTTGCTTTGGCCGGCTTTCAACAATGCAGCGCCATTTATTAAATAAGGAACCATCTCATCGATAGACAAACACGCATTGAAATTGGCTATATTTTGTTCAGCAATATGCCTTCAACGTTTTCATTTCCTTGAACCAACAAACCTTTAAGATAGTCGTCCATTTCCAAAGCAGTCGGTTCACTTTTTTCTTTTTCTGTTCCTTCTAGGAAAGCAATACTTCTTTTCGGTTTCGACGGCAAAGAACATGCTTCACCTCGTTCTTTTTCAACAAATACTCTAACATGCAAGTATGGTAAAACTTGTGGTGTTCAATGGCAAGGCCTGCTCTTCAGTGAAACGGTAGCCATTTTTTAGAATAACACACCAAGCACAGAACACAGCGCAATAAAAAAAACGTCTTACTCGTCCGGTAGTCAGTAGAAGAATGAGGAAACCGGTGTTGGTAACTGATCATGTGAGCGCTTTAACAGCGCCCTCACACGGCGGAGAAGATTCGAGAATGCTGATGTCATATGGCGCGATGCGCAGGCCAGCGTGAGGGAGTGGGTGAGGGGAGTAGCAGGCGGCAGTATTGATTTTATTAGCCTCTCAGTTGTCAGCGGGTGGTGAGGCCGCGCCGCGCGTGTATGAGTGTCTGTCTCTGCCTGTCTGTCTGTCTGCCTGTCTGTCCGTCTGTGTGTGTGTGTGTTGTGTGTGGTGTGTGTGTGTGTGTGTGTGGTGTGTGTGTGTGTGTTGGGGTGGGGGGTGGCGGAGGTGGTGGTGGGGGGGTTGGGGTGCATGTGTGGAAGAGAGGAGGAGGTAGACAGCAGTCAGGAAGGTGACACAGAAAAGTATGCAAGAAGTGTGTGTGTGTGTGTGTGTGTGTGTGTGTGTGTGTGTGTGGTGTGTGTGTGTGGTGTTTGTCTACAGGTGTCTGTGTGTCTGCGTGTGTGTGTCTGTGTGTGTGTGTGTGTGTGCCCGCCTCTCTGTCTGTCTGTCTGTCTCTCTGTCTCTCTTCTCTGTCTGTCTGTCTGTCTGTCTGTTCTGAGGGCAACTTAACCTTAGGGTTTCTCTCTCTCCCCCCAGGCTGCAATTAACATACCGCGAAGTAATCGGATAGCCTGGTGCACCCACCGGTATATGGGCGCGTTCAGCCACAACTGCTTTTCCCTGCGTTACTCTATGGGAATGTGTTCAGTCCTGGCTACTCTCTGAAAACTTTAGTAAATTAGTATTGAAAACGGATAACCCTACACAGTATTACTCTTACTTGTCAGAGAACAGGGAAAGGGGCATTCTGGGTTACTTCCGCCCGAACTGAGTGAGGGCGGAAGTGGCCCAGAATGCCCCTTTCCCTGTTCTCTGCCTGTGATCTGTGAACTCCCTGGAATGCCTCTTTTAATAGTAACTCTATGTTTCAACAATAATTGATTCACTCGGCCTTTAAATTCTTTCCCATCATCGACTTGAATCATGCGAGGATAAGTTAACGGGCCTCGTTGGTATATCAGTTGTATAGCGACAGCAACAGCAGAAGCACTCTTTTGTGTTAAAGGTTCCGCATCTTTTATCTTGAAGCTATGTCAATGACTGTGATGCGTACTTAAATCTTTTTCGTCTAATCGTATCATGGGGTAAATATAGAAGATCCATTTGATGGTGTCGTTTGGCGTTGTATTCACAAAGTGTGGTCTCTGTATTCGTTTAGGCGCTGGTAAATAAATTTGCCAAATCGCTTGTTTAGATAACCATTCCTTCGCTGTTTGTTCACTAACTCCCGCTGCTTGGCTTAGCTTTTTAATTGCCGTAATTCCCTTCCAATATCCTTTTGGTGAATAATAGATTTGTTCATTTTTTATTCAGCCAATATTATGGGCAACAAAATACACGACGGTCATGCCAAAGACAATAAACGTGATTTCTTGCATCTTTTGTTTTTCTGATGGATGATAAAAGTCGCTAAATTTTGGTGGGGCAATGTCTCTATTGGTTTGCCCCGTTACTAGATAATACTCTTTTATCGCTTGATCAACATCTTTAAATGTGTAAGCTGCATGCCCCTTTTTTTCAGTGTGTTATTAATAAAATCTAACTGCTCAATTCTCTGCTTTTCATAGTGATCTTGTGCTGCAGCTAGTTGCTCCATACTTTGTTATGTCTTTTTCTCTCGCCGTCATCCCGTAGTTTACTAAATGCGTAATTACTTCCGCTAAAAGCAAGCGCATTCATTACTGCACCGCCTATCATCATTACGAGTGAAGCCATTTTTATAAATGTATTTTTTTTTACATATTTATATTCTCTGGAATTATATCTTGCTTAACTAGAAAATCTTTCGTAGCGAACGAAGCTGCAATAATAGCAATCAGTTTTGCTGAATCCTCAAAGTCTAGTTTGCCAAGATCTGCCGGTTTTATTTTTAACAGGCTTTTACCAAGCATCGGTATCCTACACTTAGACCTCCGATAACAGCAGAATGGTATAACAAGGTTGGCGACAGTTTTTTTCGGTGCTCATTTAAAAAATAAAATAATTATAATTAATAAAAAACATGAACACCGATGATCTGCTAGAGCTACAGAGCGGCCTAAACCGTCTTGGACTTACAAATGAAGAAGTTGATGACCAAGCTATTATGCCCAAAAAGGAAAGGCTGTATTCTTTGGCAGCATGTGGAAAAACAAAACAGTTCCTCGGAACTGAATTCAGCATAGAACAAATTCAACAGATGTCGCCACAAGACATTTTAAAGTATCCACAACAGGTATGAAGCGCAGCTGGGGTCAGAATGGAAAAACGTGTCGGGCAAACGGTTCTTAGTTTGTACACTAAACTAGTCTAAACTAAACTAGATTTGCTCCCATTGATTCTGAACAAGACTTTATGTATGATTTAACGCAGGATCCAGTTTTAACAAAGTCATTAGAGTCTCTAGGATGTGATCTATATTACAGATTTGGAACATTGTTATCGCCATTAATCATGGATTAATTACTTTTAATCATATAGATTTTATTTCCCTTCAAAATGACCGAGCCAGAAAATCAGCAGAATCAGAAAACACTGAATCAGGTGAGAAAGTAACCAAGCCAGAAAATCAGCAGAATCAGAAAACACTGAATCAGGTGGAGACCAGTGAAAAGCATCCTCATCCTGGGGGTGTTAAAGCAGGGAAAAAATTAGCAGAGTGGAACAGACAAAAAAAATTAATGTTACAATCACAGAATATAACTCATCACGAAAACATAACACCGCCAACGCCAAACAAGTTGATTCAATGCCAGCTATAAAAACTCCATGTGATTCAAGCCTACAGCCCCAAAGTCTTCATGGAATATTGAACTTAAAACTGTTGTCATTTTTGGCGCTCTTGCTGCTGCTGGGGGCGGTTATTACGGTTATAAAATATATAAACAATGGCAACAAAAACAAAAACAGTCAAAACAACCTGAACCACTAAATACAGAAGCCAAAAGCATGCCAAAACCACCAACAACAAAAGATCGTTTTGATCCATTTGAAATGTAATAATATTTTAAGAACTTAATTTTAATTTTTTTTAATAAAAATAGATCATGATGGATTATTATTTGTTTAAAATGATGGAGTCAATAAATAAAGACATGGAGTCTATAAAAGACATTTCCATAGACCAGAATTGTAATCAATGCGTTTGCTTAGGATGTAAGAACATCATTAAGATCTATGCTAACCGGTCTTGCGCAGAAGGCGCTAAGCAAAACATCCTAAGTGATGACGCGTTTTTTGAGGCGTGTGTGTACTATATTAGGCATCTACTATTTAAGACAAAAACATAGATTGTATTTTTTTTTGACAATAATAAGATAACTTGAATAAGAACTTGGTTGTACTTAGAGGATGACTTAATTACAATCTTGAGGCGACTTGAGTAAGAACTTGAGGATGACTTGGGATGACTTGAGTAAGAACTTAGAAGTGACTTGGGTGACTTGAGGATAACTTGAGTAAGAACTTGGTTGTACTTAGAGGATGACTTAGTTATAAATCTTAGGTTGACTTGAGTTAAGAACTTAGAAGTGACTGAGTATAAGAACTTAGAAGCAACTTGAGTGTGTGCAGGCGTGGGTGGGGGCAGGCGAGGTGGGGTGGAGCAGGGGGTAGGGGCGTGCGTGCGTGTGTGTGCGCGCACCTTTGATTATTTATAAGAAACAAATGTTCAGAATAAATATAGTTATTATCATAAAACAACAAAACAACAACAATAACAGCACACACGCACAAACATTTAAAAAATAGGAAGTGCTTGCATAGGGAAATGTGAAAGGGTTTTATGGTTTGCGCTTGAGCGCCGTAAATTCAAGACGGCTGTCATCTCTCAAAGCGAAGCAGTGAAGCCAGTAATCACAGCATATATACAAAGTCATGGAGTGCTGGTGAAATTCAAGGCAGTCAGCTCTAAACAAACCCGACCGTTCATGCATGAACGGTACTATATTTAGAGCCACGTCAGTGGTAGGCCTGCAGTGGTCTTACAGTCGCGCGCACTGTTGCTAAAACGCCACACAACCCTGCCTCTAAACAAACCCGACCGTTCATGCATGAACGGTACTATATTAGAGCCACGTCAGTGGTAGGCCTGCACCTCGCGGAGTGTGCGCTTTCTAGGCCGATCAGGCAAAGCTGCCTGATTTACCCAGTATTGCTGGGTGCTTTCTAGCCGATCAATGCTGGCAAGAAGCCAGGTCAGCGGTAGTAAAACTGCCGCTGTGGAAGTGGCTCAATTACTCCTGCCATGCAAGTTCAAGCACGTCATGTGTATCATACCAGAAAGCTTTAAAATTGGGGGTGGATTGCGCATATTTCAGAATGAGTTTTCTTTTGTTGTATAACTCATTGAAAGAAATCGCGAGTTTGTGAAATTTTGGATAAGAATAGAAACAAAATGACACTTCAATTAGTCTTCTTGCACAAGTTAGATCAACCAGCAAATCTTCTTTCAGATAAGACCTCCCAGTTTTTGTTTTTGACCGTTTCAAAATTGTCTTTGCTTCAGACATTTCTTCAGAAATAGTAGCGCCACTTCCAGCACTGGCAGAAAGCATTGAAACATCACTTCCCTGACTCGCCATGTTTTTAACACACACAAGTTCTAATGCTAGCAGCACAGCATACGACCGCACAGCACGGCTGTCAAATGTAAAATGGCGGTTGCCACACAACACAAAGCGTCACGTGATTTAAGCTCAGCACTTGATTTGATAAGACTGGCGTTGGTTCAAAATCGTCATGTCTGGTCACGTAGTACGTAATCAGGTGTCGACCTAATGACTGGTCTCTGCAGTATTCGGATAGTGCGGAGTCCTTAGGCAGGTCGACAATTAGCAATTAAAGGCTTACCTGCTCCACCGTTTGTATATGGGGCGTGTTCAGCGGCTGCTGCTTTTCCCCTACGTTAATCTATGGGCGTGTTCAGCCACTGCTGCTTTCCCCTACGTTACTCTTTGGAAAATTTAGTAAATTAGTATTGAAAACGGATAACCCCACACAGTATGTTTGTTTGTAGATAATCGTTATTTTTTTGGTTATTGAAGTCTTACTTGTCAGAGAACGTAGAAACACGATTCTGGAGTCGCCCGGTCGAAAACTGGTTGAGACCGGGTGAGCCAGAATCCGTGTTTCTACGTTCTCTCCTGTCTGTGTGTGCTCTGTGCATTGAATAAATTAATGTCAAGGAAAACAAATGCATGCTAAGAATTCCTCCTTTGCTACAACAATGACCTGGCCAAGATTCAAAAGAAAGAAAGGGGGGAGGGAGGGAGGGGGGTGTAAGAGAAGGAAAACAGGAATGAAAACGAGGGCTATAGAAAATATATATATATCAATATTGTAAGTATTTCATAGTCTGCTGAAAAAAAACAACAACAAAAGAACCGAAAAGCAAAAAGGGAAGAAGAAAGACTATTCATATTATCTACCCAGACACATCACGTCCGCTGTTTTGGGATTCCTTACGGCAAAAGTTTTTTTTGTCTGAGTCGTGAGTGCGTGCGTGTGTATGTTTGTGAGGCGTGCAAGCATTTATGTGTGCGTGTGTTGCGTTCTGTTTTGTGTATTGAACAAATCAATGGAAGGGAAAATAAATGCAGGCAAACAATAATTCCTCCTCAATACAACAACAATGACTTGGCAGAGGAGAAAAGAGAGAGAGAGAGAGAAGAGAGAGAGAGAGAGAGAGAGAAAAGGGGAGAGAGAGAGAGAGAGAGAGAGAGAGAGAAAGAGAGATTGAGAAAGAAAGAAAAGAGGAATGAAAATGAGAGCACTAGAACATCGATATAAACAACGTCCCTCCATCGACGGCACGCGGCAAGCATCATAGTCAGGCCAAAAAGAAAATAGAAAAGAAAAAGAAAAAAAAAAGAAAAGAAAGAAAGACAACAAGAAATAGTAACACAGAAAAAAGTAAGACTAAAAAAAGGACCATTCATGTTCTCTGCCAGAGATCTGACATCTGTTTGATTTTGGACTCATAGGTGGAACACAGTTGAGAGTGTGTGTGTGTGTGTGTGTGTGTGCGGTGTTGTGTGTGTGTGTGTGTGTGTGTGTGTGTGTGTGTGTGTGTGTGTGTGTGTGTGTGTGTGTGGTGTGTGTGTGTGTGTGTGTGTGTGTGTGTTGGGATTGGAGTGCAGAAGATAACATGGTTTTGTTATCAAGACAGTCCCCCACCCCACCCCCACCCCCTCCTTAAAAAAAAACAAAAGAAAGAACCGTCCATTTCATGATGGATGAATTGATCATCTGCCCGTGTTTTCCCCCACCATTTATTTGTCAGCATATTATTATTGTTTGGCCAGTGAGGGGCTGCTGCTTCCGGCATCCACTAAAGGCTGTTTGAAGCATTTCTAAGCTATGATCACGCTCAGGAAGTAGTTTGACAAGTCTGTTGACGACAACATTGGAACCCCCCCTCCCCCCCCCTTCCCCCCCCCCCCCTCCCGTAATCATTCTTCAAGGATCGCGCGAGCAAGGTAAACCGATTTACTCTTGTATTCATACGGTTTCATTATTGACTTTCTTTTGGTTGCAGCTTATTTTCTTTCAGTAATTTCTTCCCATTTTTTTTTTGTTCTGCCCGTCCGGGGCTGCTTTGGGACCTGCTGGATTTTTTGTGGGCACGTACGTACATTCAGGTTTACTGATGAGCCGAAACTGGGACGAAATTCGACTCCGGGCAGGCGATACAAAACGGACCCCGGGCGGTCCCGAAAAACTGCCGGTGTGAAGGATTACATCGTAACAGTATCTTTGTCTTTTCCATGTTCTTTCCTTTTTCCGATTTCCCCAAACCCCCAAACCGCCCAACCCCCTAAATATTGTTTAAAAGTTTGAAAAATTGTGGATTTGAGAGAAGAAGAGAGAGAGAGAGAGAGAGAAGAGAGAGAGAGAGAAAAGAGAGAGAGAGAGAGGGGGGGGGGGGGAGAGAGAGAGAGAGAGAGAGAGAGAGAGAGAGAGAGAAGAGAGAGAGAGAGAGAGAGAGAGAGAGAGAAGAGAGAGCAGCTCTTGCATACTTTGGAGCCGCGCCCAAATGCTCGTTGTAATAGACTTTGCGTGTCCCCACCCCGACAGGCGCGTCGCTCAAATTCCCTGATCCACGCAGAGGTGTCTGCATTTTCTCGGCCTGATGACGCCGGGCTATATTATCATGAAAGTACCCGTTGAGTTCAGACCTCCCAAATGCATATTGACGCCGGGCTATATTACATGAAAGTACCCGTTGAGTTCAGACCTGCCATGCAGTATTTGACGCCAGTAGACTCTGGGCAAATTCCATGAGGTCTGCTGTTGGACTGTGATAGCGCCCCCCCAAGGAGAGCTCATGCATGCGTGTCCGCGAGCAAGTAGTTATTGCCATCAGTAGGGGGTTTGGGTCAGTGGTATCCTGGATATATTGGTTTGGGTCAGCATTAAACGCCATTGCAGTGACTCGAAAGCAGTGCAGTGTCTCCTCTGGTGGGTTTTCCTCAACACGTCTTGACACGGACTGCTCCCTTGGATTGCCGATGCCGGGTGAACAATCCAGGTGTGGACAGTGGATTGCCGATGCCGGGTGAAACAATTTAGGGTGTGGACAGCGGGTTTCCGATGCCGGGGTGAAACAATCCAGGGTGTGGACAGCGGATTGCCGATGCCGGTGAAACAATCCAGGGTGTGGGCAGCGGATTGCCGATGACGGGTGAAACAATCCAGGGTGTGACTGCGGATTGCCGATGCCGGGTTTAAACAATCCAGGGGGTGGACAGCGGGTTGCCGATGCCGGGGTAAACAATCCAGGGTGTGGACAGCGGATTGCCGATGCCGGGTGAAACAATCCAGGTGTGGACAGCGGATTGCCCATGCCGGGGTGAAACAATCCCCGGGTGTGGACAGCGGGTTGCCGATGCCGGGGGGAAAACAATCCAGGGTGTGGACAGTGGATTGCCGATGCCGGGTGAAACAATCCAGGATGTGGACAGTGGGTTGCTGATGCCGGGGTGGAATTAATCCAGGGTGTGGATATGATCTGGGAAAGAGCAGCTCGGCGTAGGAACAATGCGACTGGGGTGAAATGGAAAAGAAGAAGAAGAAAAGAAGAAGAAGGGAAAAAAAGAAGAAGAAAAGAAGAAGAAGAAGAAGAAGAAGAAGAAGAAAAAGAAGAAGAAGAAGAAGAAAAAGCGAAGAAAGAAAGAAAAAGAAGAAAAAAAGAAGAAGAAGAAAAAGAAGAAGAAGAAGAAGAAGAAAGAAGAAGAAGAAGAAGAAGAAGAGAAGAAGAAGAAAAAAGAAAAAAAGAAGAAGAAGAGGAAGAAGAGGGGGAAGAAAGAAGAAGAAAAGAAGATAGAAGAAGAAGAATGAAGAAGAAGAAGAAGAAGAAGAAGAGAAAAGAAGAAGAAGAAAAAAGAAGAAGAAGAAGAAGAGGAGGAGGAAAAAGAAGAAAGAGAAGAAAAAAGGGGGAAGAAGAAAAGGAAGAAGAAGAAGAAAAGAAGAAAAGAAGAAAAAGAAAGAAAAGAAGAAGAAAAAAAGAAGAGAGAGAGAGGAGAGAGAGAGAGAAGGAGAGAGAGAAAAGAGAGGAGGAAAAGGAGAGGGAGAGAGAGAGGGGAGGGTAGAGTTTTAAAGATTTAAAAGAAAAAAAAAGAAAGGAAAGAAAGGAAAAAAAGGGCCAGAGAAAATCAGCAGAAGGACCCCCGGGGAAAGGGCGAGAGAGAAACGAGAGAAAAGAGAAGGGTAAAAGAAAAAAGGAGGATAAAGGAGGGGGGGGCCAGATTGTTATTTTCTGTTTCTCAATTTTTCCCCCCCCGAACTGGAACGGTTCTTTAAACCTTGGAAACATCTCTCTTGAAAATTGGGGAAAAAAAAAGCGCCGAACAACACCCCCCCAACCAAACCACCCCCCCCCCCAAAACCCCCCCAGACACCAAAGCCAAAACCCAAGAAAACCGAAAAGGAAAAACACAAACAAACAACAAACCAACCAAACAACACCCGGGCCCAATTTGTTTCCTTTTCTGTTTTATAAATTTTTAACCCTATGACCCTGGAAGCTTTTTCAGGGGCAAACTTGCAGTATGGGGTCGTTGTGTTTTTGGGAAAAAAAATTTATCAGCAAACCAAACAACAACAACACGCACACCCAAAAAACACAAAAAAAACACACCACAACCCACACACCCCCACAAGCCACAAAAAGCAACCATCAAAAAATTCACACCACACACAACACACACCACAAACAAACCACACACACCCACCAACTAAAAAACACATACTTCATTTTTTCTTGTATCCCTTTCATAAATATTTATGTTTTACACGCTACTGAATATTTTCTTAAAAGTCCCTTTCCCTTTTTTACACGTAAGATTTTCCTTGTTCAGGTCATTTACACTTTTGCACCCAAGAACGTACAAAAAAAACCTTTTACAACGCCAAATATTCTTGTTACAATTTTTTTCTACATTTAAAACCTTTTGAAAGCCAAGAACTTTAAAAAGGCATTTTAAACGTTTAACACCACAAATAAAAAGTTCTTGGGTTTACATGTTCTTTCAAAAATTCGTTTGACAACGCTGAATATTTCTTATTAAACAATTCACTTAAACCTTTGACAACGCTGAAGATATTTCTGTTGACAATTTCCCCTTTAAAACCTGTTACAACGCAAGATATTCTTGTTGCAATGTTCATTTAAACCTGTTTTGACAACGCCGAAGAAATTTCTTGTTGACAATGTTCATTTAACCTGTTTGAAAACGCCGAAGTATTTCTTGTTGACAAGGGTTCATTTTAAACCTTTGACAACACTGAAGAATTTCTTGTTGAAAATATGTTCATTTTAAACCTGTTTGACAACGCGAAGATATTTCTTGATGACAATGTTCATTTTAAACCTGTTTGACAAAGCTGAAGATATTTCTTTTGACAATGTTCTTTTTAAACCTGTTTGAAAAACCCGCGATGATATTTTTATTGACAATGTTCTTTTAAAAACCGATCCTTGCAAAATAGTTCAGTGGAACGCCGGACTCGCAGTCTTGCTGATCCTGGCGTTGGGGGTTCGAATCTCTGGGCCGGCCGGGTTTCGGTACAGGGGGATTTTTTCCTCGGAGTTTAAAATTGGTTCGACTCCATTTCCCATACGGTCCTCGAATGAGATATAAACCGAGGTCCGGTGTGACCGCACGCATAACATTTTGCCACCAACGTAAAATACCATCACCAACTGTCGGAAGACAAGGCCAGTTTGGCCGTTTTGGGATGGGGGACACGTTAAAACATAGCATGCACCCTGCGTGAGAAATGGAAAGTATGAAGAAAGTAAGGAAACTGATGAACGATATTGAACGATATTTACTGGATGACACGGGAAACAACTGAATGAAGCGCCGGCGCAGCTCTTTAGTCGGGACCTGCACCCGGTAGGCAGCCCGTTGTGAAAAAGAGTGTGATTGCAATGCGCTTAGACCTTGGTCTTTAGCCGAGGAAAAGGCGCTATATAAGTATTCATAATAAAAATAATGAAAAATAGAAATAATAATAAAATTTATAGAGTGCAACGGAACAGAAAGAAACACACGACTGTTTTTATTGCCACTTTAATTTCTCTTTTGGGGATAATAAAATGTTGGTGATTGACTTACTTGACTTTACTTGACTTCATAATTTGGTAAATAAAAGAGGGAAATAAACTCATGTGTCTCCTGCGGAAAGGAACAAACAAGAATGGATGCCCGAAGGGGGATCACTCTCAAATCATTTCAGTGAAATTGGTCAGGCTCACCGAGTTTCCAGTGTCAAGTGGGTTAGGTTGGCTTTCAAATTCCACACCTGGATCTAACCAAAGGCCGTGCGAATCTCTCTCACTGTTGACCAGTTTATAAACTGAACAACTTTATATTGAAGGAAAATGATAAGTTTTAGCAGGAGCTGTACATAAGACAGTTAAATTACATAAAGAACAGCAACCCCCAAACACACACACACACACACACACACACACACACACACACACACACACACACACACACACACACACACACACACACACACACACACACGATTAAAAGCCAAAACGACTCCTCAAGAATTTTACCACTTTGCTCATTAGCAATTCTAACATATCAATAACTGATCAAGACAGCTCTTTTGATAAAAGTGTGGGGTGGAGAAGCTTCCCTAGCCTTCGCCGCGATAAACATTCGTCCAAACGAGCTAAATAATCACATTTCATTCAGCGGAAACCAATAATTCGTCGAGCAACGCCACTCATGTAATTTGTCCGAGTTGATCCGTGAGCAAGATGTCTCACGCGAGAAGTAAGGGAGTAATTTGGTTCTTGTTTACGCACTAGCGCCCTACGTGGTGTAGATCGGGCGAATTTTGGTGTCAAATCTTTCCTGACATACCACTTCTACTCTCTCTCTCTCTCCACTCCTCTCTCTCTCTCTCTCTCTCTCTCTCTCTCTCCCTCACCTCTCTCTCTCTCTCTCTCTCTCTCTGTATGTGCGCGCGCATGTGTGTGTGTGTGTGTGTGTGTGTGTGTGTGTGTGTGTGTGTGTGTGTGTGTGTGTGTGTGTGTGTGTGTGTGTGTGCGAGCGAGCAGCGTACGGTGTGTGTGTGTGTGTGTGTGTGTGTGTGTGTGTGTGGTGTGTGTGTGTGTGTGTGTGTGTGTTGTGTGTCGAGCGAGCAGCGTACTGTGTGTGTGTGTGTGTGTGTGGTGTGTGTGGTGTGTGGTGTGTGTGTGTGTGTGTGTGTGTGTGTGTGTGTGTGATCTGAGTGCATGTTTACCCTTAAGATGTAACAGTGCCGCCATTGAGAACCAAATGAGAAATGGTTTTATCATTTAAACATTTTATCAAAGAAACCCGATATGTTTCCAATTTACCAATCAGTATTTGCTTTTTATATATAGACTGTGCTCAACAACAACGAAAGCAATAACACACGCACGAGTTTGTGTGTGTGTGTGTGTGTGTGTGTGTGTGTGTGTGTGAGTGTGTGTGTGTGTGTGTGTGTGTGTGTGTGTGTGTGTGTTGTGTGGTGTGTGTGTGTGTGTGTGTGCAGTGAATCTAATTGGTTCTACTACCTTCACCGCTGCTTTATGTGTAAAGTGATGCATCCGTGTATCCTCGTCAGTGACCAATCAACCTCCAGACCTAGCTGAATCGGCTTCAAATTGACGCTGACTGCCTTGGACATTATCAGTCGAGTCGAAGTTTGTGTTTGGGCCAAAGGTATTGTTTGGTACCCCGCTTTGCGCAAACCTTTTCTCAAGTCTAGGTCTTTCATCAGAATGAGTAGAACCTTCGAAACGAGATGCTCGGATTCTGGCTTTAATGACAAACGTAGACTCTCCTATGTTGCATGACAATGTTCGAGGCCATAGTAGCAGTCTTTTGGTACTTTCAAAGAGAGATGAATGCCGGCGGAAATTCAGACATATAAGAAACCCTACTGTACCGCCGGATGCAAAAAGAAATGACAAATCAATTACAAACAAAACACGACGCGCTTTGACCTCTTGGTCTTCTTCATGCAAGACAGACAACATTGAGGACAATGAAAACGAAGAACGGACAATAACTTATCTCCTCAAACTGGGCGTAGAATGGATGTGAGTATCCATTTTGCGTTCGCACATCCATTTTGCGCCCAGAAGAGGAGATACGTGATTGTTCTGTCGTCGTTTTCGTTGTCTTCAATGTTGTTTGTCTTGCCTGAAGAAGAAGAAAAAAAAAAAAAGAAAGAAAAAAAAAAGAAAAAGAAAAAAAAAGAAAAGGCGAAGCGCATCGTGTTAGTCTTGTAATTTGTTCGTCTTTACGTTTGGCGTGCAGTAATTTTCGCTTTTCGTTGTCTCTGTTGTAGTAGCGGTCGCTGGCCTTCTATCACGATGGTGGTTTTCAAGCTGTTCTGCCTCGTGTAAAGCCAGTTCAGTGTGCCTCGTGTAAAGCCAGTTCAGTGTGCCCTCGTGTAAAGCCAGTTCAGTGTGCCTCGTGTAAAGCCAGTTCAGTGTGCCTCGTGTAAAGCCAGTTCAGTGTGCCTCGTGTAAAGCCAGTTCAGTGTGCCTCGTGTAAAGCCAGTTCAGTACTTACAACAGAGAGCGCAGGACCCGGCTCACCAAGTGCCTATCACCCAATCAGTTACCCTAGCAACCTATTAACAGAGCGGTGCTAAACGGTTCCTGTTTATGGAGAACTTGACGAGGCCGCCAACAATTCGGTCGTAGCGATGACGTCATAAATATAATATCGATAGTCTCCAATCATAAATGGCGCGGTCGTAATTCTACATACACCAGATTTGTAGATTTACCCCCAACTTCTTCATAGCCGCTGCTATCAACAACTTGATCATCTTCGCATTTATACGTGCTTCCCATTTCCCCTCCCTCTTCTTCTCTCGCTTCCTTTCGCTCCGATCTTTTCTTCCTATCAAGTCCACTTTGCTTTGGACTCCACCCCAAACCGGCTCTATGTTACCACCTGATCCTCTCTATATCCCTCCATCCAGTCTAACTTGTCCTGCATGTAGCCTAAATATCTTAATCTGTGTTTATTTCCAATATGCTTATTCACATTTTGTTCATGAATGATGTGCGATTCTCCTGCCAGTCGATACTCCACTGAGAAAGAAATTACAAGTAAAACAAGATGGGAGAAGTTTTGCCTTCTTGTTCGTTCACTTTTGGTTTGTGATTTTGATTGAAAAAATTGGGTCAATTCGATAAAGATATG
>CM031608.1:2536619-2539119 GCA_018398815.1 Conus ventricosus
CTCCTCTCTCTCTCCTCTCTGTATGTGCGCGCGCATTGTGTGTGTGTGGTGTGTGTGTTGTGTGTGTGTGTGTGTGTGTGTGTGTGTGTGTGTGTGTGTGTGTGTGTGTGCGAGCGAGCAGCGTACGTGTGTGTGTGTGGGGTTGTGTGGTGTGTGTGTGTGTGTGTGTGGTGTGTGTGTGTGTGTTTTGTGTGTGTGTGTGGGAGCAGGTGTGTGTGTGTGTGTGTGTGTGTGTGTGTGTGTGTGTGTGTGTGTGTGTGTTGTGTGTGTGTGTGTGTGTGTGTGTGATCTGAGTGCATGTTTACCCGTTAAGATGTAACAGTGCCGCCATTGAGAACCAGAATGAGAAATGGTTTTATCATTTAAACATTTTATCAAAGAAACCGATATGTTCCAATTTACCAATCAGTATTTGCTTTTTATATATAGACTGTGCTCAACAACAACGAAAGCAATACACACCACGAGTTTGTGTGTGTGTGTGTGTGTGTGTGTGTGTGTGTGTGTGTGTGTGTGTGTGTGTGTGTGTGTGTGTGTGTGTGTGTGGTGTGTGTGTGTGTGTGTGTGTGTGTGTGTGTGTTGTGCAGTGAATCTAATTGGTTCTACTACCTTCACCGCTGCTTTATGTGTAAAGTGATGCATCCGTGTATCCTCGTCAGTGACCAATCAACCTCCAGACCTAGCTGAATCGGCTTCAAATTGACGCTGACTGCCTTGGGACATTATCAGTCGAGTCGAAGTTGTGTTTGGGCCAAAGGTATTGTTTGGTACCCGCTTTGCGCAAACCTTTTCTCAAGTCTAGGTCTTTCATCAGAATGAGTAGAACTCTTCGAAACGAGATGCTCGGATTCTGGCTTTATGACAAACGTAGACTCTCCTATGTTGCATGACAATGTTCGAGGCCATAGTAGCAGTCTTTTTGGTACTTTCAAAGAGAGATGAATGCCGGCGGAAATTCAGACATATAAGAAACCCTACTGTACCGCCGGATGCAAAAAGAAATGACAAATCAATTACAAACAAAACACGACGCGCTTTGACCTCTTTGGTCTTCTTCAGGCAAGACAGACAACATTGAGGACAATGAAAACGAAGAACGGACAATAACTTATCTCCTCAAACTGGGCGTAGAATGGATGTGAGTATCCATTTTGCGTTCGCACATCCATTTTGCGCCCAGAAGAGGAGATACGTGATTGTTCTGTCGTCGTTTTCGTTGTCTTCAATGTTGTTTGTCTTGCCTGAAGAAGAAGAAAAAAAAAAAAAAAGAAAAAAAAAAAAAAAAAAAAAAAAAAGAAAAGGGCGAAGCGCATCGTGTTTGTCTTGTAATTTTGTTCGTCTTTTACGTTTGGCGGTGCAGTAATTTTCGCTTTTCAGTTTGTCTCTGTTGGTAGTAGCGGTCGCTGGCCTTCTATCACGATGGTGGTTTTCAAGGCTGTTTCTGCCTCGTGTAAAGCCAGTTCAGTGTGCCTCGTGTAAAGCCAGTTCAGTGTGCCTCGTGTAAAGCCAGTTCAGTGTGCCTCGTGTAAAGCCAGTTCAGTGTGCCTCGTGTAAAGCCAGTTCAGTGTGCCTCGTGTAAAGCCAGTTCAGTGTGCCTCGTGTAAAGCCAGTTCAGTACTTACAACAGAGAGCGCAGGACCAGGCTCACCAAGTGCCTTCACCCAATCAGTTACCCTAGCAACCTATTAACAGAGCGGTGCTAAACGGTTCCTGTTTATGGAGAACTTGACGAGGCCGCCAACAATTCGGTCGTAGCGATGACGTCATAAATATAATATCGATAGTCTCCAATCATAAATGGCGCGGTCGTAATTCTACATACACCAGATTTTGTAGATTTACCCCCAACTTCTTCATAGCCGCTGCTATCAACAACTTGATCAGTCTTCGCATTTATACGTTGCTTCCCATTTCCCCTCCCTCTTTCTCTCGCTTCCTTTCGCTCCGATCTTTTCTTCCTATCAAGTCCACTTTGCTTTGGACTCCACCCCAAACCGGCTCTATGTTACCACCTGATCCTCTCTATATCCCTCCATCCAGTCTAACTTGTCCTGCATGTAGCCTAAATATCTTAATCTGTGTTTATTTCCAATATGCTTATTCACATTTTGTTCATGAATGATGTGCGATTCTCCTGCCAGTCGATACTCCACTGAGAAAGAAATTACAAGTAAAAACAATGATGGGAGAAGTTTGCCTTCTTGTTCGTTCACTTGTTTGTTTGATTTGATTGATTGATCAATCGATCGATCGATATATAGATGGATAGACAGATGGATAGATGGATAGATAGATAGATAGATAGATAGATAGATAGATAGATAGATAGATAGATGGATGGATGGATGGATGGATGGATGGATGGATGGATGGATGGATGGATAAATGGATAGACGGATTGATGGCTTGTCAGATATACAGACACGTATGCGTATAGACGCGCGCGCGCGCGCGCGTGTGTGTGTGTGTGTGTGTGTGTGTGTGTGTGTGTGTGTGTGTG
>CM031608.1:2559119-2567274 GCA_018398815.1 Conus ventricosus
GGCCAGATGGTTCTAAGCAGACCGATTCAAATCAAAGGAATGGGACTATTTAGGGGAAAGCCCCTGGCGCAAATATAGGGTCACGGGTGGGTACAAAGGCCTAAAATGTGCTGTCAACTAAGGAGAAGGTCATGCATTTGAAGCTTGCTTGTGATTCCATCGGTGAAAACACCCCCAAAACAAGAAACATGATTGGTGGGGAGTTGTTCTTTTGATCACTTATCAGTTAACATTAAATGCTGGCTCACATTTATGGTAAGGTAAGATGATGTTGCTTACAACCCAACCGACCGCAAAGGGTCATATCATGTCTGTCACCTCGTTAAAGTCAACTCTCAAGTCATTACCAACAAAAAAAAAATCCTCATTCACAGAACCCTTCAAAAGACAGCTTCTGAAAACACACTAGAAATTTTTGTTAAATTTTTCTTTCCGTAAAATTTTAGATCAAAACGCATACTTGATATTGTGTAGCATTTGAGCGCCAAATCCTAATTGTGGCGTGTGGCCACATGCATAACACCGCGTCCGGCCACTGTTCCATCGTAGACCTTGTCCCGATTGGCCCACAGCAGTCACGGGGAGTGGTGAGGTCCTTCCTGCGTGTCTGGGTCATTTGTTTCCCTTTAGCCGGCCAGAAGACTGCGGACGGTGGGTCGTTAACGCGTTGGGAACTGTCCAGTGGCACAAACGGATCACATCATTGTCTCAATAGCTGTTATATATATATATATATATATATATTATATATATATATATATATATATATATATATATATATATATATATATATATATATTATATATATAATGATTAAAAGTAAATCTTAAAACCGGGACGACAAACTTGTTTCGAGGTTCTTCCTCTCTTCAGATCCCGTGCCAAGATTTACTTTTAATCATTATTTTAGCTGCTCCCGCATGGTTGAGCACTTTTTCAAAAAAAAGCCGGAAAATATATTACCAGCTATATATATATATATATATATATATATATATATATATATTATATATATATATATATATATATATATATATATATATATATATTATATTATTATATATATAGCTGGTAATATATTTTCCGTCTTTTTTTGAAAAAAGTCGGTTTTGTCTGGGTTTAGTTTAAGCTTATTGCTAACCATCCAAGATGATACGTCATGGACGCAGGTTTGAACTTTAGAAATAACATTAGGAAAATCCTGCGGAACACTACTTGACGATACTTCAGTATCATCAGCATACTTGTGATACTGACAATCATTCCGAGACATGACATCCGACAAAGGCTGAGAATAGAGGGTAAAAAGCACAGGTCCCAACACGGAGCCTTGTGGCACGCCAAACAAAAGAGGAGATGGTGATGATTTAACACTGTCAATGATAACACGTTGTTCTCGATCACATGCATATGATGAAAACCAGTCAAGCACCGTGCCTCTGAGACCGTCAGTTCTCTCAAGTCTCTTTAGCAGTACAGAATGATCAAGCGTGTCGAACGCCGCACTGAGGTCGAGCAGCGCCATCACAGAAACCTTGTGGGCATCGCTCTCCAAGAGCAAGCTGTTCATGACGCTCTGCACGGCGGTCTCCGTGCTATGATCCCTTCTGTATGCAGATTGAAACATCTCGAACAGGTTATTATCGAGAATGTGCTTTTGTAGTTGTTTCAAAACAACTTTTTCAAGAACCTTGGACAAAAATGGCAAATTTGACACAGGTCTATAATTTTTTAACACATTACAGTCCAGTCCTTTTTTCTTCAACAAAGGTGTAACTACAGCTTGCTTAAATTGTGAAGGAACAATGCCAGTACACAAAGAGGAATTGATGATGTTAGTTATCAATGGTAAAAGATCATGGAGGCATGTCTTAGCAAGTTCAGTTGGTAGAGGGTCTAACACACAACTCTTAGTAGGCATTGACAAAATCAGATCGTAAATGTCCTTCTCTGACACAGGCTCAAAAGCAGCAAATAATGGACCATCGTATTCCTGGAAAGTTGGCGCCACAGAAGACCGCTGGTCAAGGTCACTGCGAAGAGTTTTAATTTTGTCACTGAAATAGTCGCAAAAGCGCTGAGGCAGGTCTGACTTTGCGGTGTCTGAGGGGAGACAGTTACATTTTTTTCCGCCCTAAAAGCGAGTCCGAAACATTGAACAGTTGTCTAGAAGACGAACAAGCTATCATTTGTTAAATAATATGTCTTTTCTAGCAAGAATATCAACTGAGCGAGTACTCTTCATAGCATATAAATAAATTTGCTTATGAACAGTCAAACCTGTCTTTCGCCATTTTCTCTCAGCTCGTCGTCGCTTCCTCCTCGCCTCCCTCACTCCCTCAGTCCTCCAAGGGGCCGAGGGCCCGTCACGTACCCCCTAGAAACAAGTGGGGCATGCTGGTGGAGGATTTGACCAAGACCTTTATCATAAGCCCCCACCAAATTTGAAACATCCCCGCCCCCCACACCCTGAACCATGTCTCGAACCTGGGCGCTGAAAGCAGCCTGCTCTAT
This sequence comes from Conus ventricosus, assembly GCA_018398815.1. NCBI lineage: Eukaryota > Metazoa > Mollusca > Gastropoda > Neogastropoda > Conidae > Conus > Conus ventricosus. The sequence continues at coordinate 2,561,634 of CM031608.1, forward strand.
AGCTTTTATGTTTCTGGAAGCCACGCGACGAGTGAGAGGAGCGGGTGGCTGCAAACGGAGCGAGGAAAAACACACCAAAATGATCAGATAAACCTGGAAATTCCTTCACAAAATCAAAATTAAGAAGACTGTCTTCAGATTTCACTACAGTCCAATCAAGAATATTGCCACAACGCTGGGTGGCTTTGTCTACCTGTTGACACAAATTATGATCAGCAAGCAAGGTCAAAATGCGAGCAACTTTGTAATCATTAGGTTTGTTGAAATGAAGGTTGAAGTCACCGTGAAAATGAAAGTCATTTTTATTGCTAACATAATGTGAGAGCAACCCCGAAAATTCATCAAAGATGAATATATATTGAATTATAAACAAAGCTTGCTCTTATGTCTTAGATTGAAGAAATAGGGGGAGATACGCATTCATATCTGCAGTGGTAGATGATGATTCTGCCTAACTAACAGTATGTGCTTGAGTGGGTGAATGGGGAAAAATAAATAAATGCTTCTCAAAATGAGCATTCAGCAAGCTTATATTCTCCAAGGGGGAGACATCCTCCAATAGGGAGGGAAACTCACTAACATATAACTCCTGGTCATATACCGATACTTCGAAACTTGGTTGTTTCTCCTCAGTGACCGCGGAAAGTGGTATGGTGCTCGGTACTTATCCTTGGAATTTATTAGTTTGTTGTATATATATATATATATATATATATATATATATATATATATGATTATAAACAAAGCTTGCTCTTATGTCTTAGATTGAAGAAATAGGGGGAGATAAGCATTCACATCTGCAGTGGTTAGATATTTCGTCAGGTGACCAACCACTCACGGAACAAACAATACTTTCAGAGTCACATCACACTGAACAGTCCGTTACTCCATTTCGGGTAACGCAGTAGATAATTCTGCCTAACTTACAGTATGTGCTTGAGTGGGTGAATGGGGAAAAATATAAATAAATGCTTCAAAATGAGCCTTCAGCAAGCTTATTGTCTCCAAGGGGGAGAGAGACAATCTCCAATAGGGAGGAAAAACTCACTAACATATAACTCCTGGTCAGATGCCGATATTTCGAAACCTGATTGTTTCTCCTCAGTGACCGCGGAAAGTCGTAATTTGACTCCTCTGCCTTTTCGGTTTTAAGAAGAATGCTATCCCAGAAAAGGCTGGTGTGCAATACCGTAGTATGTTTGTTGAGTCAACTGCTACAAAACACTGGTTAGACCAGTACTGGAATATGGTTGCTCAGTTTGGGATCCTTACCATCTAAAGGACATTGATAACCTCGAAAAGATTCAGAAGAGAGCAGCACGGTTCGTAACAGGGAACTACATCAGAGAAAAGGGGAATACTAGGAAGAACATGAGGAAATTAGAATGGAAACCCTTAGAAGAGAGAAGAGCTTTTATCAAACTTAACATCTTCTTCAAAGGCAGAGCTAAAGTAATTGATATTCAGTGGAACAACTAGTATTGAATAAAAGTAGCACCAGGAGTGGCGGTCAATGTTATACCATACCTGCATCAAATATTGACAGCCACTTACATTCATTTTATCCTAGTTCTGTACGGCTGTGGAACTCACTGCCGGGTGCCATCAAGATTGCCACAAATGCAATCTCATTTAAAAAAACAAATTGATACGTCAGTTTTGAGATCTGCATATGACGATTTTCTATTTTAACTTCCCCAGATATTTTACTGTTACCTGGGCCTGAATTTGGCCATTGCTTTTAACTTCTTGAATGTCAAGTGCGACCCCTTGTTGCCAAATTTGCTCCAGGGGCCAACAGTCTGAGTCGCACTATTTTATGTTATTTTATTTTACTTTTTAACATGCGCGCTGGTGACCTACTCGTTTTTGAGTGAACCAGTATTTTAGGAAGAAGAAGAGTTGCTGGAATGGTGCTCGGTACTTATCCTTGGAATTTATTAGTTTCTTGTAAAGAAAAATACAAAAACCAAACTGAATTGAGCAAATACATTTGGAAACTTAAAGACGCAAAAATAAACTAAAACATATCCTGGAAAATCATAAAAGGGCATCACCATACAGCAATATTTCAAAAGATGCAACCTATGCCTAACTCAAAAATGGCTTATACTATGTAAACCACACTTAGCAACTCTTAATACTAAAACAGAAATAGTAAATAACTGAAGGCATAAATGGAAATCGTTGTTAGTGAACACACCCCGTACAAAAACCTGAAAACCCCCAAAACACGTGCAACCAACACGCACCAAAAACAGCTGCAACTGGGCCTCACACGCTATATAACATCGGCGGTGGGCAACCCAAACTTCATCCTGACGATAGTCAAGCCGCTAGAAACAAATTTGTAGATAGTTTTAAGATTCCTCTTATTACTTGTTTTAACTAATGTTGCTCCCAAGGGGTTGAGCACTTATAGAATTGTTTTAGGCATTTTAAATATACTGATCTCTCTCTCTCTCTCTCTCTCTCTCTCTCTCTCTCTCTCTCTCTCTCTCTCTCTCTCTCTCTCTCTCTCTCGATATATATATATATATATATATATATATATATATATATATTATATATATATATATATAAAAACAAGTTAAAAGAGGAATCTTAAAAACTATCTACAAATTTGTTTCAAGCGTGTTGCGCTGTCATCAGGATGGTTTTGGGTTTGCCCACCGCCGATGTTATATAGCGTGTGGGCTCCCGTTTGCGGTTGTTTGCACGTGTGGGTTGGCTGCACGTGTTTTTTGGGGGCTTTCAGGTTTTTGTTTTGTGTGTGTTCACTAACAACGATTTCCATTTATGCCTGCAGTTGTTTACTATTTCTGTTTGGTGTTTAAAGTTGCTAAGTGTGGTTTGCATAGTATCAACCAGTTTTCAGTTAAACATAGGTTGCACCTTTTTGAAACATTGCTGTATGGTGATGCTCTTTTTATGATTTTCCAGGATATATTGTAGTTTGTTTTTGCGTCTTTAAGTTTCCAGATATATTTGCTCAGTTCTGTTTGGTTTTTATATTTTTCTTTATTAAATGACTGTTTGTGGTTTGCATATCTGGTTTTGAAGTGGTTTTCAGTGATCCCTATGTATGTTTCTTTTTCATTTTCTGATGTCACAGTAGCCTGGTATACAATGTTGTTGTGAAGACATTTATTGTTCAGTGGGCACTGCTCCTTTCTGGTGCAATTGCAAGATTTCCTTTCTTCACCCCTTTTTTGCTGTGTTGATTTTCATTTTGTTGGATGCGTCAATTAGGTTTTTGAGGTTGGGCATACATGAGTACGATAGTTTGACAGTGTTTTTGTTAAATATTTTGGACAGAAACTCAACATTCGACGTAACCATGGGATCATATGATGGTGCAGAAACATGTGAACTGGTCGGACTATTCATGCTGTCCAACATCAAGAAAAACCTCGGAAAACAAGTCGGACTATACAGAGACGATGGCCTTGCTGCACTGACCAACAATCCAAGAACCATCGAAAACAAGAAGAAAGAACTATGCAAAATCTTCCAAAACCACAACTTAAAGATTACCATTGAAACAAACAAAAAGGTAGTGAACTACTTAGACATAACACTGGATCTCAACAATCACATATATAAACCATACAAGAAACCCAACGATAACCTCTTTATGTACACACCAAAAGTAACCATCCACCATCTATATTAAAGACCATACCCCATGGCATAAACAAGAGACTATCAAACCTGTCATGCAGTGAGAGAGTGTTCAACATGCAGCAGTAGAATACCAGGAGGCACTACAAACAAGTGGATACAATTACAAATTACAATACAACCCAGACAACAACACAAATAAAAGCAAGAAAAATAGGAAAAGAAAAATCATATGGTATAACCCCCCATACGATGGGAAACTCAAAACAAACATAGGGAAAGAATTCTTCAAAATCCTAACAACTTCATTTCCAAAAGAACACAAACTGTCCAAATATTTACAAAAACACTGTCAAACTATCGTACTCATGTATGCCCAACCTCAAAAACCTAATTGACGCATCCAACAAAATGAAAATCAACACAGCAAAGAAGGGTGAAGAAAGGAAATCTTGCAATTGCACCAGAAAGGAGCAGTGCCCACTGAACAATAAATGTCTTCACAACAACATTGTATACCAGGCTACTGTGACATCAGAAAATGAAAAGAAACATACATAGGGATCACTGAAAACCCTTCAAAACCAGATATGCAAACCACAAACAGTCATTTAATAAAGAAAAATATAAAAACCAAACAGAACTGAGCAAATATATCTGGAAACTTAAAGACGCAAAAACAAACTACAATATATCCTGGAAAATCATAAAAAGAGCATCACCATACAGCAATGTTTCAAAAAGGTGCATCCTATGTTTAACTGAAAAATGGTTGATACTATGCAAACCACACTTTGCAACTTTAAACACCAAAACAGAAATAGTAAACAACTGCAGGCATAAATGGAAATCGTTGTTAGTGAACACACACAAAACAAAAACCTGAAAGCCCCAAAAAACACGTGCAGCCAACCCGCACGTGCAAACAACCGCAAACGGGAGCCCACACGCTATATAACATCGGCGGTGGGCAAACCCAAAACCATCCTGATGACAGCGCAACACGCTTGAAACAAATTTGTAGATAGTTTTAAGATTCCTCTTTTAATTTGTTTTATCTAATGTTGCTCCCCAAGGGGTTGAGCACTTAAAAAATTGTTTTAGGCATTTTAAATATACTGATCTATATATATATATATATATATATATATATATATATATATATTATATATATATATATATATATATATATATATATATATATATACACAAACAATAAACTAATAAATTCCAAGGATAAGTAACCAAGCACCATTGCAACAACTTACAGAGCAGTTTGGTGTTGCAATGACCGCAAGAAATATTTAATTATAAACAAAGATTGCACATATGTCTTAGATTGAAAAAATAGGGGGAGGTAAGCATTCATATCTGCAGTGGTAGGTAATTCTGCCTAACTAACAGTATGTGCATGAGTGGATGAATGAGTAATAATAAATGCTTCTCAAAATGAGCCTTCTGCAATCTTATAGTCTCCAAGGGGGAGACAATCTCCAATGGGGAGAAAACTCATTAACATATAACTCCTGGTCAGATACCGGTATTTCGAAACTGATTGTTTCTCCTCAGTGACCGCGGAAAGTGGTAACTTGACTCCTCTGCCTTTTCGGTTTTAAGAGAAAAAGGCTAGTGTGCAATACCGTAGTATGTTTGTTGAGTTTTCAAAAACCCAGCCAAAGGTGCCACCTAAGAAGCATGAAAGAACAAAACAAGCTACATTTTCTTGTGGAAAGTAGACAATATCAAAAGAAAACCTCTTTAGACACACGTGCTGAGGGCCAGTTCTTAGAACGAATCGGTAAGGGACTAAATTACAATAAACTAATAAATTCCAAGCAATATATATTTAGAGAGAGAGAGAGAGAAAGAGAGAGAGAGAGAGAGAGAGAGAGACAGAGACAGAGACAGAGAGACAGAGACAGAGACAGAGAGGGCAGGAGGAGTGAAAGACAGACAGACAGACGGACGAACAGACAGAGACAACGACAGAAGACTCAGAACTCAGAAACTTTTATTC
>CM031608.1:2568562-2621062 GCA_018398815.1 Conus ventricosus
ACACCACAACACAACACAACACAACACAAACACAACACACACACACACACACACACACACACACACACACACACACACACACTGTGAATACAAAGGTTTGACTAAAAGACTGAATTTGTCCGCAGTCATAAAGGCACCTATGCAGACAACAACAATAACAACATGGAGGGGGGGGGGAGATGAGGACAGGAGAGAGGAGAGAGAGAGAGAGAGAGAGAGAGAGAGAGAGAGAGAGAGAGAGAGAGAGAGGAGAGAGAGAGAGGAGAGAGAGAGAGAGAGAGACAGACAGACAGACAGACAGACAGACACACACACAGACAGACAGACAGAACAGAAGCAGACAGCAGTTTGAGTGCGAAAGAATGTGTCTTGCCTCACCCAATGTTAACAAGAAAGCCGTAGAACGTGGCAAAAGTAACTTTAATCACAAACCGCAGCGTGAGGGCTGCTGCAGAAAATATAGGCCCCCCTCCCGAAAGCTTATCTCCAAGATCAGTTCCAATCATTGAAGGATCATTTGTAACGTACTGACAGAGATTACGTTCTGTGTGTGTGTGTGTGTGTGTGTGTGTGTGTGTGTGTGTGTGTGTGTGTGTGTGGTGTGTGTGTGTGTGCGTGTGTGTGTGTGTGTGTGTGTGTGTGTGTGGGTGTGTGTGTTTGAGATGTGTGTGTGCTTGAGATGTGTGTGTTGTGTGTGTGTGTGTGGTGTGTGTGTGTGTGTGTGTGTGTGTGTGTGTGGTGTGTGTGTTGAGATGTTGTGTGTGTGTGTGTTTGTGTGTGTGTGTGTGTGTGTGTGGTGTGTGTGTGTGTGTGTTTGAGATGTGTGTGTGTTGTTGTGTGTGTGTGTGTGTGTGTGTGTGTGTGTGTGTGTGTGTGTGTGTGATGTGTGTGTGTGTGTGTGTGTGTGTGTTTGTGCGTGCGTTTGTGTGTGTTGTGTGTGTGTGTGTTGTGTGTGTGTGTGTGTGTGTGTGTGTGTGTGTTGTGTGTGTGTGTGTTGAGTTTGTGTGTGTGTGGTGTGTGTGTGTGTGTGTGTGTGTGTGTGTGTGTGTGTGTGTGTGTGTGTGTGCGTATGTGTGTGTGTTTGGATGTGTGTGTGTGTGTGTGTGTGTGTGTGTGTGTGTGTGTGTGTGTGTGTGTGTGTGTGTGTGTATGTGTGTGTGTGTGTGTTGTGTGTGTGTGTGTGTGTAGTGTGTTGTGTGTGTGTGTGTGGTGTATGTGTGTGTGTGTGTGTGTGTGTGTGTGTGTGGTGTGTGTGTGTGTTGTGGTGTGTGTAGTGTTGTGTTTGGGTGTGTGTGTGTGTGTGTAATGTGTGTGTGCGTGGTGTGTTTGGATGTGTGTGTGTGTGTGTGTGTGTGTGTGTGTTGTGGTGTGTTTGTGTGTGTGTGTGTGTGGGTGTGTGTTATGTGTGTGTATGTGTGTGTGTGTGTGTATGTGTGGTGTTTTGTGTGGTGTGTGTGTTGTGTGTGGTGTGTGTGTTGTGTGTGTGTGTGTGTGTGTGTGTGTGTGTGTGTTGTGTGTGTGTGTGTGTGTGTGTGTGTGTGTGTGTGTGTGTGGTTATGCTTCTGTACCTATGTGTGTGTGTTCTCGCTCTGTCTCTTTCTGTCTGTCTCTGTTGCCCTCTGTGTGTCTGTGTGTCTGTCAGTCTGTCCCCCCCTCTCTCTCTCTCTCTCTCTCTCTTCTCTCTCTCTCTCTCTCTCTCTCTCTCTCTCTCTCTCTCTCTCTCTCTCTCACTCTGTGAGCGTGTGTGTGTGTGTGTGTGTGTGTGTGTGTGTGTGTGTGTGTGTGTGTGTGTGTGTGTGTGTGTCTGTGTGTGTGTGTGTGCGTGTGTGTGTGTGTGCGCGCACGCTTGCGTGTGTATGTGAGCACGTACGTGCAAGCGGCCACGCTTTTCTGTCTTTAATGAATAGGATCTTAAGACTGAGAAAGAAATGAAGCAAGCAGGGATTTTTTTAAAAAATCAGGCACAACAACTATGGGGAGATACAAGAAACACCCCAAAACTATGGCTTGTAATGGGTCGTTAGGCTGTAAAATGTAACACAAAAACAGGGGGGGTAAGTGGGTTTTGGGTGATAATTAACCACCAACTAGGGGGGGTAGGGGGGTCGTTGGGGCTGATACAGGCACACAAAAAGGGGGGGTAACGGGTTTTAGGAAAACAGTGTAACACCCAAAGGGGAATAAATGTAAAACAAACGGGGGAACGGGGTCTTAGGCTATACAGTTAAACTAATGGGGGGGTAACGGGGTCTTAGGGATACAGTTAACACACAACTGTGGGGAAACGGGGGCGTTAGGGAACTTTAACCCACCAACAGGGGGGTAACTGGGTCGTTAGGACGATACATTAAACCACCAACTAGGGGGAAAAGCTGGGTCGTTAGGGGATACAGTTAAACCCCAATTGGGGTTAAGCGGGCGTTGGGGCTGATACAGTGAAAACACCCAACTTGGGGGTAAGGGGGGGGCGTTGGGTGAACTTTTAACACACCAACAGGGGGGGCAACGGGGTCGTTAGGCGATCGTTAACACCCAAACAATGGGGGTAAGGGGTGTTAGGGCTGTTACATTAACACCCCAATAGGGGGGTAAGCTTCTTTGGGGGTTATAAGTTAACCCCCAATAGGGGGGATAAGGGGTCGTTAGGCTGAAATTTAAAACACCAATAGGGGGAATAAGAGGGGTCGTTGGGGCTGATAAGTATAAAAACCCAACTAGGGGGGAACGGGTCTTTAGAGGATACAGTGTAACACACCAACAGGGGGAAGGGGGTCGTTGGGACTGTACATTTTAACACCCCAATAGGGGGGGTAATGGGTCGTTAGGGTGATACAGTGTAACACACCAATATGGGGGTAACGGGGGTCGTTAAGTATACAGTGAAACCCCCAAAAACGGGGGGGAAAGCTGGGGTTGGATGATACAGTTATCACACCAACTGGGGGGTAATGGGTCGTTAGGGCGAACAGTGTAACACCCAACAAGGGGGTTTAGCGGGGTCGTTAGGCGTACATTAACACAAAAAAACAGGGGGGGTGCTGGGCTTGGGGTATACATTAACACACCAAAAGGGGGAAAGGGGTCGTTGGGCTGATACAGTGTCACACCAATTTGGGGGGTAAGCGGGTCGTTAGGGCTGATCAGTTAACCACCAACTTGGGGGTAAGGGGGGTCGTTGGGGCTATACTGAACACCCAATAGGGGGGAAGCGGGTCTTGGGGTGATACAGTTAACACCAATAGGGGGGGTAAGCTTGGTCTTAGGGCTGTACTTAAACACCCCAAAACTAGGGGGTAGCGGGGTCTTGGGGTGAACAGTGTCCCCCCCAAATGGGGGAAAGCGGGGTCGTTATATGATAAGGTAACACCCCAACGGGGGGGTAAGGGGGGTTTGGGTGATGCGGGGTTAACACCAACTTGGGGGTAAGCGGGGTCGTTGGGCTATGGGTGTAACACCCCCAACGGGGGGGGTAAGGGGGTCGTTGGGCTGACAGTTAACACACCAATTGGGGGAAGCGGGGGTCGTTGGGGCTATCATTAAACACAAAAAAGGGGGGGAAAGCTGGGTCGTTGGGGCTGATACAGTTCACACCAAACCCTTGGGGGTAGTGGGGTTTAGGTGATACTGTAACCACCAACTAGGGGGGTAATTTCGTTGGGCTGATGCGGGTTTAAAAACCCCAAAACAGGGGGGAAAGGGGGTCGTTAGGGTGATACGGAAAACCCCCCAACTGGGGGGGGTAAGGGGGTGTTGGGGTGATACAGTGAAACCCACCAACTGGGGGGGTAATGGGTCGTTGGGGGCTGAACATTAAACCCAAACTAGGGGGGAAGGGGGTTTTTGGGCGATACAGTGAAACACACCAAATATGGGGTAAGCGGGGTCGTTAGGGGAAACATGAAACACCCCAACTAGGGGGGTAAGGGGGTCTTAGGGGTCAGTGTAACCCACCACTGGGGGGGTAAGCTGGGTTAGGGCTATACAGTGTAAACACCAACTAGGGGGGAAAGTGGGTCGTTAGGGGATACAGGAAACACACCAATAGGGGGGTAAGGGGGGTCTTTAGGACGATACACTAACACACAACAGGGGGGGTAAGTGGGTCGTTGGGGACTGAACGTAAAAACCCAAAAAACCAACTATGGGGGTAAGCTGGGTTTTAGGCTGTACATTTAAAAACCCCAACTATGGGGGGGTAAGCGGGGTCTTGGGGATATACATTAACACACCAACAGGGGGGAATAAAATTTAAAAAACACCAACTAGGGGGGTAGCGGGTCTTCTGATACAGTTAACACAAAAAGGGGGGTAAGCGGGGGGTTTAACTGATACTTTAACACCCAAATAGGGGGGTAACGGGGTCGTTAGGGTGATAAGTTAACACCCCAACTTTTGGGGGGTACCGGGTCGTTGGGGTGATACATTTTAACACACCAACTAGGGGTTTTAAGGGGGTCGTTAGGGCTGATACAGTGAAACATCCAATATGGGGGTAATGGGTCTTAGGGCTATCAGTTAACACCCCAAATTAGGGGGAAAGCGGGCGTTGGGGCGATACATTTTAAACACACCAATAGGGGGTAAGCGGGGTCGTTGGGGGTGAACAGTGTAACACACCGACTATGGGGGTAAGGGGGGTCGTTGGGGCTGATACTGTAACCCAATAGGGGGGGTAATGGGCTTTGGGGCTGTCGTTCCCAAAAACTGGGGGGTAACGGGTCGGGGGGGTTTGATACAGTTAACACCCCAACTTGTGGGTAAGCGGGTGTTGGGGGCTTGCTGTTCACCCAAATTTGGGGTAAGGGGGGTGTTAGGATGATACGTGAAATACCAACTATGGGGTAAGGGGGGTTTTGGGGGCTGAACATTAAACACCATATGGGGGTAGCGGGGTCGTTGGGGCTGATACAGTTAACACAAAACTAGGGGGGGACCCGGGTCGTTAGAGTGATAAAGTGTAACACACCAACTAGGGGGGTAAGGGTTTAGGGCTGATAAGGTAACACCCCCACAGACGTTCCCTGGCGGGTTTTTAGAACTTGTTCCCCGGGCCCCGACAGGCGTGTGAGGGAATGGGGAAGGATCAATGGTTCAAAAATTCCCAAATTCCTGCGCTGTCTTTGGGTTCATGGGCTTTTGGCATACCGCCGATTTTTTAAGGGCCCGTGATTCCAGTCAGCTTTCTTAATTTTATCATGAAAATCAAAGACGGGCAGAATGCAGCGGGGAATGAAAGAAGTATGGGCAGCGCAAGCTATTTGTTTTGGGCCTGAAATGCCGGGGTGAACTTTGGCCACAACAAATCTGTTCGCATGGGGCCATAATCGTGACACCCCACGGCAAGTTGGTTATGACGAAAAACCAATGATACGAATGGTTGAAAAAAAAACAAACTGTAAAAAAAAGAACCTGAAGGATGGTGATTGCTTTTCCCTTTTTCATTGTCCCAATTTTGTTTTTTTAACTGTGTACACTGTCCTCTTTCTACCCGCATTCATGACAAAACATTTTTCTCCCTACGCCACGCAAACTTTCAATCCCCCAAAGGACATACCGAATGTTTTTTTTCCCCCCCCTTTCCCTTAGGGAAAAACTTTTCAAAGTCACAACAAAAACTTGTAAACAGATTTTACACCCTTTTCCTCTCCCAGAAAGGGAAAAAAAACCGCACAATGTATCTCTCCCCACCGAGGCAAATCAAATTTTACACATGTATCTCTCTTTACCTGAAGATAAAAAATCATTCCCCTTTAAAAGTATGGCCTTCCCATTCCGTTATCCCAAATTGGACAGGGAATAATAATCCCCTAATCATGAGGACCCGCCTGTCAAGTAAAATTCCCCGCTTTCCAAATTTCCCCGTTCTCTCTCTAAGACAAATTTTCTGCCCCCCCCGAACTCTCCGTCCCGGAATACGAGTCTGACTTTCTTCCGCATTTTTCTTCCTTCAAAAGACACTTTTAACTCCTTTATTTGGATGGTGGGGGGCCACCCGGGGTGTTCCCCACACCATGGCCCTCTTCAACCACCTCACGGGGGTTAAGACGAAGGGGAAGGGCAAGGGGTTTTAAAGGGGGTTAGGGGAAAGGGGGAGGGGTGAAACCAATAAGGTTTTGTAAGTAACCTGCTTTCCAAAAATTCAAATTTAAAAACTTTTCTTTCTTTTAAATTTTCCCCCCGAGCTTTCCCCCAAATATCATGCCACCGGGAAAGATGGGCGCAAAGAGGACCACCGCCGAAGGTTTGATCTCTAGCCCTCTGCTTTAAAAAATACTCTTTCCCCCCTTTCCCAGTATGCATACTCAGTTTTCAAAAAAATGACCCACCTTACCTTTCAGCCCTTTTTAAACTTCCTCATGGTCACTTCACCCAATACCACTTCGTTTCTTGAATGGTCATACCCAATTTTTTTGGGGGGCCCGCTACATAGTCAAACCCTATGAAAATTTTTCCTTAATTGTGGACGGGGAAAAAGATTTAAAACATAATTTATGTATGGGGCGTCACTGCCTTTAGTGAGGTACGCACGACACCCCCCTCCCGGGATGAAAAAATTTTTTTCCCGAAAATTTTTTTTTGGTATACAACTTCACTTAAACACATTTACCATAAATCTCAAAATGTGTAACCATCGCACATGATTCCCAAATTAAAAATCCCTTAGAACAAAAACCCCGTCCCCCTAAAAAACTTTTCAAATTTCAATCTTTTTAAAAAAAAAAAACATAAATTTTTCACCACACTCACAAAAACATTTCCAAATTACATGGGAAAAAAAAATTGGGGTATTTAAAAATTCAAACACAAATTTTTGTTATAATTAAATTGAAGCACATTTTCCCCATCTTTGTCTCACTATATGTTTTAAAACCCCCATAAAATGGAAAAATTTCCCCAAGTTAAATGCTTCTCAAAGAATTTAAAAAAAATAAAAATAGTTTAACATAATTTCTTTTTCCCCACGTAATTTTTATCATTGAAAAATCCTGTCCATTTTTGACAAGACAAGAAAAAATTTGGGTTTTCCATTGCACAATCAAAACATGAATTTTTCATTTTTAAAGAGTTATTTTCTCACACACTAATATAGATTCATCGCACAAGCAAATTTAAAATAAATTTACTTGATTTTTTTCCCTTGTTACCAAAAATAAATATTATACATCAACTAAGTAGTTTTTTCTTGTAAAACATATAGTCCTTTAATCAAATTAGCATAAATACCCCTTTATTTAAAAGTCTACATACAAGCACCGTCAAAAGGGTCACACGTAAACATAAGAAAAAAAAACAGGAAAATCTTTCCCTTGAAGACTTACATTTGTCCATGAATATTTTAAAAAGGTGACAAAAAATCTGCATAATTTTGGTTCAATGTTCAAGGTAATTGGGAAATTCCCTTTTGTCATTTTACTTTTACAAAAAACCTTCCCCTTTGAGGCACACAGAAGTTCTTAAGTTGGGGTAGTCGGCCGAACACAGGATTTATTTACTTTTTGTAAACGTGCAAAAGCACTATATAGGTTTATCCACCAAAACACTGGGGAGCTTACGGAGAGTGAAGGTTCTTCACCTTTAAATCCCCATTTCATTGTTCTTCTCAACCACCCCTTTTTTTTCAAATGGGGGGGGGGTAGGGGCTTTCGCACTGGTATTTTCAAAATTAATGAATAAAGGGGGTTCAATACCCGTTTACTGACCTGGGGTATCCGTCAACACTCCCAAAGTCTTTTAAAATGTCTTTGACTGTTCTGTTTGTTTTAACAAATCATTCAAGCCACATCCCAAGGGGTTTCCCCCTTTATAAAAGAATAGGAAGGGGGACAAAAACCCCTGCATGGGGATGTTTAAAACCCCCTTTCATTTGCGTTTTTATAAACCCTTTTATTGTCCCCTTCGTTACATTGGGACAAATTCATTGAAATACCTTGTTTCCCCAGTTTTGACTGGAATATCCACCAACTGATGGTTTAGGGAACATTTGACGTTAAATATTCTTAAATGTTACTGAAATACCTTTCGTTTTGCCATTTTTTTCTTTTAATTTTCTGCAAAAGTTTTTCGCCCCCGAAAAGGGCCCTTCCAATAAACGAATTGTTTGTTCATCAGTTTGCCAAGGGCTTTTAACCCTACATAAGGAATGCCTTTCTTTTCTGTCTGCAAAACCTTTTACACATTGTTTTCCTATCAGTGATTTGACAACTCACGATCCTTAAACATTATGCGTTTATAAAAATTTGGTAAAAAGTTTTATGTCAGTATGTCCTTTTTTCCGTCCATTTTCATCAAAAGATCCAAAAGGGCCCTTGGGGAGGTCCAAAAAGAAAACTCAAATGGGGAGAATCCCCGTTTCGTTGCATTCCCTGTATGCAAAAAGCAAAGCCGGGACAAAAAATCCCCTTCCCGGGCTTTGCCTTTTCAACCTTTTCAACAGGCTTTAAGTTCCCTTGAAAAGTTCAACCATGCCTTCATTGGGGGTGATAGGCTGGTTAAATGGGAAAAGATTGACAACAGTCTGTTTTTCCCATGAATCAAAAAATTGCGTTCCACAAACCGAAGAAAATTTGTTGGGAAAACCCCCCTGGGAAAAATTGCAAAAAAGGCTTTGCGACAGATACTTATCAATTTTCTTAGTGGAATGCTTTGGGTACCTTTTGCGTATCCACCAACGTAATATAGCGATATCCCCAAGAAACAGTGGTAGCGGCCCCAAAAAATAATAGCTACCTTCCGAAAGGGAAGGAAATGAGAGGCATTTTGTGCAAAGGGCACAGGACCGACCTTTCTGAATGTTTTTTGGCAGTGTCCATGAAACGGGGAGTATTTCGTAAAATTCCTTTTTGGGCACCCCCAATAAAAAGAATCAAAAACTCCCTTTAATTTCTTTTTATTCCCAGTACCCCGAACAAAGCACATGAGCCGTGTGCACACTGTTTCCTAAGTGGGTTTTGGGAAACCCCAACTTTTCTGTTGCCTTCCGGGACCACCCTTTGGAAGTCGAGTCCCCTATTTCGTTGGTTTTCCGTTGGTCGTCACTGACAGTCTGTTTACAGCGAAAAAGTCGTCAGCGTTTTCTTTTCCCCGCATTTCTTTAATCACTGGGGGAATCGGGGGTTCATCCGTTTTGGACTTTTAGCGGTTTTTTACCTTTCCCTGCTCTATGCGTTTACTGTATCACAAACAAGGAAAAAAGATCCTCCACACCCCATGTACGTACGACACCCGGGAAATTGCCCCAAATCAAGTCGCAGACTGGGGATCAAACACAGCGGTAAAAAACCGGAGATTAAGGTTTTTTCGAGAAAAATTTTGCCCGGGTCACCCCGTCAACTTTCCTTTGCATACCCCCATTTGACAGCTTTTTTCCAAACCCCCATGCAATCTTTCCAAAACCCCAAAAAGGGGACTACCCAATTTTATTTTCCCCCCTCCTTCAGGGGGAAAAAACTTTTCTAAATACAACAAAAAACTTTTAAACAATTTTACACCTTATCTCTCTCCGCATGAGAGACAAATAAACCGCAACTGTACTCCCTCACACCGAGAACAAATCAATTTCACACATGTATCCTTTTTTCACTGGGAAAAAAAAAAATTATTCCCTTCTATAAAGCATGGCCCTTCACATTCCTTTTCCCAAAATTCGGAAGGAGAAAACATAACTCCCTAATCACTGAGGGCCCCCTGCCCCAAGTAAAAGCTTCCCCGCTTTTCTCAATTCCCTGTCTCTCTCTCTGAGACAATATACTGCCCCCTCGAACTCTCCCGTCCTGGAGATACGAGTCTCGACTTCTCTTCCGCGACTTCTTCTGTCTCTTGCGAAATGACGAGCTTAAAACTCCTCTCCCTGGAGTTGGTACTGGCTGGGGCTGAACTACGGTGTGTTCCCCACACCATGGCCATCTTCAACCACCTCACGGGGTGAAAGACGAAGGTGAAGGGCGAAGGGTAAAGGGTGAAGGGTAAAGGGTGAAGGGCTGAAACACGAATAAGGTTCGTGTAAGTAACCTGCTTCTCAATTCAACATATGAATTCTTTCTCTCTTCTTTAAGTTTTCCCCTGTAGCTTTCCCAACTATCTATCGCTCACCTGGTAATGACTGGTCAGCAAGAGGACCACCGTCCTGACAGGTTCGAGTCTCTAGGCCATCTGCTGGTTAAAAACTGACTTTTTTCCCCCTTCTCCTAGTGAGTGCATACTCAGTGTTCAAAACACATGACCACAAACCCTTTCCTTACAGCCCTTGTTAAACTATCACTCAGTGGTCACTTTCACCCAATGACCACATTCGTTTCTTGAATGAGTCATACTCACAATTATTTTGGGGACGCCCGCTACACTAGTCAAGCCATATGAATATTCTTCCTTTAATTGTGGCACGGGAAATGATTCAATTCACTAACTTCATGTGATGGAGCGTCACATGCCTTGATGTGAGGCTACGTCACATGACAAACTGAAGATGGCCTAAGAGGGCCAAACTCGTCGTGGTTTGTCTTGTAATCTGTTCATCCATATTGTCTTGCGGAATCACTGACAGTTCTGTTTGAATCACTAACAGTTCTGGGGTAATCATGACAGTTCTGTTTGAAATCACTGACAGTTCTGTTTGAATCACTGACAGTTCTGTTTGAATCACTAACAGTTCTGTTTGAATCACTAACAGTTCTGTTTGAATCACTAACAATTCTGTTTGAATCACTAACAGTTCTGTTTGAATCACTAACATTTCTGTTTAACATTGGGTTCAATTCCCCCCTTACGAGGGCCAAACTCGTCGTGTTTGTCTTGTAATCTGTTCATCCATATTGTCTTGCGGAATCACTGACAGTTCTGTTTGAATCACTGACAGTTCTGTTTGAATCACTAACAGTTTCTGTTTGAATCACTAACAGTTCTGTTTGAATCACTGACAGTTCTGTTTGAATCACTAACAGTTTTTGTTTGAATCACTAACAGTTCTGTCTGAATCACTAACAGTTCTGTTTTGAATCACTAACAGTTCTGTTTGAATCACTAACAGTTCTGTTTGAATCACTAACAGTTCTGTCTGAATCACTAACAGTTCTTTTTGAATCACTAACAGTTTTGTTTGAATCACTAACATTCTGTCCACTCAAAAACACAAAAAACCACTGCTGAGGATGACGTGCACATTAAACAGCTGTTCACCGTCAACGCTGGATTGATCTGTTAATGTTGAATCTTCAGGTCCATCTGTTTCTGACTTCTTTCTAGGAAGTGCTTGACCTGGGAAGGACCGCATACTGCGCTCCTTCCCATCATTTCAGCTCTGAAGTATCTAACTCTTTCCCACCCATCCTCACCACCAGGGACCCCCCCCCCCCCCCCCCTCTCCTATCCCCCGACCGGCTCCCGCTGACTCTCGCACCAAGGGAATAATGCATTAAAGGCCAAACATGAACGTCAATTAAAAACAAGACTGGAATATGAAGTTGCAGTATGAGAAGGTCCGTCGTTGCTGTGGGCAGAGCCCCTTCAACAATTTTGGCAGCGTATGACATGAGGGAGGTGGAAGGAGGTTTTGGTTCGGGTCAGTTATTTCCAGGTTCTTATCACTTTCCCATCACAAAGCACGTCTTATGTGTTAATAAAGGTTCTATTGTGGGTCAAAGAGATGGGTAGCGTTTTCAGATTAAGAAAACTCGCCAACATTTTGTAGACTGTAATGTTTCTCTTTTTGTTTGGTTGTTGCACTGAAAGACCCTTCTTGAAGTTAGTGTGTTTGCGAGATTTATTTCAAAAGTACTTTGATTCGTCCTTACCATATTGCCAGAGTCAGTCTTGTTACGGATCATGGTGTTGCTGCATCACTGGTATAACTGCATCGTTGGTTGTACTGCATCGTTTGTTTTTCTGTAACATTGGTGTTCCTGCATCATTTGTTTTGCTGCAATCACTGGTGTTTACTGATTCATTGCTATTTTAGCGTCACTGGGGTTGCTGCTACATGGGTATTTTGCGTCACTTGTGTTGCTGGCATTATTGGTATTATGCGTCTTTGGTGTTTGTGGCTGCATTATTGGTAGTATTGCGTCAATGGTGTTGCTGCATCATTGGTATTATTGGCGTCACTGGTGTTGCTGCTCATTGGTATCATTGCTTCACTAGTTGTTGCTGCATTATTGGTATGAATGCGTCACTGGTGTTGCTGCAATTTTTGGGTTGTTGCGGCACTGGTGTCATACATGCATCTTTGGTAGTATTGCATTAATGATGTAAATGGGTTATTGGTTTTATTGCATCTCTGGTGTTAATGCCTTCATTGGTTATGTTTTTTGTTTCATGGTGTGTTTACTTCATTGGTGTTTTTTGCATCATTGGTATTATGCAGCGCGGGTTTTGTTAATGCATCACGTGGTGTTTAATGCATCGCTGCGGTGCTAATGCTCGCTGGGCGTTATCTGCTCACTGGTGTTGTTGCTGTTGCTGATCTCTGTTGTTATCTGCTGCTATGATGCTATTACATCTTGGGTGTTACTGCATCATGGTGTTTTTTTTGTTTTTTTTTTTTTTTTTACTTGCATCACCAGGTACTACTGCATCACTGGTATTTCTTTATCTGGCCCTAAATTCCTGTTAATGCCCGAAGATTTTCTTTGTGCATACGTTTCATACTATATATGAAGAGGACACAACGATGGACAGGGGAAGGGGCGGGAGGGGGAGGTAAGGGATAGGGGCTACTGATACTCGCCATAGGGAGGTAAAGTGGTTCTGTACGATTCCTACCTTTTTACCTTTTCTTTCTCTCCTCACAGGCTTAGCTAATTTCACAAAAAAGGAACAGAGAAAAGTGAACAGTATAGTTTTGACACATTTAGGCGGATCGATTTTGAATGTTTCATACAAATAAACAGCAAACTGTTGGAGACATAGACAGAGGACATACAGAGAGAGGAGAGAGAGAGAGAGTGAGAGAGAGAGAGAGAGGAGTGAGACGGAGAGAGAGAGAGAGAGAGAGAGATTAAGACGGGGTATACAGAGGACCACAGAGGACAGGACAGGGAGGTAACGAGTCAGCGACAGAGAACAGTAACAGAAGACAGAGACAAAGACTGAGAGACGGAGTTCCAAGGTGCGCCATGCCAGAATGGAATTGCAATTATTTTGACTCCCATATTCCGTCGTCCAATGTGTACAGACTTAAATCTTCAGGGGACATATCGTCCTTGTCTGTTTGCATATTCAGCGAAACGAGCAACAGTCTCTGGGACATTGCTTTGTTCTTGATAGACTGAAGGGAGCTGAGAAAAAAAGGAAGGAAGGAATAAAGAAGGAAGATTTTATATTATTCTAAACAAATAAAAACAAAAAAACAAACAAAAACAGAAAACACCTACGGAGGATGGTTTACGATTCTGCGAGCAACTTCTCTTGGAAGCGAAAGGAGATTATCTGCAGCCTGGAAATCCACAATTCCATTCTAGTCCAATGTCAAAATTGTCTTTACTGTGGGTAGTTGAAAATAAGCTTTACAATTTCTTTTCATTCTGCCGCTCACCAAAAAGAAGAAAGATGCTCTTACGTAGAAATCCAAAAGGATACAGTCCATGAAAGCAATGAAAAAATTAACAAGTATGGACAATCAATTTTGATTGAAAAATAGACAAACATTATCAGTCTAGGCACCATCTAGACATTGATGGTGAGAGAGAAAGAGAGAGAAGAGAGGAGAGAGGAGAGAGAGAGAGAGAAGAGAGAGAGGAGAAAAGACAGGACAGACAGACTGACGCGACAGACAGACAGACAGACAGGAGAAGAGGGGCAAAGACAATGACAGAGAGACGGAGATCCCAAGGAGAGGCCATGCCAGAATGAAACGGAATGATAAGATTTGCTTCTATTTCTCTTTGTCCAATGTTTCTCAGATTTAAATCTTTCGGGGGGGGTGGGGGGGGGGGGGGGGGGGGGGAGGGGAGGAGGGTAGGCTGTGTTTGGATATCCTGCGACAGTGCAGGCATCCCACGGCAGATTGCCTTTGTTCTTGAAGACTGAGATGAAGGAGTATTAAACACATTTCACACACAAAGTATTTCCACGGTATTGGTTCATAGGGTCGGGGCAGGGATATAAAACTCCAGCCAAGTGCCCCTTCCATTCCAGCAGGCCGCCACACCCAAATTTAATGGCGCCCAAGGGACTCGTGTTTGATAGACTGGCGAAAGTAGATTGTTTTGATTTATTTTCTTGTGTCTGAAAGTTGATTCTCCTCATTTTCATTTCATTTGGGCCGTCAAGGCACAGGCCAGATGGTTCTAAGCAGGGACGATTCAATTCAAAGGACATGGAGGGACTATTTAGCGGAAAGCCCCTTGGCGCAAATATAGGGTCCGGGTGGGCTACGAAGGCCTTAATATGTGCTGTCGACTTAAGAGAGGTCATTGCTTTTGTAGCTTGCTTGTGATTCCATCGGTGATTGTGAATGTGAAAACACCCCCAAAACCCCCATAACAAGATACTTGATTGGTGGGGAGTTGGAGTTGTTCTTTTGATCTCTTCTCAGTTTTACATTAAATGTGGCTCACATTTTTGGTAAGGTAAGCATGATGTTGCTTACAACCACCGACCGCCAAAGGGTCATTTCATGTCTGTCCCCTCGTTGAAGTCAACTCTCAAGTCATTTCTACTAAAAAAAATCCTCATTAACAGTAACCTTCAAAAGACAGCTTCTGAAAACACACTAGAATTTTTCGTTTTAAATGTTTTCTGTCCGTTTAAATTTTAGATCAAAAACGACAATACTTGATTTTGTGTTAGCTATTTGTGCGCCAAATCTAATTGTGGCGTGTGGCCACATGGCATAACACCGCGACCGGCCACTGTTCCATCGTAGACCTGGTCCCGTTTGGCCCACAGCCCATCAGCAGATCTCGGGGATCACTTTGGTGAGGTCCCCCTTTACTGCGTGCTGTCTGGGGGTCATTTGTTTCCCTTTAGCCGGGCCAGAGACTGCGGACGGGTGGTGGTCGTTAACGCGTTGGGAACTGTCAGTGGCACAAACGGATCACTCTTTGTCTCAATTAGCGGTTTTATTATATATATTTAGATATTTATATTTATTTATATATATATATATATATATATATATATATATATATATATGTTATTTTTAGTTAATGATTAATAGTAAATTTTTAAAACCGGGACGGGACATAATTGTTTCGAGGTTCTTTCCTCTCTTCAGATCCCGTGCCCAAGATTTACTTTTAATCATTATTTAGCTTGCTCCCGCATGGTTGAGCACTTTTTCAAAAAAAAGCAGGAATAATATATTACCAGCTATTTATATATTTTTATAATATTTTTTATATATTTATATTATTATTATATTTATATTTTATATATTTATATATAGATTTATACATATTTTATTTATATAGTGGTTAATATATTTTCGGTCTTTTTTTTTGTAAATAGTCTCGGTTTTTGTCTGGGTTTAGTTTAAGCTTATTGCTAACCATCCAAGTTGATACGTCCTGGACGCAGGTTTGAACTTTAGAGTAACATTTAGGAAAATCGCGGAACACTACTTGACGATAATTCAGTGATTAATCTGCATACTTGTGATACTGTCAATCATTCAGAGAAGAGAGACATGAAATCCGAACAAAGGCTCTGAGAATAGAGGGTTTTAAAAGCATGGTCCCCCAACACGGAGACGTGTGGCACGCAAAAAAAAGGGATGTGGGTGATGATTTATCACTTGTCAATGATTTATCGTTGTTCTCGATAACATGCATATGATGAAATCCAGTCATGCATCCGTGCCTATGAGACCGTCAGTTCTCTCTCGTTCTTTAGCAGTACAGAATGATCAAGCGTTGTCTTGTCCGAGAACGCCGCACTGAGGTCGAGCAGGCGCCATCACAGAACATGTGGGCATCGCTCTCCAAGAGAAAGCTGTCATGACGATCCTGCACGGCGGTCTCCGTGCTTTGTTCACTTCTGTATGCAAGAATTGAAACATCTGAAACGGTTATTATCGTGAAGTGCTTTTGTAGTAGTTTCAATAACAACTTTTTCAAGAAACCTTGGGACAAAAAGGCAAATTTGACACATGGTCTTATTATTTTTTAAAAAACAATACAGTCCAGTCCTTTTTTCTTCAACAAAAGGTGTAACTACAGCTTGCTTATATTGTGAAGGAACAATTGCCATGTAGACAATGATGGAATTGATGATGTTAGTTATCAATGGTAAATGATCATGGTGGCATGTCTTAGCAAGTTCAGTTGGGAGAGGTAGCGGTTAACACACAAACTCTTAGTAGGCATTGACAAAATCAGATCGAAATGTCCTTCTCTGACTCAGGCCTCAAAGCAGCAAATAATGGCCTTCGTATTACTGGATAGTTGGCGCCACGAAGACCGTGGTCAAGGTTTCACTGCGAAG
Organism: Conus ventricosus; assembly: GCA_018398815.1. NCBI lineage: Eukaryota > Metazoa > Mollusca > Gastropoda > Neogastropoda > Conidae > Conus > Conus ventricosus. The sequence continues at coordinate 2,584,979 of CM031608.1, forward strand.
AGTTTTAATTTTGTCACTGAAATAGTCGCAAAAGCGCTGATGGCGAGTGTCTGACTTTGCGGTGTCTGATGTCTGAGGGGAAGACAGTTACATTTTTTTTTCCGCCCTTAAAAGCGAGTCCGAAAACTCATTGATCAGTTGTTCTAGAAGATCGAACAAAGCTATCATTTGTTTTAAAATAATAGTATTTCTAAGCAAAATATAATCAACTGAGCGATAAAGTATCTCTTCATTGCATATAAATATAAATTTGTTATTGATCAGTCAAAACTGTCTTTCACATTCCATTTTCTCTCAGATCGTCGTCGCTGCTCCTCGCCTCCCTCACTCCCCCAGTCCTCCAAGGGGCCGATGGGCCCGTCCATTTACCCCCCTAGAAACAAGTGGGGCATGATGGTGTGTGGGGAAATATTTTGACCAAGACCTTTATCATAAGCCACCTACCAAATTGATACATCACCGCCCCCCCCACACCCCTGAAACCATGTCTCGAACCGGCGCTGAAAGCAGCTGCTCTATAGCTTTTATGTTTTCTGGATGCCACGCGAAACGAGTGAGAGGAGAGGGTGGCTGCATGCAACGGAGCGAGGATAAAACACCAAAATGCATCAGATAAAACCTGGAAATTCCCTTCACAAAATCATAAATTAAGAAGACTGTCTTCAGATTTCACTACAGTCCAATCAGCATATTGCCACAACGCTGGGTGGATTTGTTCTAACTGTTGACACAAATTAGGAATCAGCAAGCAAGGTCAAATTTGCGAGCAACTTTGTAATCTTATACATGGTTTGTTGAAATGGGAGCAAGGTGGATGTCACCGTGAAAATGAAAAGTCATTTTTTATTGCTTACATAATGTGTGAGCAACCCCGAAAATTCATCAAAGATGAATCTATATTGAATTATATACAAGCTTGCTCTTATGTCTTAGATTGAAGAAATAGGGGGAGATACGCATTATTTCGGCAGTGGTAGATGATGATTGCTGCCTAACTAACAGTATGTGATTGAGTGGGTGAATGGGAAAAAATAAAATAAATGCTTCTACAAAATGTGCATTCAGCAAGCTTATATTCTCCATGGGGGAGACATTCTCCAATAGGGAGGGAAACTCACTAAAATTTAACTCCTGGTCTATACCGAGACTGTCGAACTTTGGTTGTTTCTCCTCAGTGACGCGGAAAGTGGTATGGTGCTCGGTTCTTTTCCTTGGAATTTTTTAGTGTGTTGTAATATATATATATAGTTAAAGTTATATATATTTTTATATATATATATGATTATAAACAAGCTTGCTCTTATGTCTTGAGATTGATGTAAATCGGGGGAGATAAGCATTTCTACTATCTGCAGTGGTAGTTATTTCGTCAGGTGACAACCTTCAAGGTAAACAAATACATACTTTCAGAGTCACATCACACTGAACAAGTCCGTTACTCATTTCGGGTAAACGCAGTAGATAATTTCTGCCTAACTTACAGTATGTGCTTTGTGTGGCGGTGAATAGGGGGAAATAAATAAATAATTGCTTCTCAAAATGGAGCCTTCAGCAAGCTTATTGTCTCCAAGGGGGAGAGACAATCTCCAATAGGGTGGAAAAACTCCTACATATAAATCCTGGTAAGATGCCGATATTTCGGATTACCTGTTGGTTTTCTCCTCAGTGACCGCAGGAAAGTGTAATTTGACTCCTCATGCCTTTCGGTTTTTAGAAGTATGCTATCCCAGAAAGGCTGTGTGTGCAATACCGTAGTATGTTTGTTGAGTCAACTGCTACAAAAAACTGGTTAGGACAGTACTGGATTATGGTTTGCTCAGTTTTGGGATCCTTAACATCTAAAGGACTTTGGTAACCTCGAAAAGATTAGAACGAGGCAGCACGGTTCGTAACAGGGAAACTACATCGAGAAAAGGTGGAATTACTAGGAAGTAACATGAGGATAATTAGAATGGAAACCCTTAGAGAGAGAAGAGGCTTATATCTAAAACTGAATTTTCTTCAAAGGCAGAGGCTTAAAGTAATTGATATTCCCGTGGAACAAATAAGTATTGAATAAAAGTTGCACAGGAAGTGGCGGTCAATGTTTATACCATAACTGCAATCAAATATTGACAGCCACTTACATTCTTTTTATCCTAGTTCTGTACGGCTGTGGAACTCACTGCGGGTGCCATCAAGTTTGCCACAAATGCAATTTTTTAAAAAAAAACAAATTGATACGTCGTTTTGAGCTCTGCATTTGACGATGTTTATATTTTAAACTTCCACAGATATTTTACTGTTACTGGGCCTGATTTGGGCCATTGCTTTTAACTTCTTGAATGTCATAGTGCGCCCCGTGTTGCCAAATTTGCTCCAGGGGCCAAACAGTTGAGTCGCACGATTTTATGTTTTTTTATTTTACTTTTTAAACATTGCGCGCTTGGTGGACCTACTCGTTTTTTTGAGTGAACAGTAATTTTTGGAAGAAGATGACGTTGCTGGCTGTTGCTCGGTACTTATCCTTGGTTTTTATTAGTAGTTTCTTGTAAAGTAAAATACAAACCTATACTGAATTGAGCAAATCACATTTGGAGAACTTTAAAGACGCAAAAATAAACTAATACATATCTGGAAAAATCATAAATGGGCATCACCATACAGCAATATTCTAGAAGAAGCCAACCTATGCTAACTCAAAAAATGGCTTATACTATGTAAACACACTTAGCAACTCTTAATACTAAACAGAAATAGTAAATAACTGAAGGCATAATGGAAATCGTGGTTAGTGAACTCTCCCCGTAACAATAAACCTGAAAACCACCACGCAAAACACGTGCAACCATCACGCTACAAAAACAGCTGCAACTGACGGCCTCACACGCTATATAACATCGGCGGTGGGGCAACCCAAACTTCAGCCTGACGATAGTCAAGCCGCTAGAAAACAAAATTGGTAGATAGTTTTAAGATTCTCTTATTACTTGTTTAACTATGTTGCTCCCCAAGGGGTTGAGCACCTTGATAGACTGTTTTTAGGCATTTTATATATTGATCTCTCTCTCTACTCTCGCTCTCTCTCTCTCTCTCTCTCTCTCTCTCTCTCGATACTCGCCTCTCTCTCTCTCTCTCTCGATATATTTATAGAATTTTTATATATATTTATATATATTATATTTCTATATTTAAATCAGTTAAAAGAGGAATCTTAAAAACTTTCTACAAATTTGTGTCAAGCGTGTTGCGTGTCATCAGGATGGTGTTGGGTTTGCCCACCGCGATGTTATAAGCGTGTGGGCTCCGTTTGCGGTTGTTTGCACGTGTGGGTTGGCTGCACGTGTTTTTTGGGGGCTTTCAGGTTTTTGTTTTGTGTGTGTTCACTAACAACGATTTCCATTTATGGATTGCAGTTGTTTTACTAATTTCTGTTTGGTGTTTTAAAGTTGCTAAGTGTGGTTTGCATAGTTTCAACCAGTTTGCCAGTTTATAAATTGGTTCACCTTTTGAACATTTGCTGTATGGTGTGCTCTTTTTATGATTTTCCAGGATATATTGTAGTTTTGTTTTTGCGTCTTTAAGTTTCCAGATATATTTGTCAGTTCTGTTTGGGTTTTTATATTTTTCTTTATTAAATGACTGTTTGTGGTTTGCTTATATGGTTTTGAGTGGTTTCAGTGATGCCCTATGTATGTTTCTTTTTCATTTTTGAGGTCACAGTAGCCTGTGTATACAATGTGTTTCGTGAGACATTTATTGTTCAGTGGGAACTGCTCCTTTTGGTGCATATTGCAAGATTTCCCTTTCTTCCCAGTCTTTGCTGTGTTGATTTTCATTTTGTTGGATGCGTCTATTAGGTTTTTGAGGTTGGGTATACATGAGTACGATAGTTTGACTGTGTTTTTGTTATATATTTTGGACCAGAAACTCTACATTCGACCGTAACTTGGTCTTATGATGGTGCAGAAACTTGTGAAAAACTGGTCGGACACTATTCATGCTGTCCAACATCAAGAAAAACTCGGAAACAAGTTCGGGTCTATACGCGGACCGATGGCCTTGCTGCACTGACAAACATTCCAAGAACCATCCCCCCCCGGAAAACATAGAAGAAGAACTATGCAAAATCTTCCCCCCAAAAACCACAACTTAAAGTTACCATTGAAAAACAAACAAAAAGGTAGTGAACTTACTTAGACATAACACTGGATCTCACAATCACATATATAAACTTACAAAGGATACCCAACGGATTACTCCTCTTTATGTACTACACCAAAAGTAACCATCCCACCATCTATATTAAAAGACCATACCCCATGGCATAAACAAGAGACTATCAACCTGTCATGCAGTGAGAGAGTGTTCAAACTATGCCCGCAGTAGAATACCTGGAGGCACTAAAAACAGTGGATACAATTACAAATACAATACAACCCAAGTCAACAAACACAAATAAAAGCAAGAAAAAATAGGAAAGAAAAATTTATGGTAGAAAACCCCCCTTTACGATGGAAACTCAAAACAAACATAGGGGAAAGAATTCTTCAAAATCTAACAAGCTTCAATTTCCAAAAGACACAAATCTGTCCAAAATATGTATCAAAAACCTGTCGACTATCGTTAATCATGTATGCCCCACCTCAAAAAACCTAATTGAGCCTCCAACCCTAAAGAAATCAAAACAGCAAAAGAAGGGTGAAGGAAAGGAATTCTTGACAATTGCCACCTGATAGGAGCAGTGCCCACTGAACAATAATGTCTTCACAACAACTTTTGTATACCGGCGACTGGGAATCTGGATAATGAAAGATAATACATAGGGGATCACTGAAAACCCTTCAAAACCAGATATGCAAACCACAAAACAGTCACCTCAATTTAATAAAAGACAATATAAAAACCAAACAGAATCTGAGCAAATATATCTTGGGAACTTTAAGACGCAAAAACAAACTACAAATAGATCTGGAAAATATAAAAAGAGCATCACCATACAGCATGTTTCATAAAAGGTGATCCTTTGTTTAACTGAAAAATTGGTTGATTATATGCAAACCACACTTTGCAACTTTAATCACCAAAACAGAAATAGTAAACAACTGCAGCATTAAAGGAAATCGTTGTTAGTGAACACACACAAAACCAAAAACCGGAAAGCACAAAAAAACACGTGCAGCCAACCGCACGTGCAAACAAACCGCAAACGGGGAGCCCACACGCTATATATACATCGCGCGGTGGGCAAACCAAAAATCCATCTGATGACGCGCAACACGCTTGAAAAAAATGGTGTAGCATTGTTTTAAAGATTCTCTTTTAATTTGTTTTTATCTATGGTGCTCCCCAAGGGGTTGAGCACTTAAAAAATTGTTTTAGGCATTTTAAATATACTGATCATATATTTATATATATTTTTATATATATATTATTTATATAGATATAGTCTATATATATTTTTATATATATTTATATTATATACACAATCAATAAACTATTAAATTCAAGGATAAGTAACATGCACCATTGCAACTACCTTACAGAGCAGTTTGGTGTGCAATGACCGCAGAAATATTTAATTTATAAACAAAGATTGACACATATGTCTTGATTGAAAAAATAGGGGGACGGTAAGCAAATTCATACTTTGCTGTGGTAGGTAATCAGCCTAATAACAGTATGTGCATGAAGTGGATGAATGAGTATTAATAAATGCTCTCAATGAGCCTTCTTGCAATCTTTTAGTCTCCTAGGGGGAGACAATCTCCAATGGGGAGAAAAACTCATTAACATATAACTCATGGTCAGATACCGGTTATTTCGACACTGATTGTTTCTCCTCAGTGACCGCGAAAGTGGGTAACTTGACTCCTCTGCCTTTCGGTTTTAAGAAGAAAAAGGCTAGTGTAGCAATACCGTAGTATGCTTTGTTGAGTTTTCAAAAAACAAGCCCAAGTGCCACCTAATGAAGCATGAAAAGAACAAAACAATCTTACATTTTCTTTGGAAAGTAGACATATCCAAAAGAAAACCTCTTTAGGACACACGTGCTGAGGGCCAGTTTTGATAAAACGAATCGGTTAAGGGACTTCTAAATACAATAAACTAATAAATTCCAGCATTATTTATTTAGAGAGAGCAGAGGAGAGAGAGAGAATGAGAGAGAGAGAGAGAGAGAGAGGAGACAGAGACAGGAGACAGAAGAGCAGAAGCAGAGGACAGATGAAGAACAGAGAGGGCCAGGAGGAGTGAAAGACAGACAGACAGACGGACGAACAGACAGAGACAACGACAGAAGTACTAGAACTCAGAAACTTTTATTCGATCCAGGATTTAGAGTTGAGCAGGATCTGTTCTTCCAATCTGTCCTTGCTAGTTAAATCATGTGATGGTTTTAAAGGAAATATAACAAAATGAAAAAGAGAGAGAATAATATTATGGAGTACATTGTTCATAAACAACACACCACACACACACTACACACACACACACAAACCACACACACACACACACCACACAACAAAAAAACCCAAAACCAATTCACACAACATCAACACAACACACACACACACACACCACCACACACACACACACACACACACACTGTGAATACAAAGGTTTGACTAAAAGACTGAGTTTGTCGCAGTCATAAAGGCCCCCTATGCAGACACCAACAATAACAACATGAGGAGCGGGGGGGGATGAGGACAGGAGAGAGAGAGAGAGAGGAGAGAGAGAGTTTGAGAGAGAGAGAGAGGGAGAGAGAGAGAGCGAGGAGAGGAGAGAGAGAGAGAGGGAGAGAGAGAGAGAGAAGAAAGACAGACAGACAGACAGACACACACACAGACAGACAGACAGAACAGGAAGCAGACAGCAGTTGAGTGCGAAAAGAATGTGTCTTGCTCACCCCTATGTTTAACAAGAAGCCGTTTTAGTACGTGCAAAAAGTCAAACTTTAACACAACCGCAGCGTGGAGGGCTGCTGCTGCAGAAAAATATAGGCCCCCTCCCGAAAGCTTATTCTCCAAGATCAGTTCCACTCATTGAAGGGATCTTTTGTAACGTACTGACAGAGAGATTACGTTTTGTCCGTGTTTGGTGAGTGTGTGTGTGTGTGTGTGTTGTTTTCCTGGTTTGTGCCTGTTGTGTGTTTGTTTGTGTGTGTGTGTGTTGATCTGTGTAGTGCGTGTGTGTGTGTGTGTGTGTGTGTGTGTGTGGGTGTGTGTTGTGTGTGAGATTGTGTTTTGTGTTATCCCGTTGTGCTTGAGAGGTGTGTGTGTGCTGGTTGTGTGTGTTTGGTCCGTGTTGTTGGTGGAGCTTGTTTTGGTCTTGTTGTGTGTGTGTTCTGTGTTTGTGTGTGTGTGTGTTTGTTTGTGTTGGGTGTGTTGTGTGTTTTGAGATGTGTGTGTGTGTTGTGTCAGTGAGTGTGTTGTTGTGTGTGTGTGTGTGTTTGATTGTGTGTGTGGTGTTGTGTGTGTGTGTTTTGAGATGTGTTGTTGTCTTGTTGGGTGTTTTTTTGTGTGTGATGTGTGTTGTTTGTTGTGGACTAGTGTTGTTGTTTGTGTTGTGTTCATGTTGTGTTTTGTGTTTTGTATGTTTGTGGTGTGTCTTGGTGTGTTTGTGTGTGTTTGTGCGGGCGTTTGTGTGTGTGTTTTGTGTGTTGTGTGTGTCTTGTGTGTGTGTGGGGGTGTCGTTGCTGTGTGTGTGTGTGTGGTGTGTGTGTGTTTGAGATGTGTGTGTGTGTTATGTGTGTTTGTGTGGGATGTCTTTTTGTGTGTGTAGTGTTTTTTTTTTAGTGTCGTGTTGTGTGGTGTGTGTGTGTGTGTGCGTATGTGTGTGTTGTTTGAGTATAGAGTGTGTGTGTAGCCTGTGTGTGTGTGTGTGTGTGTGTGTGTGTGTTGTGTGTGTGTGTGTGTGTGTATGTGTGTGTGTGTGTGTGTGTGTGTGGTGGTGGTGTTGTGAGATGTGTGTGTGTGTGTGTGTGTGTTGTGTGTGTGTGAGTGTGAGTGTGTGTGTGTGTGTGTGTTGTGTGTGTGTGTGTGTTTGTTGTTTGGGATGTGTGTGTGTTGTGTGTATGTGTGTGTGCGTGGTGAGTTTGAGAGTGCTGCCTGTGTTTGTTCGCGTGTGTGTGTGAGTGTGTGTGTGTGTGTGTGGTGTGTGGTGGTGTGCTGTGTGTGTATGTTGTGTGTATGTTGTGTGTGTGTGATGTGTGTGTTTGTGTGTGTGTGTGTGTGTGTACTGTGTGTGTGTGTGTGTGTGTGGTGTGTGTGTGTGTGTGTGTGTTATTCTGGTGTGTGTGTGTGTGTGTGTGTGAGTGTGTGTGTGTGGTTATGCTTCTGTACCTATGTGTGTGTGTTCTCGCTCTGTCTCTTTCTGTCTGTCTTGTTGCCCTCTGTGTGTCTGTGTGTCTGTCAGTCTGTCCCCCCCTCTCTCTCTCTCTATCTCTCTCTCTCTTCTCCTCTTCTCTCTCTCTCTCTCTCTCTCTCTCTCTCTCTCTCTCTCTCACTCTGTAGAGCTGTGGTTGTATATTGTCATTTGTGTTGTCGGTCTGTGTTGTGTGTGTGTGTCTGTTGTGTGTTGTGTGTGTGTGTGTGTGTGTGTGTGTTTGTTGTTTGTGTGTGTCCGGTGTGTTGTGTTTGTGTGCGTTTGTTTGTTGTTGTGAGTGTGTTTCGTGCGACGCACGTGCGTTGTTTTTTGGTGTATGTGAGCACCCTACGTGCATGCGGCCACGATTTTCTGTCTTTAATGAATTGGATATAAGGACTGAGAGAAAGAAATGAAGCAAAGCAGGGACAGGGGACGTATTTCAAAATCAGGCACAACAACTATGGGAGATGATACATTGTAACACACCAACTATGGCGGTGGTTGTTTTTGTTGTTATGCTGGGTCTGTTTTTAGGGCCTGATACAAATGTAACACATCCAACTATGGGGTATGCTGGGTCGTTATCGGCTGATACAGTTAACACACCAACTATGGGGGTAAGGCTGGGTCGTTAGGGCTGATACAGTTGTTCACAACACCTTTGGGGGTAAGCTGGGTTCGTTAGGACCCTCATACAGTGTTAACTCACCACTTGGGGAGATACATGGTAAAACACCAACTATGGGGGGGTAAGTGGGTCGTTAGGGCTGATACAGTTAACACATAAAATGTGGGGGGTATGCTGGGTCGGTTAGGGCCTGATACAGTTTAACACTCCAACTTGTGGGGCGGTACGCTTGGGTCGTTTGGGCTGATTACAGTTAAACATCCAAACTAGGTGTGGTTAAGCTGGGGGGTCGTTAGGATGATACAGTTAACACACCTACTATGGGGATATGCTGGGGTCGCGTTAGGGCACCTGATACAGTTAACACACCAACTATGGGGTTGGTTGGTTAAGCTGGGTCAGTTAGGGCTGATACAGGTTAACACACCAATATGGGGGTAGGTAAGGTGGGTGTTAGGGCTGATACTGTTAACTCTCAATATGGGGGGCAACAAGCTGGGTCGTTAGGGCTGATACAGTTAACACACCAAAAATTTGGGGGTAAGCTGGGTCGTTAGGGGAGCTTGTTACAGTTAACACACCAAACTAGGGGGGTACGCTGGGGGTTAGGGCTGATACAGTTAACACACCAACTATGGGGGGATAAAGCTTGGTCGTTAGCGACTTGATACAGTTTAACACACCAACTATTGGGGATAAGATGGGTCGTTAGGGCTGATTACAGTATAACACACCAACTATGGGGGGGTATACGACTTGGGTCGTTAGAGCTGATACAGTGTAACAAACCAACATAATGGGGCAGTAAGCTGGGTCGTTAGGACTGCTATACACAGGTTAACACCACAAACTATGGGGGGTAAGCTGGTGTCGTTAGGGCTGATACAGTGTAACACACCAACTATGGGGGTAAGCTGGGTCGTTAGAGCTGATACATGTGTAAACACACCCACTTATGGGGTAAGCTGGGGTCGTTAGGGACTGATACAGTTAGCACACCAACCGTGGGGGTATGCTGGGGTTCGTTAGGGGCTGATACAGTTTGTAACCACAAACTGTGGGGTTATGCATGGGTCGTTAGGGCTGATACAGTTACACACCAACTATGGGGGTAAGCTGGTTCGTTGGCTGATACTGTGTAACACACATATATGGGGTAAGCTGGTCGTTAGGGTGATACAGTGTCACACATACTATGGGGGTAGCTGGGTCGTTAGGGCTGATACAGTTAAACACACCAATGTGGGGGTTAAGCTGGGTCGTTCACGTTAGGGCTGATACAGTTGTAAACACACACTATGCCGGTAAGCTGGTGGTCGTTAGGGTGATACAGTTAACACTCACAACTATGGGGGGTAGCATTGGTCGTTAGGCTGATACAGTTTACACACCAACTATGGGGGTATGTGGGTCGTTAGGGGCTGATGATTACAGTGTCACACCAACTATGGGGTAGCGGTCGTTATGGATGTGATACAGTGTACACACCAACTATGGGGGTAAGCTGGGGTCGTTAGGGGCTGATGCAGTGTTACACACCAACTATGGGGGTAAGCTGGGTCGTTTAGGGCTGTACGGGTGTAACACCACCAACTGTGGGGGTTAAGCTGGGTCGTTAGGGCTGATACAGTTAACACACCAACTATGGGGTAAGCTGGGTCGTTAGGGCTGATACAGTTAACCACACCAATATGGGGGTAAGCTGGGTCGTTAGGATGATACAGTGTCAAACCAACTATGGGGGTAAGCTGGGTCGTAAGGGATGATAACAGTGTACACACAACTATGGGGGTAAAGTTGGGTTCGTTAGGGCTGATGCAGTGTAAACACCAAACTATGGGGGTAAGCTGGGTCGTTAGGGTGATACAAGTGTACACCCAACTGTGGGTGGTAAGCTGGGTCGTTAGGGTGATACAGTGTAAACACACCAAACTATGGGGGGTAGCTGTGGGTCGTTAGGGCTGATACAGTGTAACACACAACTATGGGGGTAAGCTGGGTTCGTTAGGGCTGTACAGTGTAACACACCAAATTATGAGGGGGTTAAGCTGGGTCGTTAGGGTGATACTGTTGATAAAACACACAACCTATGGGGGTAAGTGGGTACGTTAGGGCTGATAAAGTGTAACACAATCTATGGGGGTGGGTTAAGCGAGGTCGTTAGGGCGATACAGTGTAAACACACCAACTTATGGGGTAAGCTGGGTCGTTAGGGATGATTCAGGTATCGCACCAACTTTGGGGGTAAGCGGGGGGTCGTTAGGACTGATACAGCTAACACACCAACTATGGGGGTTAAGCTGGGTCGTTAGGACTGAACAGTGTAAACACACCAAATATGGGGTAAGCTGGTGTTTTAGGGTGATAATTTTTAACACACCAACTTGGGGGTAAGCTGCGGTCGTTATAGGACTGGATACAGTAACACCAATAATGGGGGAGATACAATGTAAAACATCAATACTATGTATGGGGAGGTAGCTGGGTCGTTTGGGGCTGATCTGATCAGTTTAACACACCAAATATGGTGGTAAGCTGGGTTCGTTAGAGCTGATACAGTTAACACACCAAATATAGGGGGTAGCTGGTTCGTTTGGGCTGATACAGTTAACACACCACTATGGGGGGTTACGCTGGGTCGTTTGGGCTGATACAGTTACCACACCAACTATGGCGTAAGCTGGTCGTTTAGGCTGCTGATACAGTGTACCACTCCAACTATGGGTTGTAAGCTGGGTCGATTTAGGTCTGATACAGTTAACACACCAAATATGGGGGTAGCTGGGGCGTTTGGGATGATACAGTTAAACACCAACTATGGGGTAAGGCTGGGTCGTTAGGCTGTACAGTGTAACACACCGACTATGGGGGTAAGCTGGTCGTTGGGGCTGATACAGTTGTGACACACCAACTATGCGGGGGTAAAGTGGGGACGTTATTAGCTGATTCAGTTAACACACCTAATATGTGGGGGTAAGCTGGGTCGTTGGGTTGATACAGTGTAACACACCAACTTGTGGGTAGCTGGGGTCGTTAGGGCTTGCTGTGTAACACACCAAATATTTGGGTAAGCTGGGTTCGTTTGACTGATTACTGTGTAACATACAACTTATGGGTAGTAAGTTGGGTCGTTACGGGCTGATACTGTTAACTCACCATCTAATTGGGGGTGTATGCTGGGTCGACTAGGATGATACAGTAACACACAAACTACGGGGGTACGCGGGTCGTTAGAGCTGTGATACAGTGTAACACACCATCTTATGGGGTAAGCTGGTGTAGGGCTGATTACAGGTAACTCACCACAGCGTGCCCTGGCTCTGTTTTGAATCATGGGTCCAGGCCGACAAGGCGCTGTGATGACATGAGGAGTGAGTGTATGCAGAATGCTGTTCAACAGATCTGCCAACATGTCTCTGCTGTCTCGACTTCGTTCGGTTCATGTGGCTTTATGCGCATGACCTGTCCGATATTTAATGAGCCCGTGATTCCAGTCAGCGTTTCGTTAAATTATCAGATAAATCAAAGGAAGGCAGGAATGCAGCAGGTGAGATGCAAGAAGGTATGGGCTGCGTTCAAGCTTATCTTGATTTGCCGACTGAAATGCCCGGGCTGTGTACTTTGTGCCACAACCAAATCTGTTCGACGACTGTGGCCAGAGATACGTTGAAGCCCACCGGCAAGTTGTTATGACGAAAAACGCAATGATACGAATGGTTGAAACTAAACAGAAAAGTGTATTAAAAGAACTGAGAGGATAGGTGATTGCTCGTTCTTCCTTTTCATTGTCCTCGATGTTGTTTCTTTTAACTGTGTTCACCACTGTCATCTCTTGACATTACCCGCATTCATGACAGATTTACTACCATACGCACACGCATTCTTTCCAATCACCCAAAAGGAGCACTACCGAATGTTTTTCTTTCCCCCTACTCCTTCTTGGAAAACACTTTACTAAAGTCACAACAACAAACTTGAAACGATTTTACACTGTATCTCTCTCCGCACTGAGAGAACTGAGACAAAAAAATCAGCACACATGTATCTCTCCTCACCCGAGAGACAAAATCATCTTCACTCCTGTATCTCTCTTTACACTGAGAGATAAATAATCTAGTGCCGCTTCTATAAAGCTAAGGCCTTCACATTCCTGTTTTTTCCCAATTCGGCCAGGAGAATACATAATCTCCGTTAATCACTGAGGACCTGCCTGCCTCAAGTAAAAAGCTTCCCTGCTTTCTCAATTCCCTGTCTCTCTCTCTAGACAATATACTGCCCCCTCGAACTCTTCCCGTCTGGAGATACGAGTCTCGACTTCTCTTCCGCGAAAACTTCTTCTGTCTCTTGCGAAATGACGAGCTTCAACTCCTCTCCCTTGGTTGGTACTGGCTGGGGTGGCTGAAATACCGGTGTGTTCCCCGCACCATGGCCATCTTCAACCACTCTCACGGGCGTGAAAAGACGAGGGTGAATGGGCGAAGGGTAAAGGTGAAGGGTATTAGGTGTGAAGGGCTGCCTGCTGAAAAACGTATAAGGTTGTTGTAAGTAACCTGCTTCCTCCAATTCTAAACATATGTATTCTTTCTCTCTTCTTTAGTGTTTCCCCCTGTTGCTTTCCCCAACTTGTATCGCTCAACTGGTACTGGACCTGCGTCAGCAAAGTGGATACACCGTCCTGACAGGTTTCGAGTCTCTAGGCCATCTGCTGGGTTTTTAACTGTCTTTTTCCCCCCTTCTCCTAGTGAGTGACATACTCAGTGTTCAAAACTCTTGACCAGCACCTTACCTTTACCAAGCCCTTTGTTAATACTATCACTCAGATGGTCACTTTCATCCCTATGACCTCATGCGTTCTTGAATGGAGTCATACTCACAATTATTTTGGGGCCGGGCCGCTAACCACTTGGCAGCCATATGAATTTTCTTCCTTTAAATTGTGGACGGGGGAAATGTTTCATATCACTAAACTTCATGTGATGGTGCGTCACATGTTGATGTGAGGCTCGTCACATGACACCCCCCCATCCTGGGATGAAAAAATTTTCTCCAGAAAATTTTTAAAGGATATACACTTTCTCTTAAACACATCTTCAGCATGAATCTCATAATGTGTACCATCGACATGATTCACAAATAATAATCAAGTATAGATCAATCACATGATCCACCATAAAATTAGCATGTTTCAAAATTTCATTCTTTCTAAAAAAAAACATTCTTAATGTCACATCATCTCCACAAAATTACATTTCACAAATTCAGGATAAATCAATTAGGGATATTAACAATATCGAACGCCACCCCCCCCAAATTGTGTTCTACATTAAGATTGTGATGCAATTTTCCCTTGATCTTTGTCTAACATCATATGTTTCAAAACCTATGAAATTGAGAATATTTTTCCAAGTGTAAATGCTTCTCAATAGACATGTAATCAAAATAAAACATAGTTTAAACATAATTTCTTTTTCCCACATGTAATGTTATAGTCCATTGAAAAAGTCACATTGCTTCTCATTGTTGACAATGGACAAATGATGACAATTGTTTGTCTCATTGCACAATCAAAAAACATGTATATATACATTCTAAAGAGTTGTTTGCTCATCACTCATACTTAAAGAGATTTTCATCGTCACAAGCATGTTAGACATAATAGTACTTGATTTTTTCCATTGTTTAACAAAGAATAAATATGTATTACATCACATCAAGTAGTTGTTTGTTGTAAATCTTATTGTCACTTCATTAATTTTTTAGGCAAATTATGCATTAAATACCACTTGATTTTATAAATGTCTGTAGCTTACTATGCATCCGTCAAAAGTGGATCACACCGTAATCATTAAGAAAGACCAAAAACTGGAATTGTCTTTCCCTTGAAGACAGTTACTTTTGTCCATGAATTATTCATTACAGGTGACAATAATTCTGCACATGACTTTTTGTGTTCCAGGCACTGGTTCAATGTGTATTTTTGAATTCCTTTAGTCAAGTTATACTTTCACCCAATAACCTTCCTTCCGAGAGCTGACACAGAAGGTCTTCAAATGTCTGGGATAGGCTCGGCATCGTTACACAGTGATCTTATTTATTTTCTGTAATCCGATGAAGAAACGCACTGATCCATCAGGTTTATCCACCAATACCTCTGGTGAGCTGTACGGAGATGTTGAAGGTTTCTATCACCTTAAATCCTGCATTACATTGATTTTCTCTATCAACCATCTCCTCGTTTTTTGCTAATGGGAGGGTGTATGTGTCTGGTTCGCACTGGTATTCAGAAGTTTAACTGAATACTATGGGGTTCTATACCAGGGTAACTGTAGCGGGGGTATCGTCAACACATCTGAAGTCTGTTCAAATTGTCTTTGAGCTGTTCTGGTTTGACTTTGTTGACTAATCTTTCGACAGAACCACATCCTCATAGGTTTCACCTTTGGGTAGACAGAATTAGGTAAGGGGTTACCAACATCATCTGCACTGGTAGATGTTAACACTCCTACATTTGCTGTTTTCATAACCTTTGATCTGTCACTGTACGTTACATTGGGGGTCAATAAAAAAATATTTTTTTTCCATCACTGATAATATCGTCATGTTCTCATCAGTTTCTGACATTGGACATGATCACTCAAACTGATGGGTGTTGGGCAACATTTGTACGTTCAACACACTTCTTCAAATGTTCACATATGTAATTCCTTCTCAGTTGTTTGCAATTTTGATCTTATATATTTACTGCTGAAAGTTTTTTTCGACCACCTGGTAAAGGAACCTTCCACATAACACGAAGCGTGTTATGTTTCAATCAGTTAGTAGCACAAGGACTTTATCCCCTACCATGAAGGAACGTGCCTGTCTTTTCTGTCTGCAAAAGACTTGTACACATCTGTTTTCCTATCCAGCTGACTGTTTGAGCATGTCAACATGCATCCTTCAAACGAATTTTGCAGTTCTTAAACGTATTGGTAAACAGTTTTTCTGTCAGGTCAGGTCGTCTTTCCGTCCAATGTGTCTCAATAGATCCAAAGGTTTCCCCTTGGTGAGTGTCAAAAAGATGCTCTATTGGGTGTGATCAAGCGTTTCGTTCGGCTTTTCCCTGTATGCAAAAAAAGAAAGCCGGTACGAATCGATCCCATTCCTAGGGGCTCTTGCCTTGCATCCTTTCTCAACATGGACTTTTACGTTCCATTGAAAACGTCCAACCTTGCCTTTCGTTTGGGGTTGGATATGGCGTGGTTGTATTGGAGAGATTGACAACAGTCTGTAATGTTCTCATGAGATCAGAAATGAATTGCGTTCACCAATCGTGGATTGTCGTTCTGGAAGACACACTCTGAAATAAAATTGCATGTAAGGACTCAGAGGACAGATACTGTATCAATTTTCTTCAGTGGAATCCGCTTTCTGAGATACCTTGTTTGCTGTATCCACAACGTCAAGATATTAGCGATATCCGAGAAGACTGTGTAGCGGTCAACATGGTTCAATAGTACTTACGAAATGGACGGAAAGGAGAGGCATTTTGTGCAAAGGTGCACATGGGAGCGGACCTTTCTGAGATGTCTTTTGGCAGTTTCACATGAGAGGCAGTATTTCGTAACTTCCTTTGTGACACCCGGCAATAAAACGAATCAAGAAATCTCTTTAATGTTCTTTTGATTCCGCAGGGACCAGCGAACAATGCATCATGGCCGTGTGCAAGCACTGTTTCTCTAAGTGGTTTTGGAAACCACAACTTGTCTGGTTGTCCTGTCCAGGTACACACCTGTTGAGAATGTCAGAGTCCAGTATGTACGTTGGTTTGTCCGGTTGGTACGTACTGACAGTTGTTTAGCAGCAGAAAGTATTGTCGTCAGCGTTCTCGTCTTTTCCCTTGCAGTTCTTTTAAATCATCTGGGTTATCTGGAGTTCATCCAGTTTTGAGACTTTTTGCGGCTGTGTAGCCTTTCATGCTCTATGACGTTTGATCTAGTACTCACAGACAAGGAACATACGATCCTCCGCACAACACATGTACTGGTAGCGGACACCTGGCAAATTGCACCATGATCAAGTGCAGAAGGGGTATAATAACACAGGCGGTGAGAAACCGGAGTGTTCGGTTGTATCGCTGAAAATTTTCGCCGGTGTCACCACTGTCACTCTGTCACCTCTTGCATACCCACATTCTTGACAGCATTTACTCCTTACGCCACTTGCAATCTTTCCAATCACCAAAAGAGAGCACTACCGAAATGTTCCCACACTTTTTCTCTCCGCTCTCCTTCAGGGAAAACACTTTATAAGTCACAACAAACAACTTGTAAACAGATTTTTACACCTGTATCTCTTCTCCCTCCATGAGAGAGAAATAAATCGCACACATGTATCTCACTCACACCGAGAGACAAATCAATCGGTCAACATGTATCTCTCTTTAGTGACACTGAGAGATAAAATAATCTAGTCCGCTTCTATATAAGCTATGGACTTCACATTCCCGTTAGCCAAAATTCCGGGACAGGAGAATACATAACTCCCGTATTCACTGAGGAACTGCCTGCCTCAAGTAAAGCTTTCCCTGCTTTCTCAATTCCCTGTCTCTCTCTCTGAGACATTATACTGCCCCCTCGTACTCTCCGTCCTGGAGATTACGTGGTCTCGACTTCTCTTCGCCGACTTCTTCTGTCTCTTGCGAATATGGACGTGCTTCAACTCCTCCCCTGGAGTTGGTACTTGGCAGGGCTGAAACTACCGGTGTGTTCCCCACACCATGGCCATCTTAAACACCTCGCGGGGTGAAAGACGAGGGTGAAGGGCGATGGGTAAAGGGTGAAGGGTTTAAGGGTGAAGGGCTGAAACTGAAACACGAAATAAGGATCGTGGTAGTAACAGCTTCTCAATTCAACTATATTTTCTTTATCTTCTTTTAAGTTTTCCCCTGTAGCTTTCCCCCTACTTCTATCGCTCACCTGGTAATGACTGGTCAGCAAGAGGACCACCGTTGACAGGTTCGGTCTTCTAGGCCAACTGTGGGTTAAACTGACTCTTTCCCCCCTTCTCCTAGTGTGTGCATACTTCAGTGTTCAAAACACATGACAGCCACCTTACCTTACCAGCCCTTGTTAAAAACTATCACTCAGTGGTCACTTTCACCAATGACACATTCGTTTCTTGATGAGTCATACTCACATATTTTGGGGACGCACGCTACACTAGTCAAGCCTTATGAATATCTTCCTTTAAATGTGGCACGGGGGAATTGTTCTTATCACTAACTTCATGTGATGGAGCGTCACATGCCTGATGTGAGGCTACGTCACATGACTAACTGAAGATGGCTAAGAGGGCCAATCTAGTCGTGGTTTTTGTCTTGTATCTTGTTCATCCATATTGTCTTGCGGAATCACTGACAGTTCTGTTTGAATCACTAACAAGTTTTGGTGTAATCTGACAGTTTCTGTTTGAATCACTGTAAGTTCTGTTTGAATCACTGACGTTTGTTTGAATCACTAACAGTTTCTGTTTGATCAATAACAGTTCTGTTTTGAATCACTAACAATTCTGTTTGAATCCACTAACAGTTCTGTTTTGCAATTCCCTAACATTTCTGTTTAATATGGGTTCAAATCCCGCCTTTCGAGGGGCAAACTCGTAGTGGTTTTTTGTCTTGTTATCTGTGCATCCTTATTGTCTTGCGGAATCACTGACAGTTCTGTTTGAATCACTGACTGTTCTGTTTGAATCACTTACAGTTCTGTTTGAATCACTAACAGTTCTGTTTGAATCACTGACAGTTCTGTTTGAATCACTAACAGTTCTGTTTGAATCACTAACAGTTCTGTCTGAATCACTAACAGTTCTGTTTGAATCACTAACAGTTCTGTTTGAATCACTATACAGTTCTGTTTGAATCACTAACAGTTCTGTCTGAATCACTAACAGTTCTTTTTGAATCACTAACAGTTTTGTTTGAATCACTAACAGTTCTGTCCACTCAAAAACACAAAAAACCACCTGCCTGAGGATGACGTGCACATTAAACAGCTGTTCACCGTCAACGCTGGATTGATCTGTTAATGTTGAATCTTCAGGTCCATCTGCTTCTGCTGAACTTGCCGAAGAGCCTTAGTGTCCTAGGGAGAAAGTTTAGCGAAGTGACACGAAGAATCTTTAGGTCCATCTGCTTGGGAACTGCCGAGAGAGCCTTAGTGTCCTAGGGAGAAGGTTAGAGAAGTGACATGAAGAATCTTTAGGTCCATCTGCTTGGGAACTTGCCGAGAGAGCCTTAGTGTCCTAGGGAGAAGGTTAGAGAAGTGACATGAAGAATCTTTAGGTCCATCTGCTTGGGAACTTGCCGAGAGAGCCTTAGTGTCCTAGGGAGAAGGTTAGAGAAGTGACATGAAAATCTTTAGGTCCATCTGCTTGGGATCTTGCCGAGAGAGCCTTAGTGTCCTAGGGAGAAGGTTAGAGAAGTGACATGAAGAATCTTTAGGTCCATCTGCTTGGGAACTTGCCGAGAGAGCCTTAGTGTCCTAGGGAGAAGGTTAGAGAAGTGACATGAAGAATCTTTAGGTCCATCTGCTTGGGAACTTGCCGAGAGAGCCTTAGTGGTCCTAGGGAGAAGGTTAGAGAAGTGACATGAAGAATCTTTAGGTCCATCTGCTTGGGAACTTGCCGAGAGAGCCTTAGTGTCCTAGGGAGAAGGTTAGAGAAGTGACATGAAATCTTTAGGTCCATCTGCTTGGGAACTTGCCGAGAGAGCCTTAGTGTCCTAGGGAGAAGGTTAGAGAAGTGACATGAAGAATCTTTAGGTCCATCTGCTTGGGAACTTGCCGAGAGAGCCTTAGTGTCCTAGGGAGAAGGTTAGAGAAGTGACATGAAGAATCTTTAGGTCCATCTGCTTGGGAACTTGCCGAGAGAGCCTTAGTGTCCTAGGGAGAAGGTTAGAGAAGTGACATGAAGAATCTTTAGGTCCATCTGCTTGGGAACTTGCCGAGAGAGCCTTAGTGTCCTAGGGAGAAGGTTAGAGAAGTGACATGAAGAATCTTTAGGTCCATCTGCTTGGGAACTTGCCGAGAGAGCCTTAGTGTCCTAGGGAGAAGGTTAGAGAAGTGACATGAAGAATCTTTAGGTCCATCTGCTTGGGAACTTGCCGAGAGAGCCTTAGTGTCCTAGGGAGAAGGTTAGAGAAGTGACATGAAGAATCTTTAGGTCCATCTGCTTGGGAACTTGCCGAGAGAGCCTTAGTGTCCTAGGGAGAAGGTTAGAGAAGTGACATGAAGAATCTTTAGGTCCATCTGCTTGGGAACTTGCCGAGAGAGCCTTAGTGTCCTAGGGAGAAGGTTAGAGAAGTGACATGAAGAATCTTTAGGTCCATCTGCTTGGGAACTTGCCGAGAGAGCCTTAGTGTCCTAGGGAGAAGGTTAGAGAAGTGACATGAAGAATCTTTAGGTCCATCTGCTTGGGAACTTGCCGAGAGAGCCTTAGTGTCCTAGGAGAAGGTTAGAGAAGTGACATGAAGAATCTTTAGGTCCATCTGCTTGGGAACTTGCCGAGAGAGCCTTAGTGTCCTAGGGAGAAGGTTAGAGAAGTGACATGAAGAATCTTTAGGTCCATCTGCTTGGGAACTTGCCGAGAGAGCCTTAGTGTCCTAGGGAGAAGGTTAGAGAAGTGACATGAAGAATCTTTAGGTCCATCTGCTTGGGAACTTGCCGAGAGAGCCTTAGTGTCCTAGGGAGAAGGTTAGAGAAGTGACATGAAGAAATCTTTAGGTCCATCTGCTTGGGAACTTGCCGAGAGAGCCTTAGTGTCCTAGGGAGAAGGGTTAGAGAAGTGACATGAAGAATCTTTAGGTCCATCTGCTTGGGAACTTGCCGAGAGAGCCTTAGTGTCCTAGGGAGAAGGTTAGAGAAGTGACATGAAGAATCTTTAGGTCCATCTGCTTGGGAACTTGCCGAGAGAGCCTTAGTGTCCTAGGGAGAAGGTTAGAGAAGTGACATGAAGAATCTTTAGGTCCATCTGCTTGGGAACTTGCCGAGAGAGCCTTAGTGTCCTAGGGAGAAGGTTAGAGAAGTGACATGAAGAATCTTTAGGTCCATCTGCTTGGGAACTTGCCGAGAGAGCCTTAGTGTCCTAGGGAGAAGGTTAGAGAAGTGACATGAAGAATCTTTAGGTCCATCTGCTTGGGAACTTGCCGAGAGAGCCTTAGTGTCCTAGGGAGAAGGTTAGAGAAGTGACATGAAGAATCTTTAGGTCCATCTGCTTGGGAACTTGCCGAGAGAGCCTTAGTGTCCTAGGGAGAAGGTTAGAGAAGTGACATGAAGAATCTTTTAGGTCCATCTGCTTGGGAACTTGCCGAAGAGCCTTAGTGTCCTAGGGAGAAGGTTAGAGAAGTGACATGAAGAATCTTTAGGTCCATCTGCTTGGGAACTTGCCGAGAGAGCCTTAGTGTCCTAGGGAGAAGGTTAGAGAAGTGACATGAAGAATCTTTAGGTCCATCTGCTTGGGAACTTGCCGAGAGAGCCTTAGTGTCCTAGGGAGAAGGTTAGAGAAGTGACATGAAGAATCTTTAGGTCCATCTGCTTGGGAACTTGCCGAGAGAGCCTTAGTGTCCTAGGGAGAAGGTTAGAGAAGTGACATGAAGAATCTTTAGGTCCATCTGCTTGGGAACTTGCCGAGAGAGCCTTAGTGTCCTAGGGAGAAGGTTAGAGAAGTGACATGAAGAATCTTTAGGTCCATCTGCTTGGGAACTTGCCGAGAGAGCCTTAGTGTCCTAGGGAGAAGGTTAGAGAAGTGACATGAAGAATCTTTAGGTCCATCTGCTTGGGAACTTGCCGAGAGAGCCTTAGTGTCCTAGGGAGAAGGTTAGAGAAGTGACATGAAGAATCTTTAGGTCCATCTGCTTGGGAACTTGCCGAGAGAGCCTTAGTGTCCTAGGGAGAAGGTTAGAGAAGTGACATGAAGAATCTTTAGGTCCATCTGCTTGGGAACTTGCCGAGAGAGCCTTAGTGTCCTAGGGAGAAGGTTAGAGAAGTGACATGAAGAATCTTTAGGTCCATCTGCTTGGGAACTTGCCGAGAGAGCCTTAGTGTCCTAGGGAGAAGGTTAGAGAAGTGACATGAAGAATCTTTAGGTCCATCTGCTTGGGAACTTGCCGAGAGAGCCTTAGTGTCCTAGGGAGAAGGTTAGAGAAGTGACATGAAGAATCTTTAGGTCCATCTGCTTGGGAACTTGCCGAGAGAGCCTTAGTGTCCTAGGGAGAAGGTTAGAGAAGTGACATGAAGAATCTTTAGGTCCATCTGCTTGGGAACTTGCCGAGAGAGCCTTAGTGTCCTAGGGAGAAGGTTAGAGAAGTGACATGAAAGAATCTTTAGGTCCATCTGCTTGGGAACTTGCCGAGAGAGCCTTAGTGTCCTAGGGAGAAGGTTAGAGAAGTGACATGAAGAATCTTTAGGTCCATCTGCTTGGGAACTTGCCGAGAGAGCCTTAGTGTCCTAGGAGAAAGGTTAGAGAAGTGACATGAGAATCTTTAGGTCCATCTGCTTGGGAACTTGCCGAGAGAGCCTTAGTGTCCTAGGGAGAAGGTTAGAGAAGTGACATGAAGAATCTTTAGGTCCATCTGCTTGGGAACTTGCCGAGAGAGCCTTAGTGTCCTAGGGAGAAGGTTAGAGAAGTGACATGAAGAATCTTTAGGTCCATCTGCTTGGGAACTTGCCGAGAGAGCCTTAGTGTCCTAGGGAGAAGGTTAGAGAAGTGACATGAAGAATCTTTAGGTCCATCTGCTTGGGAACTTGCCGAGAGAGCCTTAGTGTCCTAGGGAGAAGGTTAGAGAAGTGACATGAAGAATCTTTAGGTCCATCTGCTTGGGAACTTGCCGAGAGAGCCTTAGTGTCCTAGGGAGAAGGTTAGAGAAGTGACATGAAGAATCTTTAGGTCCATCTGCTTGGGAACTTGCCGAGAGAGCCTTAGTGTCCTAGGGAGAAGGTTAGAGAAGTGACATGAAGAATCTTTAGGTCCATCTGCTTGGGAACTTGCCGAGAGGCCTTAGTGTCCTAGGGAGTAAGGTTAGAGAAGTGACATGAAGAATCTTTAGGTCCATCTGCTTGGGAACTTGCCGAGAGAGCCTTAGTGTCCTAGGGTAGAAGGTTAGAGAAGTGACATGAAGAATCTTTAGGTCCATCTGCTGGGAACTTGCCGAGAGAGCCTTAGTGTCCTAGGTAGAAGGTTAGAGAAGTGACATGAAGAATCTTTAGGTCCATCTGCTTGGGAACTTGCCGAGAGAGCCTTAGTGTCCTAGGGAGAAGGTTAAGATAGTTGACATGAAGAATCTTTAGGTCCATCTGCTTGGGAACTTGCCGAGAGAGCCTTAGTGTCCTAGGGAGAAGGTTAGAGAAGTGACATGAAGAATCTTTAGGTCCATCTGCTTGGGAACTTGCGAGAGAGCCTTAGTGTCCTAGGGAGAAGGTTAGAGAAGTGACATGAAGAATCTTTAGGTCCATCTGCTTGGGAACTTGCCGAGAGAGCCTTAGTGTCCTAGGGAGAAGGTTAGAGAAGTGACATGAAGAATCTTTAGGTCCATCTGCTTGGGAACTTGCCGAGAGAGCCTTAGTGTCCTAGGGGAGAAGGTTAGAGAAGTGACATGAAGAATCTTTTAGGTCCATCTGCTTGGGAACTTGCCGAGAGAGCCTTAGTGTCCTAGGGAGAAGGTTAGAGAAGTGACATGAAGAATCTTTAGGTCCATCTGCTTGGGAACTTGCCGAGAGAGCCTTAGTGTCCTAGGGAGAAGGTTAGAGAAGTGACATGAAGAATCTTTAGGTCCATCTGCTTGGGAACTTGCCGAGAGAGCCTTAGTGTCCTAGGGAGAAGGTTAGAGAAGTGACATGAAGAATCTTTAGGTCCATCTGCTTGGGAAACTTGCCGAGAGAGCCTTAGTGTCCTAGGGAGAAGGTTAGAGAAGTGACATGAAGAATCTTTAGGTCCATCTGCTTGGGAACTTTGCGAGAGAGCCTTAGTGTCCTAGGGAGAAGGTTAGAGAAGTGACATGAAGAATCTTTAGGTCCATCTGCTTGGGAACTTGCCGAGAGAGCCTTAGTGTCCTAGGGAGAAGGTTAGAGAAGTGACATGAAGAATCTTTAGGTCCATCTGCTTGGGAACTTGCCGAGAGAGCCTTAGTGTCCTAGGGAGAAGGTTAGAGAAGTGACATGAAGAATCTTTAGGTCCATCTGCTTGGAACTTGCCGAGAGAGCCTTAGTGTCCTAGGGAGAAGGTTAGAGAAGTGACATGAAGAATCTTTAGGTCCATCTGCTTGGGAACTTGCCGAGAGAGCCTTAGTGTCCTAGGGAGAAGGTTAGAGAAGTGACATGAAGAATCTTTAGGTCCATCTGCTTGGGAACTTGCCGAGAGAGCCTTAGTGTCCTAGGGAGAAGGTTAGAGAAGTGACATGAAGAATCTTTAGGTCCATCTGCTTGGGAACTTGCCGAGAGAGCCTTAGTGTCCTAGGGAGAAGGTTAGAGAAGTGACATGAAGAATCTTTAGGTCCATCTGCTTGGGAACTTGCCGAGAGAGCCTTAGTGTCCTAGGGAGAAGGTTAGAGAAGTGACATGAAGAATCTTTAGGTCCATCTGCTTGGGAACTTGCCGAGAGAGCCTTAGTGTCCTAGGGAGAAGGTTAGAGAAGTGACATGAAGAATCTTTAGGTCCATCTGCTTGGGAACTTGCCGAGAGAGCCTTAGTGTCCTAGGGAGAAGGTTAGAGAAGTGACATGAAGAATCTTTAGGTCCATCTGCTTGGGAACTTGCCGAGAGAGCCTTAGTGTCCTAGGGAGAAGGTTAGAGAAGTGACATGAAGAATCTTTAGGTCCATCTGCTTGGGAACTTGCCGAGAGAGCCTTAGTGTCCTAGGGAGAAGGTTAGAGAAGTGACATGAAGAATCTTTAGGTCCATCTGCTTGGGAACTTGCCGAGAGAGCCTTAGTGTCCTAGGGAGGAAGGTTAGAGAAGTGACATGAAGAATCTTTAGGTCCATCTGCTTGGGAACTTGCCGAGAGAGCCTTAGTGTCCTAGGGAGAAGGTTAGAGAAGTGACATGAAGAATCTTTAGGTCCATCTGCTTGGGAACTTGCCGAGAGAGCCTTAGTGTCCTAGGGAGAAGGTTAGAGAAGTGACATGAAGAATCTTTAGGTCCATCTGCTTGGGAACTTGCCGAGTGAGCCTTAGTGTCTAGGGAGAAGGTTAGAGAAGTGACATGAAGAATCTTTAGGTCCATCTGCTTGGGAACTTGCCGAGAGAGCCTTAGTGTCCTAGGGAGAAGGTTAGAGAAGTGACATGAAGAATCTTTAGGTCCATCTGCTTGGGAACTTGCCGAGAGAGCCTTAGTGTCCTAGGGAGAAGGTTAGAGAAGTGACATGAAGAATCTTTAGGTCCATCTGCTTGGGAACATTGCCGAGAGAGCCTTAGTGTCCTAGGGGAGAAGGTTAGAGAAGTGACATGAAGAATCTTTAGGTCCATCTGCTTGGGAACTTGCCGAGAGAGCCTTAGTGTCCTAGGGAGAAGGTTTAGAGAAGTGACATGAAGAATCTTTAGGTCCATCTGCTTGGGAACTTGCCGAGAGAGCCTTAGTGTCCTAGGGAGAAGGTTAGAGAAGTGACATGAAGAATCTTTAGGTCCATCTGCTTGGGAACTTGCCGAGAGAGCCTTAGTGTCCTAGGGAGAAGGTTAGAGAAGTGACATGAAGAATCTTTAGGTCCATCTGCTTGGGAACTTGCCGAGAGAGCCTTAGTGTCCTAGGGAGAAGGTTAGAGAAGTGACATGAAGAATCTTTAGGTCCATCTGCTTGGGAACTTGCCGAGAGAGCCTTAGTGTCCTAGGGAGAAGGTTAGAGAAGTGACATGAAGAATCTTTAGGTCCATCTGCTTGGGAACTTGCCGAGAGAGCCTTAGTGTCCTAGGGAGAAGGTTAGAGAAGTGACATGAAGAATCTTTAGGTCCATCTGCTTGGGAACTTGCCGAGAGAGCCTTAGTGTCCTAGGGAGAAGGTTAGAGAAGTGACATGAAGAATCTTTAGGTCCATCTGCTTGGGAACTTGCCGAGAGAGCCTTAGTGTCCTAGGGAGAAGGTTAGAGAAGTGACATGAAGAATCTTTAGGTCCATCTGCTTGGGAACTTGCCGAGAGAGCCTTAGTGTCCTAGGGAGAAGGTTAGAGAAGTGACATGAAGAATCTTTAGGTCCATCTGCTTGGGAACTTGCCGAGAGAGCCTTAGTGTCCTAGGGAGAAGGTTAGAGAAGTGACATGAAGAATCTTTAGGTCCATCTGCTTGGGAACTTGCCGAGAGAGCCTTAGTGTCCTAGGGAGAAGGTTAGAGAAGTGACATGAAGAATCTTTAGGTCCATCTGCTTGGGAACTTGCCGAGAGAGCCTTAGTGTCCTAGGGAGAAGGTTAGAGAAGTGACATGAAGAATCTTTAGGTCCATCTGCTTGGGAACTTGCCGAGAGAGCCTTAGTGTCCTAGGGAGAAGGTTAGAGAAGTGACATGAAGAATCTTTAGGTCCATCTGCTTGGGAACTTGCCGAGAGAGCCTTAGTGTCCTAGGGAGAAGGTTAGAGAAGTGACATGAAGAATCTTTAGGTCCATCTGCTTGGGAACTTGCCGAGAGAGCCTTAGTGTCCTAGGGAGAAGGTTTAGAGAAGTGACATGAGAATCTTTAGGTCCATCTGCTTGGGAACTTGCCGAGAGAGCCTTAGTGTCCTAGGGAGAAGGTTAGAGAAGTGACATGAAGAATCTTTAGGTCCATCTGCTTGGGAACTTGCCGAGAGAGCCTTAGTGTCCTAGGGAGAAGGTTAGAGAAGTGACATGAAGAATCTTTAGGTCCATCTGCTTGGGAACTTGCCGAGAGAGCCTTAGTGTCCTAGGGAGAAGGTTAGAGAAGTGACATGAAGAATCTTTAGGTCCATCTGCTTGGGAACTTGCCGAGAGAGCCTTAGTGTCCTAGGGAGAAGGTTAGAGAAGTGACATGAAGAATCTTTAGGTCCATCTGCTTGGGAACTTGCCGAGAGAGCCTTAGTGTCCTAGGGAGAAGGTTAGAGAAGTGACATGAAGAATCTTTAAGGTCCATCTGCTTGGGAACTTGCCGAGAGAGCCTTAGTGTCCTAGGGAGAAGGTTAGAGAAGTGACATGAAGAATCTTTAGGTCCATCTGCTTGGGAACTTGCCGAGAGAGCCTTAGTGTCCTAGGGAGAAGGTTAGAAAAGTGACATGAAGAATCTTTAGGTCCATCTGCTTGGGAACTTGCCGAGAGAGCCTTAGTGTCCTAGGGAGAAGGTTAGAGAAGTGACATGAAGAATCTTTAGGTCCATCTGCTTGGGAAACTTGCCGAGAGAGCCTTAGTGTCCTAGGAGAAGGTTAGAGAAGTGACATGAAGAATCTTTAGGTCCATCTGCTTGGGAACTTGCCGAGAGAGCCTTAGTGTCCTAGGGAGAAGGTTAGAGAAGTGACATGAAGAATCTTTAGGTCCATCTGCTTGGGAACTTGCCGAGAGAGCTTAGTGTCCTAGGGAGAAGGTTAGAGAAGTGACATGAAGAAATCTTTAGGTCCATCTGCTTGGGAACTTGCCGAGAGAGCCTTAGTGTCCTAGGGAGAAGGTTAGAGAAGTGACATGAAGAATCTTTAGGTCCATCTGCTTGGGAACTTGCCGAGAGAGCCTTAGTGTCCTAGGGAGAAGGTTAGAGAAAGTGACATGAAGAATCTTTAGGTCCATCTGCTTGGGAACTTGCCGAAGAGTCTTAGTGTCCTAGGGAGAAGGTTAGAGAAGTGACATGAAGAATCTTTAGGTCCATCTGCTTGGGAACTTGCCGAGAGAGCCTTAGTGTCCTAGGGAGAAGGTTAGAGAAGTGACATGAAGAATCTTTAGGTCCATCTGCTTGGGAACTTGCCGAGAGAGCCTTAGTGTCCTAGGAGAAGGTTAGAGAAGTGACATGAAGAATCTTTAGGTCCATCTGCTTGGGAACTTGCCGAGAGAGCCTTAGTGTCCTAGGGAGAAGGTTAGAGAAGTGACATGAAGAATCTTTAGGTCCATCTGCTTGGGAACTTGCCGAGAGAGCCTTAGTGTCCTAGGGAGAAGGTTAGAGAAGTGACATGAAGAATCTTTAGGTCCATCTGCTTGGGAACTTGCCGAGAGAGCCTTAGTGTCCTAGGGAGAAGGTTAGAGAAGTGACATGAAGAATCTTTAGGTCCATCTGCTTGGGAACTTGCCGAGAGAGCCTTAGTGTCCTAGGGAGAAGGTTAGAGAAGTGACATGAAGAATCTTTAGGTCCATCTGCTTGGGAACTTGCCGAGAGAGCCTTAGTGTCCTAGGGAGAAGGTTAGAGAAGTGACATGAAGAATCTTTAGGTCCATCTGCTTGGGAACTTGCCGAGAGAGCTTTAGTGTCCTAGGGAGAAGGTTTTAGAAGTGACATGAAGAATCTTTAGGTCCATCTGCTTGGGAACTTGCCGAGAGAGCCTTTAGTGTCCTAGGGAGAAGGTTAGAGAAGTGACATGAAGAATCTTTAGGTCCATCTGCTTGGGAACTTGCCGAGAGAGCCTTAGTGTCCTAGGGAGAAGGTTAGAGAAGTGACATGAAGAATCTTTAGGTCCATCTGCTTGGGAACTTGCCGAGAGAGCCTTAGTGTCCTAGGGAGAAGGTTAGAGAAGTGACATGAAGAATCTTTAGGTCCATCTGCTTGGGAACTTGCCGAGAGAGCCTTAGTGTCCTAGGGAGAAGGTTAGAGAAGTGACATGAAGAATCTTTAGGTCCATCTGCTTGGGAACTTGCCGAGAGAGCCTTAGTGTCCTAGGGAGAGGTTAGAGAAGTGACATGAAGAATCTTTAGGTCCATCTGCTTGGGAACTTGCCGAGAGAGCCTTAGTGTCCTAGGGAGAAGGTTAGAGAAGTGACATGAAGAATTCTTTAGGTCCATCTGCTTGGGAACTTGCCGAGAGAGCCTTAGTGTCCTTAGGGAGAAGGTTAGAGAAGTGACATGAAGAATCTTTAGGTCCATCTGCTTGGGAACTTGCCGAGAGAGCCTTAGTGTCTAGGAGAAGGTTAGAGAAGTGACATGAAGAATCTTTAGGTCCATCTGCTTGGGAACTTGCCGAGAGAGCCTTAGTGTCCTAGGGAGAAGGTTAGAGAAGTGACATGAAGAATCTTTAGGTCCATCTGCTTGGGAACTTGCCGAAGAGCCTTAGTGTCCTAGGGAGAAGGTTAGAGAAGTGACATGAAGAATCTTTAGGTCCATCTGCTTGGGAACTTGCCGAGAGAGCCTTAGTGTCCTAGGGAGAAGGTTAGAGAAGTGACATGAAGAATCTTTAGTCCATCTGCTTGGGAACTTGCCGAGAGAGCCTTAGTGTCCTAGGGAGAAGGTTAGAGAAGTGACATGAAGAATCTTTAGGTCCATCTGCTTGGGAACTTGCCGAGAGAGCCTTAGTGTCCTAGGGAGAAGGTTAGAGAAGTGACATGAAGAATCTTTAGGTCCATCTGCTTGGGAACTTGCCGAGAGAGCCTTAGTGTCCTAGGGAGAAGGTTAGAGAAGTGACATGAAGAATCTTTAGGTCCATCTGCTTGGGAACTTGCCGAGAGAGCCTTAGTGTCCTAGGGAGAAGGTTAGAGAAGTGACATGAAGAATCTTTAGGTCCATCTGCTTGGGAACTTGCCGAGAGAGCCTTAGTGTCTAGGGAGAAGGTTAGAGAAGTGACATGAAGAATCTTTAGGTCCATCTGCTTGGAACTTGCCGAGAGGGCCTTAGTGTCCTAGGGAGAAGGTTAGAGAAGTGACATGAAGAATCTTTAGGTCCATCTGCTTGGGAACTTGCCGAGAGAGCCTTAGTGTCCTAGGGAGAAGGTTAGAGAAGTGACATGAAGAATCTTTAGGTCCATCTGCTTGGGAACTTGCCGAGAGAGCCTTAGTGTCCTAGGGAGAAGGTTAGAGAAGTGACATGAAGAATCTTTAGGTCCATCTGCTTGGGAACTTGCCGAGAGAGCCTTAGTGTCCTAGGGAGAAGGTTAGAGAAGTGACATGAAGAATCTTTAGGTCCATCTGCTTGGGAACTTGCCGAGAGAGCCTTAGTGTCCTAGGGAGAAGGTTAGAGAAGTGACATGAAGAATCTTTAGGTCCATCTGCTTGGGAACTTGCCGAGAGAGCCTTAGTGTCCTAGGGAGAAGGTTAGAGAAGTGACATGAAGAATCTTTAGGTCCATCTGCTTGGGAACTTGCCGAGAGAGCCTTAGTGTCCTAGGGAGAAGGTTAGAGAAGTGACATGAAGAATCTTTAGGTCCATCTGCTTGGGAACTTGCCGAGAGAGCCTTAGTGTCCTAGGGAGAAGGTTATGAGAGTGACATGAAGAATCTTTAGGTCCATCTGCTTGGGAACTTGCCGAGAGAGCCTTAGTGTCCTAGGGAGAAGGTTAGAGAAGTGACATGAAGATCTTTGCCTCTGCTGTTACTTCTCGGAGCCTATTCCTCAAGCAGGTCTACGAGGCATGGTTGCTGCTGAACGCTGGACAAATAAGCAGTCCTCGAGGCCTGTGTTGCTGGACACGCTGGACAAATAAGCAGTCCTCGAGGCCTGTGTTGCTGGACACGCTGGACAAATAAGCAGTCCTCGAGGCCTGTGTTGCTGGACACGCTGGACAAATAAGCAGTCCTCGAGGCCTGTGATGCTGGGCACGCTGGACAAATAAGCAGTCCTCGAGGCCTGTGTTGCTGGACACGCTGGACAAATAAGCAGTCCTCGAGGCCTGTGTTGCTGGACACGCTGGACAAATAAGCAGTCCTCGAGGCTGTGTTGCTGGACACGCTGGACAAATAAGCAGTCTCGAGGCCTGTGTTGCTGGACACGCTGGACAAATAAGCAGTCCTCGAGGCCTGTGTTGCTGGACACGCTGGACAAATAAGCAGTCCTCGAGGCCTGTGTTGCTGGACCACGCTGGACAAATAAGCAGTCCTCGAGGCCTGTGTTGCTGGACACGCTGGACAAATAAGCAGTCCTCGAGGCCTGTGTTGCTGGACACGCTGGACAATAAGCAGTCCTCGAGGCCTGTGTTGCTGGACACGCTGGACAAATAAGCAGTCCTCGAGGCCTGTGTTGCTGGACACGCTGGACAAATTAAGCAGTCCTCGAGGCCTGTGTTGCTGGACACGCTGGACAAATAAGCAGTCCTCGAGGCCTGTGTTGCTGGACACGCTGGACAAATAAGCAGTCCTCGAGGCCTGTGTTGCTGGACACGCTGGACAAATAAGCAGTCCTCGAGGCCTGTGTTGCTGGACACGCTGGACAAATAAGCAGTCCTCGAGGCCTGTGTTGCTGGACACGCTGGACAAATAAGCAGTCCTCGAGGCCTGTGTTGCTGGACACGCTGGACAAATAAGCAGTCCTCGAGGCCTGTGTTGCTGGACACGCTGGACAAATAAGCAGTCCTCGAGGCCTGTGTTGCTGGACACGCTGGACAAATAAGCAGTCCTCGAGGCCTGTGTTGCTGGACACGCTGGACAAATAAGCAGTCCTCGAGGCCTGTGTTGCTGGACACGCTGGACAAATAAGCAGTCCTCGAGGCCTGTGTTGCTGGACACGCTGGACAAATAAGCAGTCCTCGAGGCCTGTGTTGCTGGACACGCTGGACAAATAAGCAGTCCTCGAGGCCTGTGTTGCTGGACACGCTGGACAAATAAGCAGTCCTCGAGGCCTGTGTTGCTGGACACGCTGGACAAATAAGCAGTCCTCGAGGCCTGTGTTGCTGGACACGCTGGACAAATATGCAGTCCTTGAAGCCTGTGTTGCTGGACACGCTGGACAAATAAGCAGTCCTTGAGGCCTGTGTTGCTGGACACGCTGGACAAATAGGTGGATGAGGACTAGGAAAGGGGACCCCTGGAGGAAGGGGGGGGGGGGGTAGGGGAGGAGGCTGATTTGCTGACTAATCCCCGTGGCCTTGAGAACATGGCGGGCAGGTCTGTCGTTCTGCTGTGTGTTGTCATTCATGGAGGTGGCAAGGGTGGCCAGATTACCTAGCCATGCACTGGGACATTTGCTGTTTGGCCAGACATGGGGGGTTAAACAGATCCAAAATCATTACTTGTTTTGATGTTGTTGTTGTTGTTAATGTTGTTGTTGTTTTGTTCTGAATATTACATACAACACTTGAAAAGCATGAACATTGTGTCAGATTATGCGATCTGGTATGTCGTGTCCATGGCAACCATCCAGGACGGTCGACAAACAATTAAAAAAATAATAAAACTCCAAAACTGTTGCATATACTTTTGCTAACAAAATCTAGGGACAAACTTCATAAATTTATTTAAACAAATCCGAAAATGGTCTCATGTGAAAATAGCTCTGTAAAATTAATGTTTAGAAACATTCTTTGTAACTTACGTACAGAAACAGAATAGAAATATATCCAACAGTTTTAGAATTTTGTTCTTTCAACAACAAGGAAAATTGTTTGTCGGCCATCTTGGACAGTTTCCATGAAATCGGCATAGCAGATCGCATAATCGAACAAATTCCCATGCTTTCAAAGTGATATATGCTACATTCAGAACTAAAGAACTCATCAGAATCAGTAATGATTTTGGATCAGTTGAAACCCCCATACTGGCCTCTTTTTGTTTTTAATCTAACCACTCCACAAGATAGGGTTTTGTAAATACAAAGAAAACGCGTTTTAAATTTTCATCAATTGAAAAATATATTAGTATTCCATTAAAATAAATCAATGTATGTTTTGCGCATGATTTTCCTCCGATTGACATAGCACTACTCCATAGCGCGCCATTTTCATCCACTTAATGCTTAATTCACAAATATGCAGAGTATGTGTTGTGATTGATTGAATGTCTATTGTTCAAATGTTAAAACATGTTGCTGAAGGTGCTGGAGTAAAGAACAGACATTTCGAAAAATGTCGAATTTCATTATTAAAGTGTAAGATCCAACGCCCCTAAAGTTTAATGATTTTATTTTGTGTTGCCCTTCCGTATTCTATGCGAATCCGTAATTGGCATGTTACTGAATTTTGTCTTGTTTTCATATTCTGCTGAATTGTCTGTTCCGATGTTTTTTCATGTTGTATTTTGACTGGTGTCCTGTGGCTGTTTGTTACATTATGACATTACAATCATTATCCAGAACACACACACACACACACACACACACACACACACACACACACACACACACACACACACACACACACACGCACACACGCACGCACGCACGCACGCACGCACGCACGCACGCACGCACGCACGCACGCACGCACACACACACACACACACACACACACACACACACACACACACACACACATACACACACACACACACACACACACACACGAAAGTACACGAACACACATGCGTGAGCACGTTTACTTGCGCACACGTGCACGCGCGCTGGCAGTCACACACAACACACACACACACACACACACACACACACAACACACACACACACACACACACACACACACACACACACAGAGAGAGAGAGAGAGAGAGAGAGAGAGAGAGAGAGAGAGAGAGAGAGAGAGAGAGAGAGAGAGAGAGAGAGATGCAGAGACAGAGAGAGAGAGAGAGAGAGAGAGAGAGAGAGAGAGAGAGAGAGAGAGAGAGAGACAGGCAGACAGACAGAGAGAGAGAGAGATTTTATGCTTGCTAGTGATAGAAGAGGGAAATATTATGGGAAAGGCAAGAGACACAACCAGAACCCCTCTCCCTGGAGCAAAAATAAACACAGAGAAATGTAATCGCAAGTTCTGTATGCAACAAAACGCAAACAAATTGTCCTTAGTCGGAAAAATTGAAAGAAAGAGAGAAAGAGAGATAAGTGATGCTGTGTGTGCGAATTACATCGTTTTGTTTTCTTGGCCAGTAAAAAAAAAAAAAAAAAAGACATGTGACGTGGAGAGAAGAGAGAGAGAGAAGAGATGAGAGAGAGAGAGGAGAGAGAGAGAAGAGAGAGAGAGAGAGAGAGAGAAACATGATCTGAATGCGAAGGGAGCAAGAAAAGGTACCAGAGATGATATTTTAAAACAAAGAAATACAGAATTGACAAGGTGGTATTTTCTGTAAACGTAAGCACCTTATTCAAGAACAGAGACACATTTACAAGTCACTGGGTACGACAACAGGAGAGTCATAAGGAAATATTTCAGTGATGTGTAGCGTGTATGATCCCTCTTTAAGTCTGTTTAGATCCTACAGCACCATAGAAAAATGACAAAAGAGAGAAAAGAAAAGGAGAGAGAGAGAGAGAGAGGAGAGAGAGAGAGAGAGAGAGAGAGAGAGGGGAGAGAAACGAGAGAGAGAGAAAAGAGAGAGAGAGAGAGAGAGAGGGAGGGAGACAGACAGACAGACAGACAGACAGACAGACAGAGAGAGAGAGAGAGATTCCTACGGCACCATAAACAATGACGAGGAGAGAGAGAGAGGAGAGAGAGAGAGAGAGAGAGAGAGAGAGAGGAGAGAGAGAGAGAGAGAAGAGAGAGAGAGAGAGAGAGAAAAAGAGAGAGAGAGAGATTTTAGAACGAAAATGAAAGAAAAAAAAGCCATTGTGATTGATTTAATTAGTTTTTTGTTCTTCCTAACAATCAAACGTGTGTGGCTTTTTGCTGCTCAGGAGAGAGTTCGAAAAAACATCAGAAGTTACTGCTCCAACCCGATTTGTCAACTCGACCGATTTGTTCTAAATAGATAGACAAATA
This sequence comes from Conus ventricosus, assembly GCA_018398815.1. NCBI lineage: Eukaryota > Metazoa > Mollusca > Gastropoda > Neogastropoda > Conidae > Conus > Conus ventricosus. The sequence goes on from CM031608.1 coordinate 2,619,671, forward strand.
AGGTAATTCATGGGTATCTGATTTGTCCGTATGCCTTGCTTAGGTCAACAGTTGCGCATATTGTATAGTCATTGTATATCCTCTCTCTCTCTCTCTCTCTCCTCTCTCTCTCTCTTCTCCCCTCTCTCTCTCTCTCTCTCTCTCTCTCTCTCTCATTCATGTCCTTTTTGTCTCCATGTTTTTGCATATTGTCCGTCCTTTTTCTTTCTTCTGTCTCTCACTGTTAGTCCACTGTTTCTGGGTGTTTTTTTCCCGCTTTGTCTCTTTACTGTCTTTTCAACAGAGGGGGTGGGATGAGTGGGGAGGGTTGGGGAGGGTGGGGGGGCAGCGAAAGGAGGAGAGAGAAATGGGACGTTAGAGGTGGACGGGTGAGGGGCCAGGGAGAGAAAAAGATTAGGAGATAAACAGAGAGAGGGGAAAGCGAGATGGTGAGGAGTAGCAGGATAACAAGAGAGAGAGGAGAAGTGAGAGAGAGGGGAAGAGAGAGAGAGAGAGAGAGGAGAGGGGAGGTAGAGGCAAGAGAAAAGGGGAGACCAGAGAGGTAGGAAAGGCCCGAGGCGAGGAGAGAGAGAGAGAGGGGGGGGGGGGAAAAACCTTCAACGAGAGACAGAAACCCATTCATGTGCCTGTCAACTATAATCAAATTAAATAGATAAACGAAAAAAAAAAAAAAAATAAGCAAAACAAACATAGATGAAATAAAACATATAAATCAAACAGTTTGTTAAATAAATCTAAAACAAAATTAAATATGAATGAATGAATGAATGAATGAATTTAAATTTAAATTTAAATTTAAACACATGAATGAATGCATGTTTGGGCCCAGAGTTGACGAAAGTTAGAGCTGGACCTGTAGGTTGGATCACGCGTCATCAATCCTTCTCAGAACGTATTTGCTTCTTTTTTTTTCCTTTTAAAACTTCTGGACATAACGTCCTGTTTGAACAAACCGGGCATATATGGGGACACTCGATTTGTTCCAAAGAGGCAGAGTGGGGAACTTTGGATAAATCGCGCTTGCAAACAGTAATCAAGCCCTCGAAGAAAAAAAGAAGAAGAAAAAAGCGTCCACGAATTTTACGTGCAAGGTGAAGACACTCGCTGGACAATCAAATGCACGTGTTGCTTCCTGGGCGCCTTTATTTCCTCCCCCCCCCCCCCCCCCACTAGGGGAAAAAAGCAGCGTCGCCCGGGACGCCGGAGCGGGAGGACGGGGGGGGGGGGGGGGGGGGGGTGTCATTTGCTGAGGGACTGTCCTCTGGAGTGTGTCGCAGAATGGGGTCCCCTTTCATTAAACTCGTCAGAATCACCGGCCTGGCCGTTTGGTAACTGGGTTAGAGATGGGTTGTTTGTTCGTCTGTTTGTTTATGTGTTTGTTTGTGTGTTTGT
>CM031608.1:2626062-2629692 GCA_018398815.1 Conus ventricosus
GGATGTTGTGAGCCAGCCCATGTGCCCTGTGGCTGACACGTCTACACGGTGACCAAGACCGGACAAATGAACAAACACACGTTCACATTTATTCCAGACTGGCACAGCCGTTCTGCGGGGCGATTCTGCTGGGCGAATTGGTATCGCAACGGCATTCCTTTGGAGTCGTGTGTGTGTGTTTTTTGTTTCCTCGTGGGAGAAGGAGTTGCTCTGCTGGTTCGTTGCTTGCTGTTGATGGCTGTTCCCCGCCTCGGTTGAGGCTTCCTTTCGTACCGGTCACGCTGAGGTTGCCTGCATTTGTTACTGTGTGTGTTGGACTGAATTCAAGATCGAAAAGGCTGTGCCAGTCATGGAGAAATGTTATATTGGATTTGTTCATTTCACCAGTTGTTGCTGTGTAGTGTCCTTACTTACTTTCTTACCTCTTACTTACTTCTTACTTACTTCTTACTTACTTACTTACTTACTTACTTATAATAATAATAATAATAATAATGAATACTTATATAGCGCCTATTCTCGGCTAGAGGCCAAGCTCTAAGCGCTTTACAATCAACACTCGTTTACACAACAGGCTGCCTACCTGGGTAGTGCCGACTGAAGAGCTGCCAGCTGGCGCTTCATTCAGTCGTTTCCAGTGTCATCCAGTCAGTATCGTTCAATATCGATCACTCATTTTCCTTACTTCCTTCATTCTTTCAATTTCTCACGCAGGGTGCATGCTATGTGTAACGTGTCATCCATACCAACGGCCAAACTGGCCTTGTCTTCCGACAGTTGGTGATGGGATTTTACGTGTGTGCAAGATGTTATGCGTGCGTTCACACACGGAACCTCGGTTTATAGTCTCATTCGAAGGACTGTATGGGAAATGGAGTCAGAACCAATGTTAACTCCGAGGGAAAAATCCCCCTGTACCGAAACGCCCCGGCGGAGGTTCGAACCCGCAACCCCAGGATCACCAAGATTACGAGTCCGGCGCTCTACCAACTGAGCTATTCCGGCTCCCTACTTACTTACTTACTTACTTACTAACTTACTTACTTAGGCCATAGCTCAAGGGTGAGCATAGGCTATCGACGACACTGCACCATCGCACTCGGTTCTGGGCTGCTCGCTGAATGCCTGTCCAGTTGGTCCCCTGCCTCTTTATCTCTGCCTCAGTGTCTCGCCTCCAGCTGCCGCGAGGTCGGCCTCTCGTCCTTTTCCCCTGCGGGTTCCATGTAAGGGCTTGGCGTGTGGTGCTGGATGCTGGCTTCCTGAGAGTGTGTCCAATCCAGCCCCACTTTCTCCGCAGAATCTGCTTGGCTACTGGTTCCTGTCCTGCTTGCTTCCATAGATCTTCATTGTTGATCTTCTCTGGCCATCTGATTTTGAACAAGTGCCTCAGACAGGTGTTGATGAAGGTCTGAATTTTTTTGTTGTATTGCCTTGGTCATTCTCCAAGTCTCGCAGCCGTAGAGCAGAACCGACTTCACGTTTGAATTGAAGATACGCAATTTTGTTGTCCTTCTGATCTCTCTGATGTGTGTAGCGTCAGGCACAGGGTACATGGGCAAGTTCAGACCATCCTTTTCAGGGGATGTCTCCTTGTTTGTTCTGTGTTCTGTGCTGTCATATCTGCTAGGCGATTCAGTGTCGTAAGCAGAATTCGTTTGGAGTGATGGGTGTGTATTCATTTCATCATGGGAGCAAGAGTTACCCTTCTTGTTTATTGCAACAAGCTTCAGTCTGTAATATAATGCAGGGTGTGCTTCATGGAAAGTTCTGGATGCTGTAACTTTTGAAACACAAACAATGTATGTAAGTGTTGTGGTTCGGGTGAAGATAAGGGTGATCTGCCTCGTGTGCATCGATCTTGACAACCGTACTGAGGACAGTGAGAGGGTTTGACTTCTGACCGAAAACAAACAGCTATGTACAACATTTGAAACAAAATGTAGGAAAGAAAAAGAAATCTGTCAGTTCAGTAAGATATTGGACAGTCGCTCCCTTACAGATTCTGAGGTTAATTCCTTGTCTTTCAATTTTTCACACACACACACACACACACACACACACACCACACACACACACACACACACACACACACACACACACACACACACACACACACACACACACACACACACACACACACAGAGCTGTGTATACCTCATACCCATAAAAACATCAAAAAATCTGTCTTCCTCTCACTGCTTGTCGGTGCGCAAACGTGGTGTGTGTGTGTGTGTGTGTGTGTGTGTGTGTGTGTGTGTGTGTGTGTGTGTGTGTGTGTGTGTGTGTGTGTGTGTGTGTGTGTGTGTGTGTGTGTGTGTGTGTGTGTGTGTGTGTGTGTGGTGAGTGTGTGTGTGTGTGTGTGTGTGTGTGTGTGTGTGTGTGTGTGTGTGTGGGGTGTGTGTGTGTGTGTGTGTGTGTGTGTGTGTGTGTGTGTGTGTGTAAAAGGTATACAGTGAGGCGATCATGTAATCCACGTCTCCATAAAATAGGGCGATTTGAAAAATGGGGCGAAATTTTGTCGCCTAACTTTTTTACATGTTGAATGGTGTTCAAGAATGCAGTATTGAGGTGCTGCATTCAATGTCTCACTCACCTCAGTTTTGCCAACATCGTCCAAATTCACACACACACACACACACACACACACACACACACACACACACACACACACACACACACACACACACACACACACACACACACATTTACACTCCATCGCCCCATTCTGTTCAGATGCTACTTCCGGTATCATCTAACTGTTTGCCTTTTACAAAGTTGTGATGCCCTGACCACCTCACTGTTTGCCTTTTACAAACTTATACTGACTTGGGGGTGGATACACTCCATAGTATGGCTCAGAGAGCCACCCGAAGTGCCGCCTCATAGTTGCGACATTTCGCCCCATTTTGACATCACCCCACTTGTGCCATTTTAAAGGCATGTGTGTGTGTGTGTGTGTGTGTGTGTGTGTGTGTGTGTGTGTGTGTGTGTGTGTGTGTGTGTGTGTGTGTGTGTGTGTGTGTGTGTGTGTGTGTGTGTGTGTGAGTGAGTGAGTGAGTGAGTGAGTGTGTGTGTGTGTGTGTGTGAGTGAGTGAGCGAGCGAGCGAGCGAGCAAGCGAGTGAGAGAGTGAGTGTGTGGTGTGTGTGTGTGTGTGTGTGTGTGTGTGTGTGTGTGTGTGTGTGTGTGTGTGTGTGTGTGTGTGAATCTATATCCATACCATGTGCTTGTCTTTTTCCTTACTACTTAGCCTCTTCATTTCACTCTGGTTATTTCAATTTGGTTTGTGAACATCCTTGTACTCATCTCTTCCTTATTTTCTTGTATCCAAGACGTTTTCTTTTGCAATTTGTTCTGCAATTAGAAGTGAAACAGGACTGGTGATCTCTAAGCTTATATACCATTTTAAGTATTGCGCGCTGTGTACTAACTACGTATCACTTTTCTCCACTGTGAAAGGGAAAAGACGTGATTTGTTGTTGTTGTTTGTTTGTTTTTAAGTTCACATTTTATTCCTCTCCCTTTTATAGAAAATGCGCTTGCTGTTCAGTTTGTTCCTTCGTTCCTTTTCTTCAGTTTTGAAGCATTACTCCAAGTTTGAAAAACAATCTGATAATGATAATAGTAAGATA
>CM031608.1:2634792-2637292 GCA_018398815.1 Conus ventricosus
GACATGAAGGGCCTGATAAGAGAAAGAACATAGGCCATAAAGTTTGATCCTAAAACAAAGGGCTTCTGTGGCTGTTGGTGTCAGCAAAAGAAATATGATGGAGCCTGGGCATTAAACGATCTCGAACGTAGGGGCAAGAACTTGAATGGATTCCTTGTTCAACAAGGAGCCAGTGAAAGGCTAAAAGTAAAAGGATTAAACGACCACGGTAGGAAGATCTGAGAACAAGCTGTGAAGCATTCGTACTGGATTTTCTGAAGTCTTGGATAGAAAAACTCCGGAGGCATTATAGTAACTCCATCTACTTGGGACAACGGAGAAGATGAGGATAGTAATGGTATCCTCAAAATGACGGCAACCAATTAAACCGATTCCTTCATAGCTCCATGTATGAAATGCCACAGGTAAGAAGAGGCTTGTGTGAGTTTCGGTTCCTGTTCTCACGTTTGGTGCTTTATAAGACCGTCAAAGGAAAAGAAAATATAGTAGGTAACGCGCGCCGCGCGCGCGTGCTCGTGCGCGCACGCGCGCGCGCGCGCGCGCGTGTGTGTGTGTGTGTGTGTGTGTGTGTGTGTGTGTGTGTGTGTGTGTGTGTGTGTGTGTGTGTGTGTGTGTGTGTGTGTGTGTGTGTGTGTGTGTGTATGAATGCCGGAAGGGGATGGGTGATAAACGAGTAGGGTGTGGGGTTTGGGGTTTAGAAAGTGAGTTGTCTAAGAGTAAAAAGAAATAACGACAAATCCAAAGAAAAGTTGTAAAAGATCTAAATCCGATTAAACGCGGGAAAAACCAAAACTATTACACTGATTATCTAAAATTATCTATCAGAACATGAAAGTTCTTTTGCTGTTTGTAAAACTTTTAGTCTGTGTTTAGTCCTTTTACAGATTCTACTTTGATAACACTAATTCTCTTAATCTTCATGTACAGAACATTGAACTTTACAGATTCTACTTTGATAACACTAATTCTCTTAATCTTCATGTACAGAACATTGAACTTGATAACACTAATTGTCTTAATCTTCATGTACAGAACATTGAACTTGATAACACTAATTCTCTTAATCTTCATGTACAGAACATTGAACTTTAAGAAAGAAGGAGGAGACCAGATAACGCGTCATCAGCAAACGCAGTAGAGAATGTGCATCTTATGGCAAACGTGAATATTCATGCATAAGTCACTTGAACACCCCCAACGAATAAAACTGTGACCAAGAAATCCTTACATGTATAAACGTCCTGCATTGATCAACATAATACCACACCTTACATCTTTACAATCAAAGAGGGAAGGGTGATATGGTCTGTAAGAATCCGCAAACCGGTTGCTGACAAATACTTTTATTCAAATTATTGATGTAATCACTGGAGACAGAGTCACCCAAAATCTACACCAAATAAGGTAGGCCTGGTGGAACTACGCGTTTCAAGTTGTACGTCGTTACCAACGCTGGACTGTATGCACGTTATTGAGTCTTCAGCTTCCAGAATCAACACAAATCAAAAGCCAACCTGAGGCGATTTGATACTAAGTTAAGGTGTGATTTCAAAAAGACATTTGCTATTTTTGCAGATCGTACAAAATTTCAACGGAATTCCATACGTCTAATTGACACAATGAACTACAAAGACCTCGAAGGTTCTAATAAATGACTCGATTCACTGAGACAAGTTGAATTTTAAGAATTGATTCCGTATAAAGACAGACACGGGCTCCCACGTAGCTATTTAGATTCAGAGTATTACAATTATGCATACTGTGAAGGCTGACTCTCTATTACAAATTTAAATCTAAAGCTACGAATTACATCACAAAACTATATCAGATTCCATCTAGAAGCTGTCTGTTGTCTGAATCGGTCTGATTATTTTTTACATGACTGTTGAAATCACGTGACATACAATTTTAAAAAGAACAATAACAAAAGAAAAAAAATGACGAATTAAAAAAAAAGTGACCAGCGCTAGAGCAGTTCACAGCTCTCTGGGTCTTAAGATGTGTAGAAATGACAGTTAAGGAGCAGGAACATTACAAAAAGCTAAAACTGTTATGCATGGCACCTCTACAAACATATGCACGTGTATGTGTACACACATACATGCAAACATACCTAATTAACCAGAAGTAAAGTTACACTGACAACAAAATCTCAGTTTCGAGGCGACATGTCGACAATGAAGCCGTTTTTGCTCCTAAGTAAGCAACAACATCCAATGTCAAAGAGCTGAATGTTTAGAAATCATTGTAAACAGTTTTTGCTCCTAAGTAAACGGAAACATCCAATGTCAAAGAGCTGGATGTTTAAAAATCATTGTAAACACTGCCACCTGGTCGAATAGTCCAAACACTCATCTACACACATTCGTTTGGTTGCTTTTGGTTGTAGTACTATTCCTGTTCCTTTTCGGCGAACGTAACAAATTCTGTGAACATCTTGATTACGAATCCGAACCTTTCCTACGTTTATGGCTGTCCCACTTTCACTAGATTCAGAACA
>CM031608.1:2642292-2644969 GCA_018398815.1 Conus ventricosus
GGCTTTTTTTCACACAGGCGTAAACAACATTAGACAAGCAGTATAAAACACTTCATTGTGTGTCATCCTCCTAACATATAAACGCTATTGGCCTAGTTCTTAGGCAAGGTCATTTGATTTTTGCCAATTCATCAGACTTGAATTAAGGACAGCTGGTCATATACAGCTCAAAGGATTAAGCTGATCCTAAAAGATACCATGTGTCATACGTTACTCCAGGTGACTTTTCTTTGGAGTACGTATGCCCACATAGTCCATCGCCGCTGTTGGGTTTGTTGATTGTCCTCAGGATTATCTTGATGTTCTCTTCTTTCTTTAACTCCTGCATTACCCTACTTTGGAATGCGTGTTCCCACGTCGTCCACTGCCCTTGTTAAGCCTGCTGACTGTCTTTGTTAAGCCTGCTGACTGTCTTTGTTAAGCCTGCTGACTGTCTTTGTTAAGCCTGCTGACTGTCTTCAAGATTGTCTTGATACGCTCATCTTCCTTCAACTCCCGCATTATCACATCTCTCTTTCTGTTCCCCATTTGGATTTGGTCACCATGACCACCACTCCATTTCTGTTGATCCCTGTCCCTACTTGTTAGTTTACGTGTGTCCTGTTACTTCACAGGTGGCAAGATTTTCCTTTGCGGCAAAGTCCACTGTTACCTGAACTTTCCATTTCCTGCCAGTCTTTAAGCTGCACTGATCTCACGACCTTGTCTCCCAATCCTTCAAGCACGGTAAGTAACGTTGATTGCTTTCTTCTCACCTTTCCCTCCACGAGGATGGGTTTCAGGGGAAGCTTCAGCTTTATTCAGCTGTAGTACAGCTCAGTGTGATACCGAGCCATTTCTGTGTCTGTTAGTTGAAGCTGGCTTTGATTTTACTGTGCCATTTCCCTGTGTGTTCGTTGAGATTGGCTTCTCTTGATTCAGCTGTCCAGTGCTGATAGTTTATTCCAGTACAGGCCACAGGAGCTTCGCGATTAGCATAAACTGCCAGAGCCAGACTTTGTATCTGCCAGCGAGGTCACACTGCTCTGCTGTCTGCTTCAGGCTTTTCATTTTCAGTTGCTCGGTATCCTTTCCCCTCTGTGTCTTTATGGAGCCTTCATACCACCTTCCTGGGTGTTCCATCCCCTCTGTGTCTTTATGAAGCCTTCATACCACCTTCCTGTGTGTCCCATCCCCTCTGTGTCTTTATGGAGCCTTCACATCACCTTCCTGGGTGTCCCATTCCCTCTGTGTCTTTATGGAGCCTTCACATCACCTTCCTGGGTGTCCCATTCCCTCTGTGTCTTTATGGAGCCTTCACATCACCTTCCCAATACGTCTGACTAATTCTCCGAGCTGTTTGAATGACTTGGTCGGCTAAAGTGATCTTAAAAGATCCAGCTGCATCTTCTTTCTACATGAAAGACTTGGCCATTTCTCTCCTCGATAGTTTAGTCGCGAGTGAAGGCTTCAGACTTGTTTGTGTGCTTCCTCGTCCTTCATTGAACTGGTTGTTGATCCACGAAGGCTTGTGAAGGGGTATTTAATGCCCCTGACGCTACTGCTAATGAAGGCTTGTCAAGGGGTATTTAATGCCCCTGACGCTACTGCTAATGAAGGCTTGTCAAGGGGTATTTAATGCCCCTGACGCTACTGCTAATGAAGGCTTGTCAAGGGGTATTTAATGCCCCTGACGCTACTGCTAATGAAGGCTTGTCAAGGGGTATTTAATGCCCATGACGCTACTGCTAATGAAGGCTTGTGAAGGGGTATTTAACGCCCATGACGGCACTGCTAATAAAGGCTTGTGAAGGGGTATTTAAATGCCCATGACGGCACTGCTAATGAAGGCTTGTGAAGGGGTATTTAACGCCCATGACGGCACTGCTAATGAAGGCTTGTGAAGGGGTATTTAACGCCCATGACGGCACTGCTAATGAAGGCTTGTGAAGGGGTTTTTTAATGCCCATGACGCTACTGCTAATGAAGGCTTATGAAGGGGGCATTTTAACGCCCATGACGGCACTGCTAATGAAGGCTTGTGAAGGGGTATTTAATGCCATGACGCTACTGCTAATGAAGGCTTGTGAAGGGGTATTTAACGCCCATGACGGCACTGCTAATGAAGCCTTGTGAAGGGGTATTTAATGCCCATGACGCTACAGCTAATGAAGGTTTGTGAAGGGGTGTTTAATGCCCATGACGGCACTGCTAATGAAGGTTTGTGAAGGGGTATTTAATGCCCATGACGGCACTGCTAATGAAGGCTTTCAAAATGACCTCTGTTGTCAACTGAGACTGTACTGGAGAAGTTGCGCAGTCCCAAGCAGTGCTAACATCCACGTTGGTGTGATCTGTGGTGTGTCCCTGTGTGACGATCCTCACGTTGGTGTGATGTGTAGTGTGTCCTGTGTGACGATCCTCACGTTGGTGTGATGTGTAGTGTGTTCCTGTGTAGAGATCCTCATGTTCGTGTGATCTGTGGTGTGTCCCTGTGTGGAGATCCTCACGTTGGTGTAATGTGTGGTGTGTCCCTGTGTGACGATCCTCACGTTGGTGTGATGTGTGGTGTGTCCCTGTGTGACGATCCTCACGTTGGTGTGATGTGTGGTGTGTTCCCTGTGTGGAGATCCTCACGTTGGTGTGATGTGTGGTGTGTCCCTGTGTGGAGATCCTCACGTTGGTGTGATGTGTAGTG
>CM031608.1:2660069-2662336 GCA_018398815.1 Conus ventricosus
CCCACTCACGTCAACAAAAGAGATGATTCTGACTGAATTCAATGTGCTTTAAGAAGGCAGAAAAAGGAAAGCTAACAGAAGGCAGAAAAAGGAAAGCTAACAGAAGGCAGAAAAAGGAAGCTAACAGAAGGCAGAAAAAGGAAAGCTAACAGAAGGCAGAAAAAGGAAAGCTAACAGAAGGCAGAAAAAGGAAAGCTAACAGAAGGCAGAAAAAGGGAAGCTAACACAAGGCAGGAAAAGGGAAGCTAACAAATGCAAAATGTGAAAGTCGTCAGTCTACACAGCAGCTCCAGTGAGTCTGGCTTCTAAGCCCAGGTCTTTGCCATAGTGGTTGGAGTAGTGAGGTTTGAAGAGTCATCAGCCTATGTTCTCATGATCTCTTTCCATTTCAGGGAAGAGAAACCCAGATCCTTAATCACAATGCAAGAAGCAGCTGAGAATCAGATTCAGGTGGGACAAAGTTGAAATCATTTTTCCGTTATGGTGCAGCTAATTTGTCCGTCACAAAGTGAATTCTTCTTCAGGCGGAGACCATTCTGGTTCGAATCTAGGTAGCTACAAAGAAAAGACGACAGAGGAAAGGCTCCAGGAGTGATAGTATGACCAGGACTCGGCCCACAGTATAAAGAGTTCTGGGGCAAAACGTTTGCGTGGGAGAGAGCTGTGGGCTCCTTTGCTGTCTATTTCTGTCTACAGTTGTGTGTGTGTGTGTGTGTGTGTGTGTGTGTGTGTGTGTGTGTGTGTGTGTGTGTGTGTGTGTGTGTGTGTGTGTGTGTGTGTGTGTGTGTGTGTGTGTGTGGTTTTCTGTTTTGTTTGTTTGTTTGTCTGTGTGTTTGTTTTTTGTTTGTTTTGCCCCTTGCTGCTGCTCATTCGTTTTCTCTCTGTTGCCACCTTTTACATTTCTTTTAGATCGAATGATTATCGATTGACAGGTCAGAAAACTGCCAGCCTGCGCATTTTCTGCTTGTTTTAGTTAAGTGATTGTATAACTAGTCAAACACTGAAAGACACAGAAACATATGCATACACACTCCTGGAGAGAGAGAGAGAGAGAGAGAGAGAGAGAGAGAGAGAGAGAGAGAGAGAGGAGAGAGAGAGAGAGAGTAGATGAACAACGCTCGGACGAGGTTATGACACTCCGATGGATGTCTTATTATTTCCATCATTAACAAGGACACAGCTGGTTGTAACCCAACGTATACCCTCATCCTTTTTTTTTCGAGCGTGAGAGCTGCATGCAACCATGTTTGATTAGTTCAGGCGGTCGCACTGTGGTGCGAAGTTTGAAGTGGACGGTCTGTTATTCAGGACAAACTCGATGGTTCTTCAAGTGTCTTGGTCACTGGAACAAGTTCTCTGTAGTGCTGCAAGTACTGACCAGGAACGTGTGTTAGTTCTGCTGTGGCCCTCTCCTCCACTCAAGGCATGCCAGAGTGGAACTGTGCTGGTTATGCAGCATAGCATGAATTTCCCTCGATTGTTTTTTTTTCGTGGTTATATAAAAAAAGTATGATTTTTTTTAAAGCCAATTGACGTACAGATCAGTTTTGAGAATTTAAGGTAGAAAAATATACAAACGTATAGAATTGGATGTACAAAGAAATGATAAGTTCGATTTTGTTCTTGTTGAAAAAAAATGCGTGATTTCTTTTTCCAATGTAATTAACGAGCAGGTCAGTCTTGAGAAATAAAGTATAGAAGCGTACGAACGAACATACATAGAATCGGATGCACAAAAAAGTAACTCACTGGAATAGCTGCCGTCAATACCTCCAAAGGAATATTAATTTGAAAGTAAACAAACTAAAAGATACGCGAACAACAGAACATTTCTTTTCAACGAAAATTACAATGTCCACTTTCAACCGATGTCTTGTTGTTGAAAGTGCTGATCAATGTCTGGGCTTTAGTTGAGTTGATGGACGAAGCAGTTTCTTGACACCACTGAACAATGTTGTTCGACTATTGCTGAACTGCTTTCGTTTTTTTCTTGAGCATTCTTTGATGTTCTGTAGTTCAGACCGTCATCTGCTAGTGTCAACACTCGACAATTCCGTTTCGGTTGAGATCTGCAAAGCCTTTAGCGTAAACATTGCATAAAAGAGGGGAGAGAGGAGAACCTTGAGGCAATCCTATAGAAAGTTAATGAGACTCAGACGTCCAGTCTCCGAATTAAAGGATGACGGTTCGCTCCTGAAGCGCTGCTGCTATCCATGTGAAAGACCCCTGCTGACTCCATAGTCAAGGAGTCGTCCCATGATAAGCGA
>CM031608.1:2663586-2696086 GCA_018398815.1 Conus ventricosus
GGATTTGTCGACTTTCAAGGCCTCTTGCGAGTTTTCTTGCAATGATTCGTTTTATGAACTTCCCTACGTATCTTGCATAGTGAGTATGTGGCAATCATTTAGGTTATATATTGAACGATATTGACTGGATGACACGGGAAACGACTGAATGAAGCGCCAGCTAGAAGCTCTTCAGTCGACACTGCCCAGGTAGGCAGCCCGTTGCGTAAACGAGTATTGATTTTAAAGCGCTTAGAGCTTGGTCTCTAGTCGAGAATAGGCGCTATATAAATATTCATTATTATTATTATTATATTATTATGATGATGTGTTCCTGGTTTTGGTAAAGCTTTCAGGTAAGTGTGTCCAGTCTTCTGGGACATAGCCTGTATTGAACTTGACCCGGTAGAGACTGAGGAGATGGGTTCTGTTCTCTTCTGAGAGCTGCTTGATATCTGGATACAGTACTTTGGACCTGGAGCACCATCCTTAGTGCATCTAGCAATTGCGTCATTCAGTTCAGATACTTTAATTTCATCATCAGTGCCAGTCTGAGCTAGTTGTTGATTTAACTTGGTCAAATATTTCTTCTGTCCCTTCAAATGTTTTTCATCCCTCCCTTTCTATGTAACGTTTAATTTGAGCCGTCCTTTCTTTAATTTTTCTGGAGTTCTGAAATCCACAGCATCTAAGATTTGTTTTTTTGTGGTTTTTTCCTTTCCCCGCCCAAAATAAAACTGCCTGAAAGAAATGGAAAATTTTGTTCATAATTAAGTGACAACAAAAAAAATTTTGGGGTCTTTTAAACCCTTTTTTTCTCTTTCCCTTTGTTCCGGGTTTTTTTATTTAAAGTCTGTTTTAAAAACCCGGACAGGGCCCAAGGGTTTTTTCTTTCTCTTCCCGAAACATTCTTACAAGGGCCCTTTCGTTTTTTCTTTCCACGTTTCCTTGGGCTATATTCCCCCAAAGGTGTTGGGGAATTTGTTTGGTTGTTTGTGTTGTTCTTTTTTCATCTTCAACTAATTTAAAATAATGTTATTCGTTGAATTTAATATTTCCTTTTATTGTTTTTAATAAATCCCCTATTAATTAAGAGTCCTTTTGTTTTTGTTTGTTTTTAAATTTTGATAGTTTTTTTTTTTGGATAAAAATGAAAAACGGGACGAAAAAGGTCACTTCCATGATGTATGGTGCTTCCGCATCATGCCCGCTGTGAATTGTGGGCCAAATGAATTTCAAAATCAATGACGTTGTCAATATCCCCCCTGCCCCTCTGTAAATTTTGGAAAAGTCCCGTTTCGCTGGGGTTACCATCAAACCCCAAACTCCCAACCATTGCCCAGAGAGAGAGAGAGAGAAAGAGAGAGGGGAGAGAGAAGGAGAGAGAAATTAAAAATAAGGGTAATGTTGCTTATAGCCCCAGGCCGAAACCCCAAGGGCCACTCAGGGGTGGAGAGAGAGAGAAAAGAGAGAGAGAGAGGGAGAGAGAGAGAGAGAGAGAGAGAGAACTCGTCAAAACCGCTGAAAGCAAGGGTTTTCGTCAAAATGGGTGAAAACCGAACTCTAAAAAATTTAACCAAACCCAAAAAGCGCGACCTTTGGATGGTATTTTGAAACGTTTGCGCAAATTTTTTAAATGTCTTTTAAGTGCTTTTTGTTTTAAGACCCCTGCCTCTTCTTTCCGGGGTTTTTTCTCTTCCTTTTCCTATTTAAAAACCCCCCAATTTTGTCCCTCTCTCTTTTCCTCTCTCCTTTTCTCTCTCTTTTCCTCTCTATCTCTCTCTCTCCCCACCACCAAACACACATTTTCCCCACGCATTAAAATATGCACCACTCACAAAAAAGGGGCGCAGGAGAGAGAGCCCCAAAAAAAAGCCAAAAATATCAAGAAAACGTTTTTTAAAAAATATTTTTTGGGCGCCCCACTTTCCCACTCTCCTTCCCCTCTCCTCCCTCTCCTCTCTCTCTCTCCTCTCTATAATATATAATATATTTATATATCAAACTAATTAAAATTTCCCAAGGAAAAGAAAAGAGACCGGTTCCCGCAACTTTTCAGAGGAGCTTGGTGTTTTCAATAACTGCAAGAAAAAAGGGAAAAAAAAAAAAAGCTTGCTCTTTTTCTTAGATTGGAAAAAAAATAGGGGGGAATAAAGCATACTTTTCTGCTGGGGATGAAATTTTGCCTAAAATAACTTTTGTGCGGGGTGGGGGTGAATGGAGAAAAAAAAAATAAATGTTTCAAAATGAGCCCTTCACAAGCCCCAATTCTCCCAAAAAGGGGAGACAACCCCAAAAGGGGGGGAGGGAAAAAACCCCTACATATTTTCATGGTTTTATTACCGATATTTTTGAAAACCTTTGGGTTTTTTCTCCTCAGGGGCCCCCGGGAAAAAGGTTTAATTTTGGGTCCTTGCCTTTTCAGTTTTAAAAAGAATTTCAAAAACCCCGGGAAAAAGGTGGTGTGCAATACCGTATAAGTTTGGGTTAGTTTTTTAAAAAAAAAAAAAAAAAAAACCAAAGGGGCATCCCAAGAAGCAAAAGGGAAAAACATGAAAAAGCAAAACAAACTAATTTTCTTGGAAAAGAAAAAAATTTTAAAAAGATATCCCCTTTAAAACACAAGTGCTGAGGGCCCCGTTTTTGGGGAAAGAAAACCGCAAGGGGTAAAAAAACAAAAACTAATAAAATTTTGGATAAGTTCCCCGGGCACCGGGCCGCAAAATTACGAAACACTTTGGGGTTGCAATAACTCAAGAAATATTGAATTAAAAAACAAAAAACTTTCTCTTATGTCTTAGTTGGGAAAAAATAGGGGGGGATACGCAAAAAATATCTGCAGGGGTAAAATGATTTGCCCCAACCCAACAGTAAGTGCTTGAGGGGAGAGAGAGAGAGAGAGCAGAGAGAGAGAGGGGGGAGGGAGAGGAGAAGAGAGAGAGAGAGGAGAAGACCCTTACTCACTATCCTCCAAGCGCAATGCAAAAAGGCACAAACCCCCCCCACAAACACTCGCCCCCAAAAGCGCGCGCAACAAAACCCACCACACACACCACCACAAAACCCCACACACACACACACACTTAAAAACACCCACTCAACAAACCTTAAAAACACCATACACACACACACACCACACACACACACACACACCCACACCACCAAAACCCCACCAAAAAACACACCACCACACACACCAAACACCACACCTACAAAGCACGCACGCACAAACCCGACGTTCACATACCACTCACTTAAAACACCGCGCCACGCAACAGGCCCCAAAACAAAAACCACTCGCACAACACACAAAACCCAAACACAACAACACACACCACACACACACACCAACACACTCCCCACACACCACACACCCCACACACACACACACCCCACACAAACCCTCGGGGATAAAAAAAGTGTGAAGGTTTTTTTCAAAAAACCCCCCAAAAAAGATAATTTTTGTTTTTGACTTTTACAAAACCACACACCCAAAGCCACCCCGAACACACCCCACACACACCACACACCCCCCCCGCACGAAAGCACGCACGCACGCACCCAAACACACCCAACACAAAACACACACACACAACACACTCCCCGCACCCCACGCGCGCAGCACACCAAAACCCCTACACAACCCCACCCCACACACACACAAACCCCACCCCACACACACACACACACACACACCACACACAACACCCACACACACAAAAACCCCCGGGGTGCCCCGCGCACAGTCAAAAGAAAAACCTTTTTTCATGTTAAAAGACCCCTGATTTCCAATTTAAAATTGTAACCAGCAAGGAAATGACCCCCTCCTTTGGGGGGGGCGGGGATTTACGTCAACGACGGCCATCTTTGGGAAATTTTTTTTCCCGGGGCCCCGGGAGAGGTGGAAACACGAACGTTGAAATGCTTTTTTCCTTTACTGGAGAAGGGGGGAGGTTTTAAAAAAAAATTGGGTTTTTCTTGGGGGGCCCCCTTTATTTTTTATCGCAGGCCGTTTGGGGAGGAATGCCAAATGTTTGAGGGGCCAGGGGGGTTTGGTTGTGCACTATGAGTTCACTCTCCTTTTAAAAGAGAGGGGTGGGAGAGAGAGAAGGGGAAAGAGAAGAGAGAAGAAAATGGGGGGGGGGGAAAAGATAGTAGCGGGCCCGCGGGAATACGGGGACGCCTACAGATAAGGGTTTTTTTAAACCTTTTTGGCCCTTGCCCATTAAAAGATAGGGGGAATATGAACAAATTTTTTTCCCCCAAAAAGGGAAAAAGGCACAAAAACAATAAACATTTTATTTAAAGTGAAAGGGGAATCGACCCAAAATAAAATTCAAAAATGTACACAAACCCAAATTAAATTTTTAAACTGCTTTCTAAACCCTAATCCAAAATGCCCCTTTTTAAAGAAACGCAAAAAATTTTATCGTAGTTTCGTTTTGGGCCCTGAGTAATGAAAGTCGAAAAAGGAATTTATGCTTAGAATTTTTTTATCAAATTTTTTGAAATCCCCAAGAAACATTTAAAAAGTGAACAGAACACAAAAATGAAAAATCCCTAATTCTTTGGAAATTTTTTCACAGCGGGCAGAGAAGTTTTTTTTTTAGCTTCCTTATCATTTAAAATGAAAAAAAAAGGGTAGAAATACCTAATCGAAATTATCCCTGATGTACCTTTAAATGAATTTTCCAAATTTTTCTAATTAAAATGATGGAAAAACAATGCATACTTCTGAATGTCGTAAAAAAAAGGGGGGCGGTCGCTTTCTTCACATGAATACCATTATTGCCATTTTTCAATCGGGTTTTTTTTATTCTGAAATATCCGAAAAGGAAAACATTAGCTTATGTCCCCAAAGAGAGAGAGGGGAGGGGAAGAATTAAGAAAGAGAGAGAGAAGGAGAGAGAAAAAAGGGGAAAAAGAGAGGGGAGGAGGGAGAAGAGACAGCGACAGACAGCAGGAAATCTCATTATTTTTCCCGATTTTAAAAGGGAGGGGGGGAGAGAGAAATTCAATAGGTTTAAAGGGGGGTTTGAGGTTTTATGGGTGCTGGCATTTTTATTTTTGTGATCTTTTCTGTCAGTTATTTATCGAAAGAGGAACAGACAGACAAACAACAAGGGGGGGGGGGGGGGGGGGGGGGGGGGGGGGGGGGGGGGGGGGTTTTTGGGGGGGGGGGGGGGGGGGGGGGGGGGGGGGGGGGGGGGGGGGGGGGGGGGGGGGGGGGGGGGGGGGGGGGGGGGGGGGGGGGGAGGCAAAAAGGGGAAATTTTTAAAGGAAGGTTAAAAAGCGGTTTTCCCAAAACTCTTTTCCCCGGATTCCCAAAACTGGGAACTTTCCCCTTTAAAAATTTTATTTTTAAAAGGTGGAAAAAAGGGAAGGGTTAAAGAAGGAAAAAGATAGGGGGGTGGGGGGGGAAAAGGGGAGGCCTTTTCCCCAAAAAAGGCCAAAGGCCAAAATTTTGGGGAAAGGGGAAGGAGGAGAGTTGGGGAAAAAAAAGAGGAAAAAGAGAAGAGAAAAGAGAGGATTAAGAGGGGGGGGTTTAATTTAATTTCCCTTTTTGTTTTTAAATTACTCCTTTGGTTTCTTTCTCCCCCCCCTCCATTTTCCCCCTTCCCCCTTTCCCCCTTTTCCAAGAGGGGAAATTTTTTCCGGGTGGAAAAAACCAATGGACATTTCAAAAGTCCCCCGAGAAACCCTTCCCCAAAAATATCCCCAAACCCCCAGTTTGTTTTAAAAAGTTCTTCCTATCGGGGGTCGGGTTTCCCCCCAATCCAAAACCCAAATCCCTTTGGTTACCAAAATATTTCAAAAAAGTAAGGGGAAAATTTTTGGGGATTTAAAAAGAAAAAAAAAAACCTTTAAAAAAAAACCAACATGTAATTTCAAACTAAAAGGCAATTTTTAAATAATTCCTTTTTTTGGGAAAAACCCTTTTCTTTCCCCCTTTTTTTTCTTCTTTTCTTTTTTTCTTTCTTCCCCCCCCTTTTAATTTTCAAAATCTTTTTGACCCCCCAATGCCCAAATTTTTTTTAGAATTTTAAAAATTCAGCGGAAAATAAAAATTTTTATTTAAATTTCCCATTTAAACAAGCTCCTTTTGGGTCTTTGTTTGGGGGTTTCCGAAAACCCCAAAAATTGCCACAATTTTTAAAAAACCGCCCCCTTTTAAAAATTTCTGGGTATTTAAAAAAAAAAAAAAAAAACCCCAAAAGGGGGAAACCCAACAAGTTTTAAACCCCAAAAAGGAAAAAACTCCGACACTTTTGGGCTTTTAAACCAATTTGTTTTGGGTTTTCCCCATTTTTTTCCCTTTTATTTTTCTTCCCTTTTCTTTTTTTTTCTTCCCTTTTCCTTCCTTTTTTCTGAAAAATTTTTCATAAAAAATAAATTTAAAAAAAAAAAAAATTTTTTGAAAAAAAAAAATAATTTTTTAAAAATTTTAAAAATATAAAAATTAATTTAAAAACAAAGCTTGTTTTTTAAAAAGGGGGCTTTTCAAAAAAAATAAAAAAAGGGGGGAATTAGGGAACTTTTCGGGAGTTTGGGTTAATTACTGCCAACTATTTAATTTTAAAAAAAAAAGGGGGGGGGGGGGGGGGCAAAAAATTTTTGCTCCAAAAAGGGGGCCCTTAGGGGAAGCTTTAATAATTTGGGGGGAAATTTTTTCTTTTTTTTCCCATCCCCCTTATAACCAATTTGAAAACCCGGGTTTTTTTCCCTAATGAGGAACCCCGGAAATGAATTTGGACTCCCCTTTTCTTTTAAGAAAGGAATTTTTTTTAATTTTTAAAACCCCAGAAAATTTTTGGGGGCGGGGGATTTACCGGTTTTTGTTTTTTTTTGCCTTTGGGGGTTTAAACCAAAAAGGGCCCAGACTTTGGCAAAAAAGGAAAATCATTTTTTTTAAAAAAAATAAAGGGCTTCATATTTTTTTTTCTTGGGGGAAAGGGGGGGAAAAATAAAAAATAATCTTTTTGAAAACCAAATTTTTTTGGGGCCCTTTTTAAAACCGAAAAAGGCCCAAATTCAAAAACCATTTTCCCGGGATAGGTAAAACCCTTTTAAAACTTTTCGACCCGGTGTTGTGACCCCCCAAGGGGAAAAATTTCGGTATTTAAAAAATTTTAACGGGGGGGGGGGGGGGGAAACCCCCCCAATTGGGACAAATTTTTTGGGATTTTTAAGCCCCTGCAGAATTGCTGGGAACTCCCCTTTTTTGGAGAGCAAATTTTTTATTTTTTCCTTACCCCCCATTGAACACCCAACTGTTTTTTTTTTAGGGCAGTATTAATTCCTTGGAGTTAATTTTTTTTCCCCCTTTTTTTAAAATTTAAAACCATTTGGGTTCAAATTGTTTTAAATTAATATTTTTTGATTAAATTTTTTTTTAAAAATTTTTATTCTAAATTGGGGTAATATTATAAATTTTAAAAAGGGTTTTTGTTTTGCCCTTTTTTCCAAAACTCCCTCCATTTTCTGGGTTATCTTTTTATTTTTCTCTTTTCACGTGGGGCTTTTTTTGTTCCTTCTTTTAATTTTCTTTTCATTTTAGTTTTTTGGGATTTTTTGGGTTTTTTGAAAATTTTTTCCCAAAAATACTTTTCGTATTCACCCAACCTTTCTTCTTCTTCTTCCGGGGGGGTTCTCCTTTCCCCCCCCCTAAAAAAAATTTCCAATTACGTTTTTTACCTTTAGTTTTTTCCTCCCTATTAGTTGTTTCCTTTTTGGTTTCTTCTTGGGGTCTTTTCTTTTTTTTTTTTCCCCCCACCCGCTTGGGGGGACTACTGTTGTGGGTTTTTAAAAAAATGAGATTTTTTTATTCCCCCCCCTTTTTTCCCAAAAAATGGTTTCCCCTTTTTTTTCCTTACCTTTTTTTTTGCCCAAAAAACTTTTGTTTTTTTTTCGGTTGGTTTTAAAAAAATTTTTTTTCCCCCCCCTTTTTTTTTATTTTTTGTTTTTTTTTTCCCCAGCCCCAACCCTTTTTTAAATTTTATTTTACTTTTTGTTTTAAATTTCCTTTCCATTTTTTTTTTTATAGCATTCTCTTAAAACAAAAAGGCAAGGAGTCAAATTACCATTTTCCGCGGTCACTGAGGGAAACAACCAGGTTTCAAAATATCGAATATGACAGGTGTTATGAGTTCCTCCCTATTGGAGATTGTCTGCCTATTGGAGATTAAAGCTTGCTGAAGGCTCATTTTGAGAAGCATTTATTTATTTTTCCCCATCCACCCACTTGAGCACATACTGTTAGTAAGGCAGTATTAACTGCCACTGCAGATATGAATGCTTATCTCCCCTATTTCTTCAATCTAAGGCATAAGAGCAAGCTTTGTTTATAATTGAATATTGCTTGCAGTCATTGCAACACCAAGCTGCTTTGTAGGTTGCTAGAATGGTGCTCTAGTACTTATCCTTGGAATTTATTAGTTTTTTGTATATATATATAACCATTATGTGTGTGCATGTATATGTGTATGTATGTATATGCATAATTATGTATATATATATATATTATATATATTATATATATATATTATGTGTGCATATGGATATAATCTTATGAAAAATGACTATATGTTGTGCCCTTTTTTCACTCTCTCTCTCTTTCTCTCTGTCTGCCTCTCTCTCTCTCTCTCTCTCTCTCTCTGTGCGTGCGTGTCTATGTTCCGAATTCAGTGCATACTTTGTCATATTCATTTTACTGTCTGATTTTATGCATGCTAATTATTGTACGTTTTAGTACATTTCCATTTCAAACTACTACATTTCAGGCTGTTCCCCTCTCCTTCCATCCTCTCTCTCTCTCTCTCTCTCTGTCTCTCTCTCTCCCCCCCCCCCCCCAAAAAAAAATTTCATCTCACTTTGCTTAATACCTTCTACGTATTTTCATGCCTCACAAAAAATGATTAGATGTTGTGCCTTGCTCTCTCTCCTCTCTCTCTCTCTCTCTCTCTCTCTCTCTCTCTCTATCTCTCTCTCTCTCTCTCTCTCTCTATGCGTGCGAGCGTACGTACATGTGTGTGTTCAAAAATATGTACGTACTTTATCATATTCACTTCACTGTCTGTTTTCATACATGCCAATCTTGTACGTTGTAGTACATTTACATATGTTCCCCCAGCCCACCTCACTCATTATAGTTATTCTCATTTATATTTTAATTTAATTTTATTATTATTATTTGTTTTGTTTTGTTTTGTCTATATTATTCTTATTTTTTGTTTTGTTTTCATTTCTCGTCTATTTTCATTTGATGTTCCTCTATGATTACATGATTCCATGACCGCTTTGCTTGCTTCTTTGCTTTCTTACATTAATTGATTTCACTGCATGTTGTAGTCCCTACTCAGGGCGAGGACTGGATGTAAAAAAGCACGTCAGTGCTTATCTATTATCCTCGTAAATAAAGAATTTTGTCTTGTCTTGTCTTCTCTCTCTCTCTCTCTCTCTCTCTCTCTCTCTCTCTCTCTCTCTCTCTCTCTCTCTCTCTCTCTTCTCTCTCTCTCTCTCTATCTCTCCTTGAAATGAAATATGTTTATTCGTTTAATATAGATATGCTTAATGCTTTCACCTTCTAAGATTCAATTTTGTTCTCTCTCTCTCTCTCTCTCTCTCTCTCTCTCTCTCTCTCTCTCTCTCTCTCTCTCTCTCTCTCTCTCTCTCTCTCTCTCTCTCTGCTTGGAATACAATATTTTATTCGCTTCGTTAAACCTTCACCCGCTAAACTTCAAATTTCTCTCTTCTCTCTTCTCTCTCTCTCTCTCTTCTCTCTCTCTCTCTCTCTCTCTCTCTCTCTCTCTCTCACTCTCTCTCTCTCTCTCTCTCTCTCTCTCTCTCTCTCTCTCTCTCTCTCTCTCTCTCTCTCTCTCTCTCTCTCTCTCTCTCTCACGACCCACGGGCTAGTATTCGTCGTTGGGCACATTGGCTTTGCAATACTGTCTTTTTTCCCCCCAGATATTTTGGCGTCAGTTAGTTCATAGATCTGCTAAGACCACTTTTCATTCACCTGCAAAAGTCTGATGTCTATGTTTTTCACACCATATGATCATATTTGGTTTGTTTCAGACAGACGCTGTGTGGTGGGATAACTTAGTAACCCAGTTGTGGACAACCAGACTGTAGTAAGGTAAGTGTCCTTGTGTTCCCTACACTGTGCTGATGTCTGTGCTGCCAGACTCTCCCAGCTGAGAAGAGATGTAGGTAATAGAGATGCTGCGATGAGCTTAACACAGTTGTGAAACAGAAGTCTGGAGTCAGGCAAGCGTCACACTGATCCCAACACTATTGTGGAATAGCAGTCTGTGTTGAATGTTTTCTACCGCTGTTGTGGATTAGCAGTGTGTAGCGCGTGTTTCTCTAACACTGCTGCAAAATAGCAGTGTGTATGTAATAAGTATGACCTAACACTGTTGTGGAATAGCAGTGGTGTATGTGATAAGTATGACCTAACACTGTTGTGGAATAGCAGTGTGTATGTGATAAGTATGACCTAACACTGTTGTGGAATAGCAGTGTGTATGTAATAAGTATGACCTAACACTGTTGTGGAATGGCAATGTGCATGTAATAAGTATGACCTAACACTGTTGTGGAATAGCAGTGTGTATGTATCAGTATGACCTAACTCTGTTGTGGAATAGACAGTCTGTTGGAAAATGTACTTATCACCAACATCAGCTGAGAAATAGCACTATGTAGTACGTGTTACTATCACCACTAACACCGCTGTCAAATAGCACTATGTTGTAACGTGTTTCTATCACCTAAAACGTGTAATTTACCGTATGTCGTAAGTGTTTCTCCCACCCTAAGTCTGCTGTGAAATATCAGGGTGTAGTACCTGTTACTTCACCAGTACAGTGTTGTGGATAGTATCTGTACACCTGTTACTATCAACCCTAACAATGTTGTTGAATGCTGTCTGTAGGCATCCTGTTACTATCACCCTAAACAGTGTTGTGGAATAGCAGTTCTGTAGCACCTGTTACTATCACCCTTATCAGTGTTGTGGTATAGCAGTCTGTCGACCTGTTACTATAACCCTTACAAGTGTTGTGGAATGTGCTGTTGTAGCTCTGTTACTATCACCCTAAACAGTGTTGTGGAATAGCAGTCTGTAGCAATGTTTACTATCACCCTAACAGTGTCGTGATAATACCACGTGTGTAGTCACCTGTACTATAACCCTAACATGTCGTGAGATACCAGTCTGTAGATCCTGTGACTTCACCCTAACAGTGTTGTGGAATTGCAGTGTGTTGTGCACCTGTTTCTATCACCCTACAGTGTTGTGGAATTGCAGTCTGTAAGCACTGTTACTATCACCCTAACAGTGTTGTGGTTATAGCAGTTCTGTAGCACCGTTATTTCACCCTAAAAGTGTTGTGAATAGCAGTCTGTACACCTGTTACTATCACCTACAGTGTCGTGAAATACCAGTGTGTAGCACCTGTTACTATCACCCTAGCAG
Source organism: Conus ventricosus (assembly GCA_018398815.1). Taxonomy (NCBI): domain Eukaryota; kingdom Metazoa; phylum Mollusca; class Gastropoda; order Neogastropoda; family Conidae; genus Conus; species Conus ventricosus. Next base: position 2,675,045 of record CM031608.1, read on the forward strand.
TGTTGTGGAAACAGCTGTCTGTAGCAACTGTTACTATCACCCTAACGTGTTGTGGAAAGCTGTCTGTAGGAACTGTTACTGAGATCCTGACACTGATAGAATAGCAGTCTTTAGTGTCTGTAGTCAGTGTTACTCTGACTCTCACACTGGTGTGGAGTTGCAGCAGTCTTAGTGAATGTTACATTAATCTTACTACTGTTGTGAAAAAAGTGGTTTTGAGTAAGATAAGTGTTTACTTGGCCCTAGCCTGTTCTAAAAAGGTACGCCATCGCCAGACGGGTATGTCGTGTGTGTGTTGTGTGTGTGTGTGTGTGTGTGTGTGTGTGTGTGTCGTGTGTGTGTGTGTGTGTGTGTGTGTGTTGTGTGTGTGTGTGTGTGTGTGTGTGTGTTGTGAGGAATCAGTCTGGTAGTCACACAGACAGGAAAGGATCAGAGACATGACTGGATGTAAGTCTGCACGGTGTGTCTGCCTGCATTGTCGACTGACAAATCTAATTGTGTGGTTCAAAATTCTCTTCTCTCTCTTCTCTCCTCTTCTCGCTCTCTCCTCTCTCTCTAGCTCTCTCTCTCTTCTCTCTCTCTCTTAATCATCTGTTTACTTTCCCGACGAAAAGGTTTGATGATATTGATAGCTACAAGGGTGACAATCTTCTACGCAACAATTCTAGATGGATCGCCTTTACCGCAAACTTTCCAGATGAGGTTTTATCTAATGGGTTTCCTCAAATACCTTCTCTCCACCACCCACCCCCAATTCCACCCTCTCATTCCCCCCACCCTTTTCATGTAAAGGTTATATTGTTTCACCGTTCCTGCACCACATCCACAGATTTGGACTGAGCCAATGCCTGATGTCCCCTCTTGATGTTCTGCGGAGTTTACAAAATCTGGCGGCTAGCAAAATCACTCTGATACGGAATTAAAAAAAACAAAGAGATGCCGTCTGAGAGAGAGAGAGAGGAGAGAGAGAGAGAGATGAGAGAGAGAGAGAGTGAGTGAAAGAGAGAGAGAGGATGGAGAAGACAGACAGACAGACAGGCAGGCAGACAGACGACAGACAGAGACACAGAGAGACAGACAGACAGACACAGAGAAAGAATGGAGACAGACAGACAGACAGAATGACAGAAAACTGAGATAGTGACAGAAGGACAGGACAGACGGAAAAAGCGAGTGAGAGAGAGAGAGAGAGAGAGGAGAGAGAAGAGAGAGAAGAGATGAGAGAGATCGAGTGCGAGGAGAGAGAGAGAGAGAGAGAGTTAATGGGTTAAAAGATGATAATATGGTCAAACAGCTCGGCAGCACATGCAGGAGCTGAGCTACTGTAGACACTGACTGGCAGGAAAGAATGACAGGGGAGAGACAAACACTGATGGCTTACTTAAGAGTAAGCTCCGTGTTAGGTGGAAACGATCAGCTGCAAACTGTTTAGCGCTCTCTCTCTCTCTCTCTCTCTCTTCTCTTCTGCTTGTGGCATTATCAGGTGGGAGGTGTACCTGAGGTTTCCACTGCATAGTGCGTTTCGCGCGCGCGCGCGCCCGCGCGGTGTGTGTGTGTGTGTGTGTGTGTGTGTGTGTGTGTGTGTGTGTGTGTGTGTGTGTGTGTGTGTGTGACTTGAGTGTGTGAGTGGTGTGTGTGTGTGTGTGTGTGTGTGTGTGTGTTTGTTGTGTGCGGCGCGAGCAAGCGCGCGTGTTTGCGGTGCGTGTTTACCGCTTTTTATTTGTTAAATATACTGTTTTAGAAAAGGAGGAGGAAAAGTTTTCCCCTCTCTCTCTCTCTCTCTCCCCACTCTCTCTCTCTCTCTCTCTCTCTCTCTCTGGAGATGGATCACCTATACACCAAACTTTCCAATGGAGGTTTTTATCTAACGGGTTTTCATCAGATACCCCTCTCCTTCCCACTCGGGACCCGCTTTTTGTGCCAATGTTCATATCGTTCACCCTTCCTGCCACACACTCAATCAGATTTGGATGAAGCGATGACTGATTGTGCAGTCTTTTGCCAGTCCTGTGGCGCGTTTACATTTCTGTTGAATAATCACTCTGACACGGACTTTTACATGAGAAGAAGCGAGAGAGAGAAGAGGAGAGAGAGAGGAGAGAGAGAGAGGAGAGAGGAGATCGAGGAGGAAGAGAGATGAGAGATGAGAGAGTGAGAGGAGAACGGAGGAGAGGAGAGAGACAGGAAGGGAGGAGAGAGAGAGAGAGAGAAGAGAGCCCAGGCAGGGAGAGAGACAGAAAGACAGACAGGACAGAGAGAGAGATGGAGAGAGGACAGAAAAGAGAGAGGGGACAGAGAAAGACCGACACAATAGAAGACAGACACAGAATGAAGATGGAGGAGAGACAGAATCAGAGAGAGAACAGATATCAGAGAGAGGACATGGAGGTCAGTGCAAGAAACCAGGACACTGAGATAGAGGACATGAGAGAGAGAGAGGCAGACAGACGAGAATATGTCAAAACAGCTCGGCACATGCAGCAGCTGATTAAGTGTTAGCACTGACGAAGACAAGTTGCTTGCAGGAAGATGACAGGGGAGACAAACACCTGTGGCTTAATTAAGAGTAAGCGTCCGTGTTAGGTGGATACGTTCAGCTGCTAACTACACTATCTCTCTCTCTCTCTCTATTCTCATCTCTTCTCTCTCTCTCTCTCTCTCTCTCTCTCCATCTCTCTCTCTCTCCTCTCCTCTCTCTCTCTCCTCTCTCTCTCTCTCTCTTCTCTTCGGGGGATGAGATGATCTCAATGGGCGACAACACGCTTTTTCCTGAGCTCTCTTGGAAATTAGTCGTTTTTGTTAAATTAGGCGCTTTACTAGTCGCCTTGTGGCAGAACCTACACTGACAGTCACCCTAGCGGCAAGTTTTAATGATGACAGTGACATAAAATTTGTGACTATCAGTGACCATGCCTGTGGAAACGTGCGATTCGGGCAAGTTGTGGCCTGTTCCTTGGCAGTTTCTGAACTTCATGGCGAAGTTGTCAGTTCGTGTTGAAAATTGCGAACTAGAGTGGTGGCAGTACGGAACAACGCAGGGTGTGTTATCGTGTTTGTTCGCTGCTTACCTCTTTGCTGTGGCGATGTGGAATGAACCCTGGGACATACAGACAACGAGTCCCGCACAAGGAGGACTGACTGGCCAAACAGTGAAGAAGTGATGAATCCAGCAGTGAAGGTATTACCGTGACTTCCCTTCCAGCTAGCCGCAGACTCATGTTCTCCTCTGACGTAGCTCAAAGATATGGGGACACACTTGACTTCATTGTGAGAGATGTTCGAATTATGCAGTCGTTTGTCCAGCATGGAAAGTATATAGGCTCCATCAGATCTGACATGGACACTGGTTGAGAAGCAAGTGTGAGGAGATTGGGAGTCGATTGTGACAGCTTGAAAACGAATTACAAGAGATTGCTTCGTCTTAGATTGAAACAAGAGAAGACGTTGGGGATTTGTTTAGGCAGTGTGCCGAAAAATGAAAAAAGGATTCCGGAAACCACCTCCAGTGTCGACAAAATGAAAAAGTGAAATGATGTTTGAAAGAACATATGACAGAACTGGAAGGTTTCTCCGTCGAGATACCTTAGCTTCTACGGTGTGCCTGAGACGGCCAAGTCTGGAAAACTATGCACTGTGTGCCAGACTTGATCGCCGATACCTCAACAGTGTGGAGGGGCCGATGAATATGGACAACGGATGACATCGCCCGAGCTCACAGGGTAGGGGACCAGAGAACAGAGACGGCACCGAACCCCAAACCAATGGTGGTTCAGTTTAGGTCAGTGGAAGAGAAGATGGCAGTTGTGATCACAGACCGTGGTTTCAGAGATAGACTGAAAGGCGAAAGTTGTTGACAGTGTCCACGACTGACCAAACAACTAAGCACAGTATTGTGGCAGAGCCAGGATGGAGGGGAAAGTGGTCCTACTTTAAGAGAGGCAGAATGGTTGTGGAACCAAGACGACCGCCGGACCACAGAAACTACGCGGAGGGGTAGCTGCGCAGGAGACGACCCGCCGACGCTGATGCCAGAGTAACAGCTTCGAGGGCCAACGCCGAATACGCGAGGAAAGCGGCAGTGACAGCGCAACAGAGGGCAGAGGGCAGCGGAAAGTTACGCGGAAGCAGAGACGGGGATTCCCCTCGTCGCTTCACGAGGTCAGCCAGTCTGATCTGCACGGGGCAGCATCGTGGTGTGTCGTGGGTGGCCAAAGGTGGGGCGGGACGAGGTGGGACGTGGACGAAGGCAGCAGTTCTTACACCGCTTCTTGGCACCCCCTGTCATCAGGAGCCTGCCGATGACGACGACCCAGGCGAACTACACGGTCGACTACCCGGTTTAGGACAGGCCGGATCATCTTGAGGATGTGACATTTCTTGTTTACAATGTGGAAACCTTGTACAGTAAACTTAATGACTTTTCTTTCATGGATTACATTTCGACGTTTGATGTTGCGTGCTTGACGAGACTTTTGTGGATAGTTCTTTTGATTTCAGTTAATATTCTTCAAGACTTTGTTAAGTTTACTGCTCCAGCAAGAAAATTGTTCACATCATGGGAAGACATTTGGTGGTCTTCTTTGTTAGTGCGCATAATCCTTTTCCAGATATATTTCAGTAGTCAATGTTAATTGTGAATTGTTGTGGCCATTCGGATTGACAGATTTGTGTATTTAACTCGGATGAGATGTGTTATTGTATTCGCATGTTATGTTGTCCCTGAATAATGGTCCTGTGTTACAATTCAATGGAAAATCAAAGATGGGATTGTGAACTTGGAAGAATGTATCTTGCAGGCTTACAGAAAATGAAAACGAAAATGTTTTGATAATGGGTGTCCTCAATGCAAGGAAGGATCTGAACAAATCAACACCATAATGAGGGAACTAATTACTCAATGATATTGATGTTGACGATGTGTAGACTGATGATGTTTTGCACAGAATTTTCAAACGTGATGTTATAAATAGTTTCGGTATATCATTGTTGAATTTTAGTTTCATGATCAACTGTGTTCATAGTTAACGGTTGTGGTGAATGTGAGTCTGTGGGGGGTTGGGGATTTTCGAATGTTTCTCTCACGGTCTAGTGTGTCGATTATTGTCTTTATGTCTCAGGATATGTTTTTCTACGCAACAATTGTAAGCTGAATGTCGGAGACCGCATGATCTGGCATTTTCAGTTAAATTCAGTGGACAATGTAGGACAGGATGTGGAAAAGCCAGATGAAGCTGGGGAAACGGTGTGAAGATAGGTTTGTGTGGTCAGACGTTTTGTTTTGTGTTTTTTGAAGAGGAATTAAGTTCTCATGAATTTGATGAAAGCCCTACAGAAACGCCTACCAAGTCTAGATACAGATGTCAATATTTCCATTGAACTCTTTGTTAAATCACTTTGCGCGCTGTCTTCTTGCATGATGTGACAATAGGAAATAAGAAAGAAAAACGACTGGTTTGACATGGAATGTGATCGAAAAAGAGGCAGTTAAGGAGTCACTATGGGAAATTTTAAACGAGCTTCAAAGAACTCACGTGAGACAAAGAGAAGATTACGTTAAAATAAAAGAAAGAAAAGAATACAAATATTTTTAAAACAGGGAAAAAAAAGATGAATTTGACAAAGAAGATTACCAAACTTAATCAGTCGATTTATGATCCAAAGTTATTTTGGCAAACTATTCGCTCAGTAATAAGAAAGTCAGCATATACAACTCATTACCAGTGGACAGTGCAATAACCATTTTACACTGTCTTTAATGATTGTGGGATGTATCATCTACTCAGAGGAAAATATCGTGTTTAGGCCATGTGGGAGAAACAACAGATTGACTCATGTTGTTTTGTTCGATGAAAAAGTTTTTTTTTTTTAATTTCAGCATGAGTTCAAGCCAGCATTGGTAATCTCAAGGCCGGAAAAAGTTCTGTCCTGGACAAATTATTGTGAGATGCTGAAGATGCGAAACCAATTCAAAAATTATTGATATCTAAGTTATTTATTTCATAATTGTTGACCTTGGTGATTACCCAGAAGGACTGGTCGATGATATTATAGTTGTCCAATAAATAAAAAGGGAAAATCAAAACCTGCCAGAACCTATCGTCCCCCCCCCCCCCCCCCCCCCCCCACCCCCCCCCCCCCCCCCCCCCCCCCCCCCCCCCATTTTACCCCCCCCCCCCCCCCCCCCCCCCCCCCCCCCCACCCCCCCCCCCCCCCCCCCCTCCCCCCCCCCCCATCCCCCCCCCCCCCCCACCCCCCCCCCCCCCCCCACCCCCCCTTTCCCCCCCCCCCCCCCCCCCCCCCCCCCCCCCCCCTGGCATTGCCCCTAACGAGTGTTGTAAGTAAGGTGTATACACATATTTTAAAACAAAACGAATTCCAAGTGGGTAGAGAAAGATGGAAAAATAATAGAAGAGCAAGAGGCTTCAGGCAGGTTATAGTACAGTAGATCATATTTTACTCCTATATGCGATAGTACAAAGTTTCTTATAAAAATGTCTACTGTATGTTGCCTTTGTGGACTTCAGAAAGGCATTGATTCTGGAACAGAAATGTTTTATGGGCAGTTTTGAGAAAATGTGGTGTGAAAGGGAAAACTTTATCAAGCAATACGAAGTGGTTTACGATTCTGTTTTAGCATGTGTACGAGATAAATGTTGTTCTTCAGACTACTTGAATGCCCAGGGGGGTGAAACAAGGATGTCTACTTAGCCGCTCTTTTTTGCCTTTTTCATAAACGAATTATTGGCCTGTGGATTTGTCAAGAATGGAAAAACCATGTATTCAGCTATTCCTGGTGCAGGTTGAAATATTCTTATTATTGTTTGCGGATGTTGTTATTTTTGTTATCGGGATCTGTTATTTGGCTCCAGAATCATAATAAATAGGTCTTAGAAAAGGGGCAGATCGATTAAAGTTAACCGTGCAATCTTGACAAAACAAATGTAATGGTTTTGAAAGGTGGATAATTTAGTGACAGAGAAAGTGGTTTATGGAAATGATGGAAGTAATGTACAAACTCGTACCAAATACTTAGGGATGGCTTTTACACAAAGTTGAGTGTTAGCGAGTGCGCTGTCTGATGTTTGCAGAAAGGCAAAAAAAGGTGTGATGGGAAATTATGAAATTCATTAAGAGACTAAACACTATTGATTAAATTTATTTTGGAAGCTTTCGATACAACAAATTCAGCTATCCTAACATACGCAGCTGAAAGTCTGGGGATTAGAACCAAGGACAGTAAAACAGTTGAAAATGTCCCAATGTTTGCATAAAAAGATATCTGATCGCACACCTACAATACATCAAATAAAATGATATATGGAGAAAATGGGGGGAGGTATTCCTACGCGTTATCACCTACTGTGAAAAATGCCATCAAATACTTAGGTTTAAAACTAGTCTGACTCCCATGTCGAGATATGGAGGCAAGCTACGAAATGCTTCTGTTACAAACACGAATAGGTTCACTTTAATTTGGGGGACAGAAGTACAAAAGACTTGAACTGTAAATGGCTTTGGTATTGTTTGGATGAACCAGGGTGTTTGTTCCGAATATGGTTTTATAACAGATTCAAAGATCAGATCATTCCTGTTTCAAACAAAATTGGCATGCAGAAATAGATAATAACGATAATATAGATACTTCTGTTCTTCTAAAATATTTTTCAGGCAGAAAAGTACTAACGTTAGTTACAAATAAATGCACGATCTGTTTGGCAGATTTAGGTTAAGGTAGTGGCTAAGAAACTGTAAGCGCAATGCGTTCTTAAAGTTCTGAAATTTCGAATGAACACTATTTGCCCATCTTGTGGAAATGAATTAGAAAACGAAGATACATTTTTTCTTGTTTCATTGTACTACTTATGCTGACAAACGTAAAAGCGCAGGTGTTGAATAATCGTTCATTCACAAAATATGCTAGCGTTGTTCAGTGTTCTCTAATAATACTGAACGTGTTTGTTAAAGAAGTGGGTGAAGTACAATAGGCTGAAGCCATGTATGTGAGAAAAAAGATAATTGAGGAAAATACGGTTAAACATGAGGATGGATCAATGTGCGGAGGTTTGTGGGGAGGGCGGGGGGCTGGGGAGGGTGTGTGGCTGGCGGATAGGGGGAGGGTGGGATGGTTAGTGGTCAGTGTGTAGTGATTATGCGGTTATGGATGTTGGGGTTTATAGTAGAAAGGTAGCGGGTGGGGGGCGGCGGGAAAAGGTGAGGACGCGTGTGATGTGTGTGTGTGTGTGTGGCGTTTGCGGTGTGTGTGTGTGTGTGTGTGTGTGTTTTGTGGAGTACTATACGATGAATTTCGGCACTTTTTGTATCGGTGAATGCATTTGCCAAACCCTTGCTAAAGCTTTAATGCTAAACGGACATAAAATATCGTGTCAATGTCAGTGTCTCTCTCTTCTTCCTACCCCTCCATCTCTCTCTCTCTCTCTCTCTCCTCTCTTCTCTCTCTCTCTCTCTCTCTCTCTCCTCTCTCTCTCTTTCTCTCTCTCTCTTCTCTCTCTCTTTCTCTCTTCTCTCTCCTCTCGCTCTCTCTCTCTCCTCTCTCTTCTCTCTCTTCTCTCTCTCTCTCTCTCTCTCTCTCTCTCTTCTCTCTCTTCTCGTTGTAGCTGGAGGGAGTGACTGAGGTTCCTTCTGCTTTTCGTGGGTGTGGGTTGTGTGTGTGCGTGCGCCATCGTGCGTGAGTGCGTGCGTGCGTGCGTGTACTGTGTGTGTGTGTCTTTGTGTGTAGTGTGTGTTTGTGTGTGTGTGTGGCGTGTGTGTTATGTGTGTGTGTGTGTGTGTGTGGTGTGCGCGCGCGCGCGCGCGCGCGAGACGTACATTCAGACTCTGAGAAATACAAGACAAACCCTCCGCTACCTATCCCTCACCTTCCGCCTGTTTGTTATCTATTTCCTTTGTTCTATTCCAGCGGAAAGTAAAGACAAGTCGTTCAAGGACAAGCAATTCTTGCCACCGACCTTTTTCCTTAGTTTATTCCAGCGCAAGTAAAGCAAGTCGTTCAAGACAGCATCTGCACCGACCTTTTTTCTGTAAGCAATTTCCACTCCTTTCCGATGTATACATCCGAACTCTGAGTGTTGTAACTGATCATTTTGGAGGAATTCAAAGCCGAAAAGGGAAGCTTGACACGTAAATGGTGGATTCATACTCATCCTACACCCACCCACACCCACCGGACTTTACCCTTTTCTTTCTTGAAAGCAATGCAGCAGGTAGGTTGGAAATGTTTCTGCTCTCAATAATTAACAACCTATGGCTTAATATGCTGATTAATGTTTTAGTCACGTAAACTATGGAATTACTCTAATTGGCTCAACGGCCTCGCTTTCAATCAAGGTCCATCTTGCGCGATAGGAGAGCTAGTGGTTTGTGGTCTTCGTGTTCGTTGTCCTCAACGTTGTTGTCTTTTTTCCTGAAGAAGACTAAGAGGTCGGAAGCGTCGGGTTTTGTTTTGTGCCTTTGTTTGTCCTTTGTTTTTGTCGAACTCATAAGAGTGATAATAAAATGTACTTGGAATGCCGGCACAATTTGTGGATACGCACGACCAAAGGTCGTGTAAAGTTCAGAGGGTCTGGGTTCTTGGGTCTCAGTTTGGCGGATACCTGTGCCCCGGCGAGCATACGGACAGTTAGGCTTCAATTGAACTCACACGTTCTTGGCTTTCCAGTGTATGTGGTCAAACAAGGCAATTAATCCTGCCACGTGGCTGATCTATGAGCAGAGTACGGAAAAGAACAAACTGAAAGACCGCGAACACAATGATAACAGAGAATCGAGTGGCGATATTCATAAGAGATGTGAACGCACTGGAAATCGTTATGTGATCGGTGGAATGTGTGTGTGTGTGTGTGTGTGTGTGTGTGTGTGTGTGTGTTGTGTGTGGTGGTGTGTGTCGTGTAGTTTGTGTGTGTGTGTGTGCGTGTGTGTGTGTTTGTGTGAGTGTATGCGTGTGTGTGTGTGTGTGTGTGTGTGTGTGTGTTTGTGTGTGTGTGTGTGTAGTGTGTGTGTGTGTGTGTGTGTGTGTGTGTGTGTGGGGGGTGTGTGTTGTGTGTGTGTGTGTGTGTGTGTGTCTTTCATTTAAGTCTATCCTCTAATCGTGATAGTAGACACATGTGTGTGTGTGTGTGTGTGCGTGTGTGTGTGTGTGTGTGTGTGTGTGTGTGTGTGTGTGTGTGAGTGTGTGTGTGTGTGTTGTGTGGTGTGTGGCGTGTTGTTCGTTTCGTGCTTTGTTTTGTGTTTATCTCTATGGCTTTCAAGGAGTGTGGCATTTCATCCCAAAAGTTTTGTATTTTAAATTCTGTGTGGAAAGGAATTGCCTCCTTTTTCAGAAAAAATAAGGGTTAGCAGGACACCAATTCACACAAAAGCTTTGTTACTTTAATTTCTGTGTGGAAAAGAAATTGGCTCTTTTTCAGTATATAAGGGTTATCAGAACCCATTCGCTGTGCATGGGTGCAGCTGGTTTTCATTTGGCAAAGTCTGTAGGTGATCGGGTCTCCACGGACACACCTGTGGGCCACGGTGCTTTGTTTGCTTCACCAACGTCAGACCTCCAGTCACCCAACGCCATGACATTACAGCGGGTTTGACCACGTCGGCGACATTCACCCCAAATACCCTCTCTTATCTCCCGCTGCTCAAGTGTGTCAACATGCTGATCTTCAGTGTGGCTTCAATGATTAACAGCGTTCCAAGTCTGTTGGAAAACGAAACGAAAAGACAAGAACAGCCAAGGACGATACTTCAGTGTGGCTTCAATGATATCCAGCGTTCCACAGTCTATGGTTGGAAAACGAAAACGAAGACAAGAACAGGCCCAGGACGATACTTCAGTGTGGGCTTCATGATGAACAGCGTTTCCATGTATGGGTTGGAACCGAATACAGAAAGACAAGAACTGCCAGGACGATCTAACCGAAATGATTCATTGATGAACCAGCGTTCCAAGGATGGTTGGAAAACGAAAAAGAAAGCAAGAACAGCCCAGGACGATACTAAATCCTCAAGATGCTCGTTAAATGGGGAGAAGGAGAGCGGGGATTCGTCAAGAGTCAGCGATGTCGGGACGGGGCGACAAACAGCAACGACAACGACGACGACGACGATGGCGAACGACGACGACGGACGACGACGACAAGGATGCCAACTTTGAGTTAGATAGAACAGTGGGAGAATATCAGGTGTGATGTGAAAAAACAATCAAAAAACCAGCCAATCTGACGTGCAACATGTTGAGTAATCGACCATGTGAGCCAGATGGCAAAGGCCAAAAATATTAGGACCCCCCCCCCCCCCCCCCCTCCCCCCCCCCCCCCCCCCCACCCCCCCCCCCCCCAACCCCCCCCCCCCCCCCCCCCCCCCCCCCCCCCACCCCCCCCCCGCCCTTTTCCCACCCCTTGTCAATTTGTAGGCTGAAATAATTCGCAGAAAAACCGCCATGGGTGGTGGTTCGTCAGAAAAGGAGGGAGGGGGATGACAAACAGGTCGTCCCACATACATCTGTCTCTGTCCGTCTGTAGGTGTCTTTGTCCACGCAGCAAACGTGCTCGGTCGTGTGTGTGTGTGTGTGTGGTGTGTGTGTGTGTGTGAGTGTGAGTGTGTGTTGTGTGTGTGTGTGCTGCTGTGTTGTGTGGAGTGTGTGTGTGTATGTGCGTGTGTGCGTGTGTGTGTGTGTGTGTGTGGTGTGTGTGTGTGTGTGTGTGTGTGTTGTGTGTGTGAGGTGCGGCGCGTGCGTGCGTGCGTGTTCGTTTTGTTTTGTTTTGTTACCTTTTGTTTTCTTTTGTCAAGATGTTTAGCATTTTACGCAAATAAATGGATTTTGCTGCATTATTCTCGTGGAAAAGAATTGCTCATTTACAGACATATAGGGTATCAAACACCATTTGCTGTGTGCCAGCAGGTTGCCATTTCGCAGGACTGTAGGTGACTTGACCACCACTGACACAGCTGTGGGCACGGTGCTGGGCTGCTTCACAACCGTCACACCTCCGCTTAACCTAGCGCCAACACATACAGGCGGGTTGGACGTAGGCGACATTCACCCAAATACCCTTCTTATCTCCCCTGCTCAAGTGTGTCAACTGTGAACCTCAGACAAAGTGAAAAAGACATGTTTTGGCTTCGTGATAACCGGCGTTTTAAGTATGGTTGTGAAAAGAATAAGAGAGAGAAAAAGACACCCCAGGGCGCACTAAATCACACTCACATGGACGTTAATGAGGCAGACAGGAAGCATGGATCTTCGAGAGATCAGGGGTCGGGGAGGGCGGAAACACAACAACAACCGACGACGACGGACTAAGATGGCCACATTGAGCTAGGAAAAGATACGGAGAAGAGATCGAGGATGTGAGTGATGTGAGGTGGGGGAAAAAAAAGAGCAAAAAACAGCAGTGTGCACGTGCAACATGTTGGAAACGCTCGGCGTGTGAGCAGTGCAAGCCTGAACAGGACTCCGCCATCTAGATTCCCTCCCCCCCCCCCCCCCCCCCCCCCCCCCCCCCCCCCCCCCCCCCCCCCCCCCCCCCCCCCCCCCCATTGTCAATTGTAGTCTTGAATAATTCCGTGAAAAATGCGTGGATTGTTTACGTCAGAAAAGGAGGGAGTGGTTGGACATTCAGACGCTCCCAGTGCGTCTGTCTCTGCGTCTGTATGGATGTCTTTGTCTCCATGCATGCATGGCGTGCACTCGTGTGTGTTGTGTGTGGGTGTTGTGTGTGTGTGTGTGTGTGTGTTGTGTGTGGGTTGTGTGTGTGTGTGTGTGTGCCTTCTGTGTGTGTGTGGGTGTGTTTATACATTTATTTTGTTAATTTGTTTCATCTGTGTGTGTTGTGTGGGGGCGGGGGGGGGGTGCGCGCGAGTGCGTGTGTGTACTTCTGTCTGTGAGCGTGTGCGTATGCGTGCTCGCACTCGTGTGTGTTCATTATGAGAGAATCGTTTTCTGACGTCTGTTAGAACGCTTATATGTCTGGATTCTTTATGCAAAACAGAGCGCAAGAAATGAACATGGCCAAAAAAAACAAACCAGCGAGCAAACAAAAGAAACAACCAAAACTAAATTGCTGTAGATTTTGCTTTGTTTGTTTGTGCGTGCGCTGTTGTGTCTTCTTAAGGAATATCCACCAGACCTTTTTGTTGGCCAGATCCTCTCAATGAGTATTTGCGTGACAGCTTCTGTCTGTGTTAAGTTAAAGCGCTTTTACCTTCTGCTTCAAGATACGCTGCGCATGATCATGGATGAAGATAAAGGATCAAACAATCAAGGTTCTAGAAGAAACGAACCTAGCTTTTAAGTATCAGCAGAAGATGAAGTCCTCATATGTCCAAAAGAGCAGGTTTAGTTTCATCAAGGTGGTCGCGGGCTTGAGGATCGTCCATATTTGCTTACACCAATCACTGCATTTTGATGACACCGCACTGCGCATGTTATAAAGCTGATGGATGAAATGAATTATTGAACAAATGCTGAGAGGAATTTAGGAAGAGGGTCCTCGTGGCTACGATCTAGCAGATGTCTGGCCTGCACATTAGGCCCAACGTGCTGGTCACACCTTGAGTACCTACCTAACCTGACTGTGCTAAGAATCAACAGAATGTGTATGCTGGTGTGTGTGTGTGTGTGTGGTGTAGTGGTGTGTGTATGTTGTGTGGTGTGTGTGTGTGTTATGTGTGTGTGTGTCTCTCTTCTGTGTGTGTGTGTGTGTGTGTGTGTGTGTGTGTGTGTGTGTGTTTGTGTGTGTTGTGTGTGTGTGTGTGTGTGTGTGTGTGTGTGTGTGTGTGTGTGTGTGTGTGTGTGTGAGTGTGTGTGTGTGTGCTGTGTGAGATCATATTTTCGTCAACTGGCATGGTGTCTTCTTTGTTTTTTTGTTTGTTTTCTTTTGACTCACGTAAGTAATCAAAGTATACAGACGATGCGATCAATACTGTAAAGTCCTTTTCATACATCGCTCAATACTGATAAGTCCTTTTCATCCATCGGTAATACTGATAAGTCCTTTTCATTTACATCGATCAATAATGATAAGTCCTTTTCTACATCGGATTCTTTACTGATAAGTCCTTTTCATACATCGATCAATACTGATAAGTCCTTTTCATACACCTACATCTAAAGTGTCACCAGATGCACAATCCCGATATCGAAAGTGTTTCCTAACACTCTGACTTCAAAGCTTCACCATGGACAACCGAACTCCATTCTTGTTCTGTCTGAAGCTCACGGAAGAATAATCTGTTCTATACCTCTCCCCAGCCATCGACTACGTCGCGATTTCATCAGAAGAACCAAGCTTGTAGGTATAAACCTTCCCCATCTTTTCCTTATCAAAGTGACACCAGAAGAACAATCAATATTGGTGAGTCGCTCCAACTATCTATTGCATCAAAGCGTCACCACAAGATCAAATAATTTTGGCAAGGCTTTCCAAACATCTGCATCAAAGTGTCACCAAATTGTCACCACAAGAAGTACGAATAACAGTACAGTACTTACATTTTACTAATATTGTGATCACTGACGGTTACTGCTTGACTAATTAAACTGAGAGATAGGTTAAGTAGACATTCATGGCGCCAAAACAAATATATAAAGTATATGGCTATACTGAATTTAATATCATAATGTTGACGTCTGTAGGATAAGACTATTAGTGCGTAATTTCACCACAGAAGACAAGTTTGATGGCTTTGTTCCATAACATATCCTGAATTAAGCGATTTTTGCCCAAACCATAGCAAGTAAAGACTCTAAGGGTTAATGAACCTAGGCTGATCAAACATAGCTAGTAAAAACACGGACTTTTAGAGACTTTTAAACTCCTAAAGACACATCTTTTCACCTCGGGATGATTAACAATATCCAGTTACCACTGTGCGGGTGTTTGCTGGTGTATTGAACGCGGTCTTGTGTCTGTCTGCGTGTGAGAGGGGTTTTTCCCCCCCCCCCCCCCCCCCGGCGGTGTGTGTGTGTGTGTGTGTGTGTGTGTGTGTGTGTGTGTGTGAGTGTGTGTGTGTGTGTGTGTGTGTGTGTTGTGTGTGTGTGTGAGTGTGTCGCGCAGCGGCGCGCGCGCGCTTGAATTAGACCTATAATGTTTATATGTTTTTCTGTAATATGCGCTTTGGGCTCTTGACGAGGTAAAGCGCTTCTATTAATATCCTTTTACATTACATTACATTAAAGACTTAAGGGATTCATGAACCTAGCAGCTCCAAACATAGCCATGTAAATACTCTAAGGGTAATGAACCTAGCAGCTACCAACATCGCAAGTAAGACTCTAAGGGGTTTAATGAACTAGCAGTTCCAAAATGCCAAGTAAAGGACTCTAAAGGGGTTAATGAACTAGCAGCTCCAAACCATAGCAAGTTGAAAGACTCTAATGGTTAATAGAACCTAGCAGCTCCAACATAGCCAAGTAAGATCTAAGGGTTAAGAACCTAGCAGCTCAAACATAGTAAATTAAAGACTCTATGGGTTAATGAACTAGCTGTTTAAGCTGGTTTTAAAGGAGCAAGATAAAAAGCTTTTACTTGTTGAACTGATAGATCTCTAAAAAGAAAAAACAAACAAACAAACAAATGCGTATAGGGTATATACGTGCTGTCGAAATGATTGAAATGGAGCCAGTCATGGGGAAGGGAAATGCATGAAATAAACTACCCGTGTCATATATTTTACGTTGAAGAATAACACCACTCGTTTATCAAACTCTGCTGAGTGATAAGAAAGTAGAACTAACATAAGAACGCTCTAGACTAGGTAGTGGAAAAACATAATTTGCGATTTGAAAACCGATTATGAGTTGACACCTGTTAGGGTTAATTCGTCCTCCCCCCCCTCCCCATCTTCTCTTCTCTCTCTTCTGTCTGGCTGTCTGTGGTCTGTCTGTCTGTCTGTCTGTCTGTCTGTCTCTTTGAATCTCTCTCTCTCTCTCTCGCATATATCTCTCTCTCTTCTCTCTCTCTCTCTCTCTCTCTCTTCTCTCTCTCGCCTCTCTCACTCTCTCTCTCTCTCTCTCTCCTTTGCGGCTGAGGACGCGTTCAGAACAACATGCTCCATCAGTTGCTCAGTCATTGTGTCATGTAACAGGCGGCAGGGCACAGCTGCGTCATTGGTCATGCACAGGGCGGCAGGGCACAGCTGCAGTCATTGGTCATGTAACAGGCGGGGCCAAGGGCACCAGCTGCAGTCACTGGTCATGTAACAGGCGGCCACAGCACAGCTGCAGTCCATTGGTCATGTAACAGGCGGCAGGAACAGCTGCAGTCATTGGTCATGTAACAGGGGCCAGGGCACAGCTGCAGTCACTGGTCATGTAACAGGCGGCCAGGGCACTGCTGCAGTCATTGGTATGATAACAGGCGGCAGGCTACTGATGGTAGTCACTAGTCATGTAACATGGGCAGGGCACAGCTGCAGTCATTGGTCATGTAACAGGCGGCCAGGGCAGCTGCAGTCATTGGTCATGTAAACAGGCGGCAGGGCACAGCTGCAGTCAATGGTCATGTACAGGCGGCAGGGCACTGCTGCAGTCAAGGTCTTGTACAGGCGGCCAGGGCATGCTGCAGTCATTAGGTTATGTAACAGGCGGCCAGGGCACATTTTGGCAGCCCTTGGGTCCTGTAACAGGGGGCCAGGGAAACCGCTGCAGTCACGGCCCAAGAAACCAGGCGGCCGGGGCCCACAGCTGCGTCTTTGGGTTTCATGTTTCAGGGGGCCGGGGCCCACCCTGCAGTCACTGGCCCTGTAACGGGGGCGCCACAGCCCCGCTGCACCCGGGGCCTGTAACAGGCGGCCTGGCACAGCTGCAGTCATTGGTCTTCCAACCCGGCCTGGGCACAGCGGGCCGCCCTTGGGTCCGGGAACAGGGGGCCCCCAAGCAAAGCTGCATCAGGGGGTCAGTAACTTTCCCGGCCGGGGCACAGCGCATCACGGGTCATGTAAAAGGGGGCCAAAGGGCACAGCTGCAGTCATTGGTCATTAAACCCGGCCAGGGCCCCGTTGCGGGTCTTTGGGTTATTAACAGGCCCGGGGCCCCCGGGCTCCAAGCCCACGGTCATGAAAAACGGGGCGGCCACAGACAGTTTGCAGCTTTGTCAGGGTAACAGGCGGCCAGGGCCCAGCGGCATTTCACTGGTCATCCAACAGGGGGCCAAAAAAAAAAAAACCCCCCCAAAAAAAGCGGGAAATTTTTGGGTCATGTAACATTGGGGCCCGGGGCCAGCTGCAGTCATTGGCCCTGTAACAGGGCGGCCGGGGCACAGCTGCGGGTCGTTGGTCATGAAAACCGGCGGCCAGGGCCCAGCTGCGGGCCCATTGGTCATTTTTAACGGGCCCGGCCAGGCAAAAGCGGCAGCCCGTTTGGTCATGAAAACGGCGGCCGGGGCACAGGCGGGTCAATGGTCATGTAAAAAGGGGGGCCAGGGCACAGCGGCATCTTTGGGGTCATAAAAACAGGGGGCCCCGGGAAAACACCCTGCATTTTATTGGTCTTTGAAACAGGGGGCCAGGGAAACAGCTCCCAGTCTTTTGGCATTAACGGGGCGGCCAGGGAAAAAGCTGCATCTTTTGGCCCATGTAACAGGGGGCCCGGGGCACAGCTGCATCTTTTTGGTCATGTATCAGGGGGGCCGGGGCCCCAAGCTGCATGGGGGGTCATGTAACAGGGGGCCAGTGCACACTGCAGTCACGGGTCATGAAACGGGCGGCCGGGGAAACAGCAGCAGCATTGGTCATCTAACAGGGGGGCCAGGGCACAGCTGCAGCCCATTGGCATGAAACAGGCGGCCGGGGCCCACGCTGCAGCCCATTGGTAAAGAAAAGGGGGCCCCCAGGGCACAGTTTGCAGCCCGCTGGTCTGAAACAGGGGGCCCCGGGGCACACCCTGCAGTCATTGGCCCCATGAAACAGGGGGGCCAGGGCACAGCGGCAGTAAACGGGCATGTAACAGGGGGCCCGGGGGCGCAGCGCATTCTTTTGGTCATGTAACAGGCGGCCAGGGCACGGGTCCCGTCGTTGGTCATGCCCCGCGGCCAGGGCACAGCTGCAGTCGTTGGTAAACCCAACGGGGCGGCCGGGGAAACAGCTGCAGTCGTTGGTTTTCTAACAGGGGGCCCGGGGGCACGCTGCAGCCCACTGGCCCAGGGTTAAACAGGGGGGGCCGGGGCAAAATTTTTTGCAGTCTTTGGGTTTCATGTAAAACGGGCCCCGGCCCCCGGGGCACATCTGCAGTCGTTGGTACATGAAAACGGGGGGGCCCCGGGGCACAGCTGGCATCTTGGGTCATGTAACGGGGCCGGCCCGGGGCAAGTTTGGGCGGGCCCCTTTGGTCCATGTAACGGGCGGCCGGGGGAAACGGCTGCGGGTAAATTGGGGGCTAGAAAACCGGGCCGGGCCGGGGCACAGTTTGCATTAAATTGGCCCTGTAACAGGCGGCCAGGGAAACATCTGCAGTCACGGGTCATGTAAAAAGGGGGCCCCAGCACGGGCTGGCCAACCCTTTGGGTTTCATGTAACAGCGGCCCGGGGCACAGCTGCAGTCTTGGCCCATGAAAAAAAAAACCCGGCCCGGGGCCCCAACGCTGCGGGGCCCACTGGCCCATGTAAACAGGCGCCGGGGCACAGCTGAAAGGGTCATTGGGTAAAGAAACCCAGGGGGGCCGGGGAAAAAAGGCTGTGGGTCACTGGGGTCATGAAACCCAAGGGGGGCCCAAAGGGGCACAGCGGGCATCTTTGGGTTTCCATGTAACGGGCCCGGCCAGGGCCCAGCTGCAGTCTTTGGTTCATGTAAGAGGGGGGGGGCCAGGGCACAGGGGCATTTAAATGGTCAAAAACCCGGGCGGCCAGGGCCAGCGGCGGGTCAGGGCCCGGGTATCAGGGGGGCCGGGGGCCCACTGCGGGGTCACTGGTCATGAAAAGGAGGGGGGCCATTCCCCAGCTGCAGTCACTGGCATGTAACAGGGGGGGCCGGGGCAAAAGCTGCAGTAAATTGGGGAAAAATTTTTAACCCGGGGGGGGCCCCCGGGGGGGGGGAAACGGGCTGTAGTTACAAATTTCATTTTAACAGGGCGGCCGGGGCACGGGCTGCAGTCCTTGGCCCATTAACAGGGGGCCGGGGCCCCACCCTGCAGTCATTGGTCATGAAAACGGGCGGCCAGGGCCCACGCATCAATGGAAAAGTAACAGGGGGCCGGGACCCAGCGGGCATTTTCAAGGGTCATGTAACAAGGCCCCCAGGGCAACAGTTTTGGCGGGGTCATTGTTAGGTAACAGGGGGGGGGCCAGGGCACACCCTTGCAGTTTTTGGGTTTCATGTAACAGGTGTCCCAGGGCAAAACCTGCAGTAAATGGGTCATGAAAAAAAAGGGGGGCCAGGGCAAAAGGGCTGCGGGGTCATTGGTCATGAAAACAGGGGGCCCAGGGCCCCCGTTTGGCGGGGGGTCGTTGGTTTAAAACCCAGGGGGGGGCCGGGGGAAACAGCTGCAGTAAAGGGTTTATGTAAAAAGGCGGCCAGGGCCCAGCGGGCAGTTATTGGCTTTGAAACAGGGTCCAGGGGCCGGCCCCCGGGCGGGTCTTTGGGTCATGAAACCGGGGCGGCCGGGGGCCCCAAGCTGCGTCATTTGGTAAAGGTAATAAGCGACCAGGGGCACAGTTTGGCAGCCCACGGGTTTCAGGAGCGGGGGCGGCCAGGGGGGCAGCTCGGGTCTTTGGGGAGGTAAAAACCGGGGGGGGCCCACAGCTGCAGTCGTTGGTCAGGAAACCAGGGGGGCAGGGCCGTTTCTCCCGGGGTAAATTGGGTCATGTCCCCCGGGGGGCCGGGGAAAACGGCTGCGGGTCTTTGGGTCATTAACAGGGGGGGGCCCCGGGGGGCACAGCTCCCGCCCAGGGTTAAAGTAACGGGGCGGCCGGGGCACAGCTGAAAAGTCGTTGGCATGAAACCCAACCCCGGGCCGGGCCCCAACACCCGGCGGGTCTTTGGTCATGAAAACAGGGGGCCCAAAGGGCAAACAGCTGCGGGGGTCGTTGGTCATGTAACGGGCCGGGCCGGGGCACAGCTCCCAAGGTCTTTGGGTTTTGTAACGGGGGCGGCCAGGGAACAAAAATTAGCCCAATTTAGCCCGGAAACAGGCGGCCCAGGGCAAAACCTGCAGTAAATTGGTCTTTAAACCCAGGGGGGGCCCCAGGCACAGTTTGCAGTCTTTGGTCTATAAAAAATTCCCGGGCCCAGGAAAAACCCCCGCAGTCAAGGGCCATGAAACAAGGGGGCCAGGGCACAGCTGCATAAATTGGTTATGTAACAGGCGGGGGGGGCCCCAAAACCCCTGCAGTAAATTTTGGGTTTTTTAAGGGGGGCCCAGGGCACAGCTGCAGTTTTTGGGGCCCAAGGTAAAAAGGGCCAGGGCACGGGGCTGCAGTCATTGGCCCAAAAAGGGAAAAAACCCCAGGGGGCCCAAGGGCACAGTTTGCGGGGCATTGGCCCATGTCCCAAAAGGCGACCAGGGGCACGGGCGGCAAGCCCCTTTGGGCCATTTTAAAGGGGGGGCCAGGGAAACCGGGGGCCTGCATTCTTTTGGCCCTTATCAGGGGGGCCGGGGGCCCCAGCTGCAGTAAACTGGTCATGTAACAGGCCAGGGCAAAAGCTGCAGCCCATTGGCCCTGAAACCCAAGGGGGGGCCCGGTCACCGCTGCGGGGTCATTGGGTCAGGTAAAAAGGGGGGGCCCAAGGGCCCCAAAAGGGCCCCAAGCCCCCCTTGGTCAGGGGACGGGGGCGGGCCCAGGAAACCAGATGCAGTCATTGGCCATTTAAAAACCGGGCCGGGGCACAGCTCGGGGAAATTTGGCATGTAAAAAAAGGGGGGCCCAGGCCACACCCGGGGGCAGTGGGCGGGCATGTAAAAGGGGGGCCGGGGGCCACAGCTCCGGGGCCCATTGGTCATTAAACAGCCCGGCCCCCCGGGGGGCCAACACCCTGCAGTAAAACCCCTGGCCCAAGTTAAAAAGGGGGGGGCCGGGGCCCCGCTGGGGGGGCCCTTGGTA
>CM031608.1:2706086-2718586 GCA_018398815.1 Conus ventricosus
TGTGCGTGTGTGTGTGTGTGTGTGTGTGTGTGTGTGTGTGTGTGTGTGTGTGTGTGTGTGTGAGTGCGTGCGTGCGTGCGTGCGTGTTTCGGTTTTGTTTTGTTTTGTTTCCTTTTGTTTTCTTTTGTCAAGATGTTTAGCATTTTACGCAAATAAATGGATTTTGCTGCATTATCTCTCGTGGAAAAGAATTGCTCATTTACAGAATATAAGGGTTATCAAACACCCATTTGCTGTGGTGCCAGCAGGTTTCCATTTCGCAGACTGTAGGTGACTGGACCCCCCCTGACACAGCTGTGGCCACGGTGCCTGGCTGCTTCACCAACGTCCACACCTCCGTTCACCTAGCGCCACCACATACAGCGGGTTGGCCACGTCAGGCGACATTCACCCCAAATACCCTCTCTTATCTCCCCTGCTCAAGTGTGTCAACATGCCTGAACCTCAGACAAGTGAAAAGACATAGTTTGGCTTCCGTGATAAACGAGCGTTTTAAGTATGGTTGGAAAAAGAAAAAGAGAGAAAAGAACACCCCAGGGCGCCACTAAATCACCTCAACATGGACGTTAATGAGCAGACAGGAAGCAGAGATCTTCGAGAGCTCAGCGGAGTCGGGAGGGGCGGAAACACAACAACAACGACGACGACGACTAAGATGCCAACATTGAGCTAGAAAAGAACGGAGAAGAAGATCGAGGATGTGAGTGAAGTGAGTGGGGAAAAAAAAGAGCAAAAACAGCAGTGTGCACGTGCAACATGTTGGAACAATCGGCCGTGTGAGCCAGTGCAAAGCCGAACCAGACTCCTCCATCTAGATCCCTCCCCCCCCCCCCCCCCCCCCCCCCCCCCTTGTCAATTGTAGTCTGAAATAATTCCGTAGAAAAATGCGTGGATTGTACGTCAGAAAAGAGGGAGGGGTTGGACATCAGTCGCTCCCAGTGCGTCTGTCTCTGTCCGTCTGTATGGCTGTCTTTGTCTCCATGCATGCATGCGTGCACTCGTGTGTGTGTGTGTGTGTGTGTGTGTGTGTGTGTGTGTGTGTGTGTGTGTGTGTGTGTGTGTGTGTGTGTGTGTGTGTGTGTGTGTTTTATACATTTCTTTGTTAATTTGTTTCATCTGTGTGTGTGTGGGGGGGGGGGGGGGGTGCGCGCGAGTGCGTGTGTGTACTTCTGTCTGTGAGCGTGTGCGTATGCGTGCTCGCACTCGTGAGTGTTCATTAGTGAAGAGAAATCTGTTTTCTGGACGTCTGTAGAACGCTTATATGTCTGGGATTCTTTATTGCAAAACCAGCAGCGCCAAGAAATGAAGATGGCCAAAAAAACAAACCAGCGAGCAAACAAAGAAACAAACCCAAACTAAATTGCTGTAGATTTTGCTTTGTTTGTTTGTGCCGTGCGCTGTGTGTCTTCTTAATGGATATCCCACCAGACCTTTTTGTTGGCCAGATCCTCTCAATGGAGTATTTGCGTGACAGCTTCCTGTCAGTGTTAAGTTAAAGCCGGCTTTTACCTTCTGCTTCAAGATACGCTGCGCACTGATCATGAGATGAAGATAAAGGACTCAAAACAAACAAGGCTAAGAAGAAACGAACCAAGCTTTTAAAGATATCAGCAGAAAGATGAAGTCCACATAAGTCCCAAAGAGCAGGTTTAGTTTCATCAAGGTGTCGCGGCTTGAGGACTCGTCCATATTTGCTACACCACATCCACTGCATTTTGAAACCGCACTGCGCATGATATAAAGCTGATGGATGAATGAATTATTGACAAATGATGAGAGAATTTAGGAAGAGGGTCTCGTGGCTACGATCTAGCAGATGTCTGGCCTGCACATTAGCCCAACGTGCTGGTCACACCTTGAGTACCTACCTAACACTGACTGTGCTAAGAATCAACCAGAATGTGTATGCTGGTGTGTGTGTGTGTGTGTGTGTGTGTGTGTGTGTGTGTGTGTGTGTGTGTGTGTGTGTGTGTGTGTGTCTCTCTCTCTGTGTGTGTGTGTGTGTGTGTGTGTGTGTGTGTGTGTGTGTGTGTGTGTGTGTGTGTGTGTGTGTGTGTGTGTGTGTGTGTGTGTGTGTGTGTGTGTGTGTGTGTGTGTGTGTGTGTGTGTGTGTGTGTGTGTGAGATTCATATTTTCGTCAACTGGCATGGTGGTCTTCTTTGTTTTTTTGTTTGTTTTCCTTTTGACTCACGTAAGTAATCAAAGTATCACCAGAGATGCGATCAATACTGATAAGTCCTTTTCATACATCGATCAATACTGATAAGTCCTTTTCATACATCGGTCAATACTGATAAGTCCTTTTCATACATCGATCAATACTGATAAGTCCTTTTCATACATCGATCAATACTGATAAGTCCTTTTCATACATCGATCAATACTGATAAGTCCTTTTCATACACCTACATCAAGTGTCACCAGATGCACAATCGATATCGAAAGTGCCTTTCCTACCAACTCTGCTTCAAAGCTTCACCATGGACAACCGAACTCCATTCTTGTTCTGTCTGAAGCATCACCGGAAGAATAATCTGTATCTATAACCTCTCCCCAGCCATCTACTACGTCGAGATTTCATCAGAAGAACATGCTTGTATGTATAAACCTTCCCCATTCTTTTCCTATATCAAAGTGACACCAGAAGAACAATCAATATTGGTGAGTTCTCTCCAACTATCTATTGCATCAAAGCGTCACCACAAGATCAAATAATTTTGGCAAGGCCTTTCCAATCATCTGCATCAAAGTGTCACCAAATAGTCACCACAAGAAGTACGATTAACAGTACAGAACTTACATTTTACTAATACTTGTGATCACTGACGGTTACTGCTTTACTCATTAACTGAGAGATAGGTTAAGTGACATCATGCGCCAAAACAAATATATAAGTAATATGGCTATACTGAATTTAATATCGTAATGTTGACGTCTGTCAGGATAAGACTATTCAGTGCGATAATTTCCACACAGAAAGACAATGTTGATTGCATTTGTTCCAAAACATATCACTGAAATAAGCCGCATTTTTGCCAAACATAGCCAAGTAAAGACTCTAAGGGTTAATGAACCTAGCAGCTCCAAACATAGCTAAGTAAACACGGACTCTCTAGAGACTTTTAAAACCTCCCTAAAGACACATCTTTTCCCTCGGACTGATTAACAATATCCAGTTACCACTGTGCGGGTGTTTGCTGGTGTTGAACGCGGTCTTGTGTCTGTCTGCGTGTGAGAGTTCCCCCCCCCCCCCCCCCCGGCGGTGTGTGTGTGTGTGTGTGTGTGTGTGTGTGTGTGTGTGTGTGTGTGTGTGTGTGTGTGTGTGTGTGTGTGTGTGTGTGTGTGTGTGTGTGTGTGCGCGCGCGCGCGCGCGCGCTTTGAATTAGAATTATAATGTTTATCATGTTTTTCTGTAATATGCGCTTTGGGCTCTTGCGAGGTAAAGCGCTCTATAAATATCCTTTTACATTACATTACATTAAAGACTCTAAGGGTTAATGAACCTAGCAGCTCCAAACATAGCCAAGTAAAGACTCTAAGGGTTAATGAACCTAGCAGCTCCAAACATAGCCAAGTAAAGACTCTAAGGGTTAATGAACCTAGCAGCTCCAAACATAGCCAAGTAAAGACTCTAAGGGTTAATGAACCTAGCAGCTCCAAACATAGCCAAGTAAAGACTCTAAGGGTTAATGAACCTAGCAGCTCCAAACATAGCCAAGTAAAGACTCTAAGGGTTAATGAACCTAGCAGCTCCAAACATAGCTAATTAAAGACTCTATGGGTTAATGAACCTAGCTGCTTAAGCTGGTTTAAAGGAGCAAGATAAAACAGCTTTACTTGTTTGAACAGTGATAGATCTCTAAAAAGAAAAAAACAAACAAACAAACAAATGCGTCATAGGAATAGTGCTGTCGTAATGATTGAAAATGGACGCCAGTCATGGGGAAATGGGAAAATGCATGAAATTAACTACAGTGTCATATATTTTACGTGAAGAATAACACCACTCGTTTATCAACTCTGCTGAGCTGACTAAGAAAGTAGAACTAACATAAGAACGCTTAGACTAGGTCAGTGGAAACACATAATTTGCGATTTGAAAACCGATATGAGAGACACCTGTTAAGGGTAATTCGTCCTCCCCCCCCCTCCCCCCTCTCTCTCTCTCTCTCTCTCTCTGCGTCTGGCTGTCTGTCTCTGTCTGTCTGTCTGTCTGTCTGTCTGTCTCTCTTTGAATCTCTCTCTCTCTCTCTCTCTCTCTCTCTCTCTCTCTCTCTCTCTCTCTCTCTCTCTCTCTCTCTCTCTCTCTCTCTCTCTCTCTCTCTCTCTCTCTCTCTCCTTTGCGGCTGAGGACGCGTCAGAACAACATGCTCCACTCAGCTGCAGTCATTGGTCATGTAACAGGCGGCCAGGGCACAGCTGCAGTCATTGGTCATGCAACAGGCGGCCAGGGCACAGCTGCAGTCATTGGTCATGTAACAGGCGGCCAGGGCACAGCTGCAGTCACTGGTCATGTAACAGGCGGCCACAGCACAGCTGCAGTCATTGGTCATGTAACAGGCGGCCAGGGAACAGCTGCAGTCATTGGTCATGTAACAGGCGGCCAGGGCACAGCTGCAGTCACTGGTCATGTAACAGGCGGCCAGGGCACAGCTGCAGTCATTGGTCATGTAACAGGCGGCCAGGGAACAGCTGTAGTCACTAGTCATGTAACAGGCGGCCAGGGCACAGCTGCAGTCATTGGTCATGTAACAGGCGGCCAGGGCCCAGCTGCAGTCATTGGTCATGTAACAGGCGGCCAGGGCACAGCTGCAGTCAATGGTCATGTAACAGGCGGCCAGGGCACAGCTGCAGTCAATGGTCATGTAACAGGCGGCCAGGGCACAGCTGCAGTCATTGGTTATGTAACAGGCGGCCAGGGCACAGCTGCAGTTATTGGTCATGTAACAGGTGTCCAGGGCACAGCTGCAGTCATTGGTCATGAAACAGGCGGCCAGGGCACAGCTGCAGTCATTGGTCATGTAACAGGCGGCCAGGGCACAGCTGCAGTCATTGGTCATGTATCAGGCGGCCAGGGCCAGCTGCAGTCACTGGTCATGTAACAGGCGGCCAGTGCACAGCTGCAGTCACTGGTCATGTAACAGGCGGCCAGGGCACAGCTGCAGTCATTGGTCATGTAACAGGCGGCCAGGGCACAGCTGCAGTCGTTGGTCATGCAACAGGCGGCCAGGGCACAGCTGCAGTCGTTGGTCTTCTAACAGGCGGCCAGGGCACAGCTGCAGTCACTGGTCATGTAACAGGCGGCCAGGGCACATCTGCAGTCGTTGGTCATGTAACAGCCGGCCAGGGCACATCTGCAGTCGTTGGTCATGTAACAGGCGGCCAGGGCACAGCTGCAGTCACTGGTCATGTAACAGGCGGCCAGGGCACAGTTGCAGTCATTGGTCATGTAACAGGCGGCCAGGGCACAGCTGCAGTCACTGGTCATGCAACAGGCGGCCACAGCACAGCTGCAGTCATTGGTCATGTAACAGGCGGCCAGGGCACAGCTGCAGTCACTGGTCATGTAACAGGCGGCCAGGGCATATCTGCAGTCATTGGTCATGTAACAGGCGGCCAGGGCACAGTTGCAGTCATTGGTCATGTAACAGGCGGCCAGGGCACAGCTGCAGTCACTGGTCATGTAACAGGCGGCCAGGGCACAGCTGCAGTCATTGGTCATGTATCAGGCGGCCAGGGCCCAGCTGCAGTCACTGGTCATGTAACAGGCGGCCACAGCACAGCTGCAGTCGTTGGTCATGTAACAGGCGGCCTGGGCACAGCTGCAGTCATTGGTCATCTAACAGGCGGCCTGGGCACAGCTGCAGTCATTGGTCCTGTAACAGGCGGCCACAGCAAAGCTGCAGTCATTGGTCATGTAACATTCGGCCAGGGCACAGCTGCAGTCACTGGTCATGTAACAGGCGGCCAGGGCACAGCTGCAGTCATTGGTCATGTAACCGGCGGCCAGGGCACAGCTGCAGTCATTGGTTATGTAACAGGCGGCCAGGGCGCAGCTGCAGTCACTGGTCATGTAACAGGCGGCCACAGCACAGCTGCAGTCATTGGTCATGTAACAGGCGGCCAGGGCACAGCTGCAGTCACTGGTCATGCAACAGGCGGCCACAGCAAAGCTGCAGTTATTGGTCATGTAACATTCGGCCAGGGCACAGCTGCAGTCATTGGTCATGTAACAGGCGGCCAGGGCACAGCTGCAGTCGTTGGTCATGTAACCGGCGGCCAGGGCCCAGCTGCAGTCATTGGTCATGTAACAGGCGGCCAGGGCACAGCTGCAGTCGTTGGTCATGTAACAGGCGGCCAGGGCACAGCTGCAGTCAATGGTCATGTAACAGGCGGCCAGGGCACAGCTGCAGTCATTGGTCATGTAACAGGCGGCCAGGGCACAGCTGCAGTTATTGGTCATGAAACAGGCGGCCAGGGCACAGCTGCAGTCATTGGTCATGTAACAGGCGGCCAGGGCACAGCTGCAGTCGTTGGTCATGTAACAGGCGGCCAGGGCACAGCTGCAGTCATTGGTCATGTATCAGGCGGCCAGGGCCCAGCTGCAGTGACTGGTCATGTAACAGGCGGCCAGTGCACAGCTGCAGTCACTGGTCATGTAACAGGCGGCCTGGGCACAGCTGCAGTCATTGGTCATCTAACAGGCGGCCAGGGCACAGCTGCAGTCATTGGTCATGTAACAGGCGGCCAGGGCACAGCTGCAGTCATTGGTCATGTAACAGGCGGCCAGGGCACAGCTGCAGTCGCTGGTCATGTAACAGGCGGCCAGGGCACAGCTGCAGTCATTGGTCATGTAACAGGCGGCCAGGGCACAGCTGCAGTCACTGGTCATGTAACAGGCGGCCAGGGCGCAGCTGCAGTCGTTGGTCATGTAACAGGCGGCCAGGGCACAGCTGCAGTCGTTGGTCATGCAACAGGCGGCCAGGGCACAGCTGCAGTCGTTGGTCATGCAACAGGCGGCCAGGGCACAGCTGCAGTCGTTGGTCTTCTAACAGGCGGCCAGGGCACAGCTGCAGTCACTGGTCATGTAACAGGCGGCCAGGGCACATCTGCAGTCGTTGGTCATGTAACAGCCGGCCAGGGCACATCTGCAGTCGTTGGTCATGTAACAGGCGGCCTGGGCACAGCTGCAGTCGTTGGTCATGTAACAGGCGGCCTGGGCACAGCTGCAGTCATTGGTCATGTAACAGGCGGCCAGGGCACGGCTGCAGTCATCGGTCTAGTAACAGGCGGCCAGGGCACAGCTGCAGTCATTGGTCATGTAACAGGCGGCCAGGGCACATCTGCAGTCACTGGTCATGTAACAGGCGGCCACAGCACAGCTGCAGTCATTGGTCATGTAACAGGCGGCCAGGGCACAGCTGCAGTCATTGGTCATGTAACAGGCGGCCAGGGCACAGCTGCAGTCACTGGTCATGTAACAGGCGGCCAGGGCACAGCTGCAGTCATTGGTCATGTAACAGGCGGCCAGGGAACAGCTGTAGTCACTAGTCATGTAACAGGCGGCCAGGGCACAGCTGCAGTCATTGGTCATGTAACAGGCGGCCAGGGCCCAGCTGCAGTCATTGGTCATGTAAGAGGCGGCCAGGGCACAGCTGCAGTCAATGGTCATGTAACAGGCGGCCAGGGCACAGCTGCAGTCATTGGTCATGTATCAGGCGGCCAGGGCCCAGCTGCAGTCACTGGTCATGTAACAGGCGGCCAGTGCACAGCTGCAGTCACTGGTCATGTAACAGGCGGCCTGGGCACAGCTGCAGTCATTGGTAATGTAACAGGCGGCCAGGGAACAGCTGTAGTTACTAGTCATGTAACAGGCGGCCAGGGCACAGCTGCAGTCATTGGTCATGTAACAGGCGGCCAGGGCCCAGCTGCAGTCATTGGTCATGTAACAGGCGGCCAGGGCCCAGCTGCAGTCAATGGTCATGTAACAGGCGGCCAGGACACAGCTGCAGTCAATGGTCATGTAACAGGCGGCCAGGGCACAGCTGCAGTCATTGGTTATGTAACAGGCGGCCAGGGCACAGCTGCAGTTATTGGTCATGTAACAGGTGTCCAGGGCACAGCTGCAGTCATCGGTCATGAAACAGGCGGCCAGGGCACAGCTGCAGTCATTGGTCATGTAACAGGCGGCCAGGGCACAGCTGCAGTCGTTGGTTATGTAACAGGCGGCCAGGGCACAGCTGCAGTCATTGGTTATGTAACAGGCGGCCAGGGCACAGCTGCAGTTATTGGTCATGTAACAGGTGTCCAGGGCACAGCTGCAGTCATTGGTCATGTAACAGGCGGCCAGGGCACAGCTGCAGTCATTGGTCATGTAATAAGCGACCAGTGCACAGCTGCAGTCACTGGTCATGGAGCAGGCGGCCAGGGCGCAGCTGCAGTCGTTGGTCATGTAACAGGCGGCCAGGGCACAGCTGCAGTCGTTGGTCATGTAACAGGCGGCCAGGGCACATCTGCAGTCATTGGTCATGTAACAGGCGGCCAGGGAACAGCTGCAGTCGTTGGTCATGTAACAGGCGGCCAGGGCACAGCTGCAGTCACTGGTCATGTAACAGGCGGCCAGGGCACAGCTGCAGTCGTTGGTCATGTAACAGCCGGCCAGGGCACAGCTGCAGTCGTTGGTCATGCAACAGGCGGCCAGGGCACAGCTGCAGTCGTTGGTCATGTAACAGGCGGCCAGGGCACAGCTGCAGTCATTGGTCTTGTAACAGGCGGCCAGGGAACAGCTGTAGTCACTAGTCATGTAACAGGCGGCCAGGGCACAGCTGCAGTCATTGGTCATGTAACAGGCGGCCAGGGCACAGCTGCAGTCATTGGTCATATAACAGGCGGCCAGGGCACAGCTGCAGTCAATGGTCATGTAACAGGCGGCCAGGGCACAGCTGCAGTCATTGGTTATGTAACAGGCGGCCAGGGCACAGCTGCAGTCATTGGTTATGTAACAGGCGGCCAGGGCACAGCTGCAGTTATTGGTCATGTAACAGGTGTCCAGGGCACAGCTGCAGTCATTGGTCATGTAACAGGCGGCCAGGGCACAGCTGCAGTCATTGGTCATGTAACAAGCGACCAGTGCACAGCTGCAGTCGTTGGTCATGTAAGAGGCGGCCAGGGCACAGCTGCAGTCATTGGTCATGTATCAGGCGGCCAGGGCCCAGCTGCAGTGACTGGTCATGTAACAGGCGGCCAGGGCACAGCTGCAGTCATTGGTCATGTAACAGGCGGCCTGGTCACAGCTGCAGTCATTGGTCATGTAACAGGCGGCCAGGGCACAGCTGCAGTCACTGGTCATGTGACAGGCGGCCAGGGCACAGATGCAGTCATTGGTCATGTAACAGCCGGCCAGGGCACAGCTGCAGTCATTGGTCATGTAACAGGCGGCCAGGGCACAGCTGCAGTCGCTGGTCATGTAACAGGCGGCCAGGGCACAGCTGCAGTCATTGGTCATGTAACAGGCGGCCAGGGCACAGCTGCAGTCATGGTCATGTAACAGGCGGCCAGGGCGCAGCTGCAGTCGTTGGTCATGTAACAGGCGGCCAGGGCACAGCTGCAGTCGTTGGTCATGTAACAGGCGGCCAGGGCACAGCTGCAGTCATTGGTCATGTAACAGGCGGCCAGGGCACAGCTGCAGTCACTGGTCATGTGACAGGCGGCCAGGGCACAGATGCAGTCATTGGTCATGTAACAGCCGGCCAGGGCACAGCTGCAGTCATTGGTCATGTAACAGGCGGCCAGGGCACAGCTGCAGTCGCTGGTCATGTAACAGGCGGCCAGGGCACAGCTGCAGTCATTGGTCATGTAACAGGCGGCCAGGGCACAGCTGCAGTCACTGGTCATGTAACAGGCGGCCAGGGCGCAGCTGCAGTCGTTGGTCATGTAACAGGCGGCCAGGGCACAGCTGCAGTCGTTGGTCATGTAACAGGCGGCCAGGGCACAGCTGCAGTCATTGGTCATGTAACAGGCGGCCAGGGAACAGCTGCAGTCGTTGGTCATGTAACAGGCGGCCAGGGCACAGCTGCAGTCACTGGTCATGTAACAGGCGGCCAGGGCACAGCTGCAGTCGTTGGGCATGTAACAGCCGGCCAGGGCACAGCTGCAGTCGTTGGTCATGCAACAGGCGGCCAGGGCACAGCTGCAGTCGTTGGTCATGTAACAGGCGGCCAGGGCACAGCTGCAGTCGTTGGTCTTGTAACAGGCGGCCAGGGCACAGCTGCAGTCACTGGTCATGTAACAGGCGGCCAGGGCACATCTGCAGTCGTTGGTCATGTAACAGCCGGCCAGGGCACATCTGCAGTCGTTGGTCATGTAACAGGCGGCCTGGGCACAGCTGCAGTCATTGGTCATGTAACAGGCGGCCAGGGCACAGCTGCAGTCGTTGGTCATGTAACAGCCGGTCAGGGCACAGCTGCAGTCGTTGGTCATGTAACAGGCGGCCTGGGCACAGCTGCAGTCATTGGTCATGTAACAGGCGGCCAGGGCACAGCTGCAGCCATTGGTCATGTAACAGGCGGCCAGGGCACAGCTCCACCGGTCGAGATCACTTGGCAGATGTTTCAGACAGCCGGTACAAAGATCTCCAGTCGCCAACACTAACCAAGGACTGTCTGTCATTACCAGGCTGTTTTCCCTTTGCTCTCTCTGTACCCTGTCCACTAGGGAGTTTTTCACGTTGAAGGAATGACATGCTGGCTTGCTTGAGAAGAGAGAGAGAGAGAGAGAGAGAGAGAGAGAGAGAGAGAGAGAGAGAGAGAGAGAGAGAGAGAGAGAGAGAGAGAGAGAGAGAGAGAGAGAGAGAGAGAGTGAGAGAGGGGGAGAGAGAGAGGGAGGGAGAAGAGAGAGAGAGAGAGAGAGAGAGAGAGAGGAGGAGAGAGAGAGAGAGGAGAGAGAGAGAGAGAAAGAGGGGAAGGAGGGAGGGATGGAGGGAGAGAGACAGGGAAAGAGTTAGTTTGTTGCCGGCATGTGTGTGTGTGTGTGTGTGTGTGTGTGTGTGTGTGTGTGTGTGTGTGTGTGTGTGTGTGTGTGTGTGTGTGTGTGTGTGTGTGTGTATGTGTGTGTGTGTGTGTGTGTGTGTGTGTGTGTGTGTGTGTGTGTGTGTGTGTGTGTGTGTGTGTGTTCGGTGTTTTCGCCCACATTCAGCCCAAGGATGATGCTTTAAATCAAACCAAATTCATGAATAAAGTGGAAGTCTGAGCACATTGCTAGAGATTGTAGTTGTGATGTTCTCTTTACACAGAGAGAGAGAGAGGGGGGGAGGAGGGAGGGATGGAGGGAGAGAGACAGGGAGAGAGATAGTTTGTTGCCGGCATGTGTGTGTGTGTGTGTGTGTGTGTGTGTGTGTGTGTGTGTGTGTGTGTGTGTGTATGTGTGTGTGTGTGTGTGTGTGTGTGTGTGTGTGTGTGTGTGTGTGTTCGGTGTTTCCCCCACATTCAGCCCAAGGATGATGCTTTAAATCAAACCAAATTCATGAATAAAGAATAAGTCTGAGCACATTGCTAAAGATCGTAGTTGTTGATGTTCTCTTTACAGAGGAGAGAGAGAGAGAGAGAGAGAGAGAGAGAGAGAAGAGAGAGAGAGAGAGAGAGAGAGAGAGAGAGAGAGAGAGAGGAGAGAGAGAGAGAGAATGACACTGACAATGTTTTAATGTCCGGCCTCCAGCTTGTAAACATAGCTACACGTAAACAATGTAGTGGCTATCCAAACAGACGGGTGATAGGAATCAACTTAGATTTGGAGCAATAATAATTATGTTCTTCCCTATGTCTTAGTGCACAAAAATACACATAGTTACATCACGAATGACTCTGATTTCCTCACTACACAATAAATGTCGGCACTTACCTTGGTTGACCAATTAACCTTTGAATGCTTTGATATATATTTATCTCTAAGTAATGCGTAAGCTTCGCGCCGAAAGAAAAAAAAATGTCGCTCATCTTCACTATTCTTACAAAATGGGCACTGCATATCCTCAGAATCAGTTTTCCTGTAG
The DNA here is from genome assembly GCA_018398815.1 of Conus ventricosus. NCBI lineage: Eukaryota > Metazoa > Mollusca > Gastropoda > Neogastropoda > Conidae > Conus > Conus ventricosus. The sequence continues at coordinate 2,718,133 of CM031608.1, forward strand.
CGCCTATTTATTTTTTTAAATCATTTATGCCTAATCCAAATTCGGTGATTGCTGATCTAAATTTGTTCATGGTTATTATTGATAAGTATTGTTTAGGGTGTGGAAGTAATTTGAAAGAGCAATAGAATTTAAACCTGTCGCTATCCTTAATCTTGGATTCCCATGTCTGTTGAAAACAGTCTAACATTCTTTGTTTGAATATTCTCATGAACATTTTATAATTTCCAATCATTCCAAATATATATACCTCCGAGAAACCATATCTGTCTAAACATGCTTTTATAGATGACACCCAGTTATTAACTTTTGTCTTTTTGCTTCAGCCTTTAGTGCTGAATTATACTGTATCAAATATGCTTCATGTGGTAAATGTGTTATGTCCATTTTCCGCAGAGAAAACCAGCATCGAAGACTAGATATAGTGCTGTCTATATATATAAAGGGTATCTTCCGG
>CM031608.1:2723586-2726615 GCA_018398815.1 Conus ventricosus
TGTGGTTGGGTGGAATTCTTTATGTGACCTGCACGTGTGTGTACATGTGTGTTTGTGTAAATACTGTTATGGAATGGTCCCTGTGGCAGAGGGACGTGGTTTCTGGCGGTCTCGGTGGCAGAGAGACACGTACATGTGTGTGTGTGTGTGTGTGTGTGTGTGTGTGTGTGTGTGTGTGTGTGTGTGTGGTGTGTGTGTGTGTGTGTGTGTGTGTGTGGTGTGTGTGTGTGTCACGTAAGTGTGTAGTATGAGTGTGTACGGTATATCTGCGTTTTTTTTTTTGTTTGTTTTTTTTTTTCTAACTTCATCTCTTAATCTCAATTTTATTCTTTTAAATAGCAAAACACTGACGTCATAGCTATGACAACTAGTTCAAATGCGTCAATACTTATGACGTTCTTACCTTGTCAATAAACAAGCCCCAGAAGAAGGCCGCATGGCCGAAAATTTGGCAAAATATTAAGACATTAAGTGCGTTGTGTTTCCTTTTAATGTATTTATATATATATATATATATATATATATAATATATATATATATATAATATATATATATATATATATACACAACGAGAAGGCAGATATCGAATGACATTAGCATAAGCGACTGGTACGCACACTTTAAAGAATTGTTAGAAAGAAAAGACAAGTTTGATCATGTTCTGGTTCAGGGAGAAAGTAATAGTGACCAAAGTGCTTATGATGCTATTAAGAATGATGATGTTTATGACAATGATGATGGTGATGATGATGATGATGATGATGATGATGATGATGATGATGATGATGATGATGATGATGATGATGATGATGATGATGATGATGATGACCATGCTGCTGCTGCTGCTGCTTCTGATGATGATGATGGTGATGATGATGAAGACAATAACGATGACGGCGAAAATAATTTGAATCAACCTTTCTCAGTAGAAGAAGTTTTGATTGCGCTAAAAACACTGAAACGTCGCAAGGCTGCCGGTCCGGATAAAATCATAGGGGCATTTATTAAAAATGCCTGCAAATCAAATTTGGTAATGGATTTTTTGGTAACATTTTTTTAATTCTCTGTTTGAGAGAGGCATATATCCTGAAAGTTGGTGTGAGTCAATTGTTGTGCCACTATATAAAAAGGGTAATGTTACCAATCCAAACAACTATAGAGGAATCTCGTTGTGCAATATTTGCAGCAAACTGTATAGTGCAATTATTAATAAAAGACTTTAGGTGTGGGTTGAGGACAATAACATTACAGGTGAGTTTCAAGCTGGGTTTAAACAAAATAGTTCCACCATAGACCATATGTTCACATCATTGGCTTTCATTCAAAAACATATTTGTCTGAACCGTAAGTTGTATGTTGCTTTCATCGATTTTGAGAAAGCGTTTGACTCTCAATAGAGCCATACTTTGGCCTGTTAAAAGAAAAACGGTATTCGTGGAAAGATGTACAAATGCATTATGAGTATGTATGATTGTGTAAAGGCAAAGGTACGATGTGGTTCTGCTTTAACTGATTATATCAATTACACATCAGGTGTTAAGCAGGGTGAAATTTGCAGCCCAGTTTTGTTTTCTTTATTCATTAATGAGCTGACTTTGGAGATGATAAACTCTGGAAGACATGGTGCCGATTTTGTAAATGATGCTATGAAAATATGTATTCTACTGCTTGCCGACGACGTGGCAGTAATGTCTGAGACAGTAATAGCCTCCAAACTCAACAAAACCGTTTGCAAAGGGCAGCTAATTCACTCCAGCTGAAAGTAAATTTGAGTACACGTAATATAATTGTTTTCAGAAAAAGGGATTACCTTACCTCTCGGGACAAATGGACATACGATGGGGCAAATATGCCTGTTGTAAATGTATATAAATATTTAGAGGTATATTTCTCTATGCGATTAAGTTTCATTTTTCGCATGTAAAGATATTGCTTGCAGAGCCACAGATGCATTGCTATGATTTATGAAGAAGTTGTCGAAGCTGAATAATGAATCTCTTGCTTTGTTTTTGAAATTGTTTGATGCTCAAATCCTGCCTATACTACAATATGGGGCTGAACTGTGGGGTCTTGATGCTGCCGCTGTACAATGCCAAAAAGGTTCATTTATTTGCTTTGAAAAAGTTCTTGGGTGTATCATCACAAACCCCAAATGATCTTGTGTATGGAGAGACTAACAGATATCCCATATCTTTGCACTTCACTGTTAAATGTATCAAGCACTGGCTCAAATTAACTGAGATAACTGAACATAGATTACCCCATAAAGCTTATAAAACGCTGATTGAACTAGATAATAGAGACAAGATGAACTGGGTGTCACGTGTTAAGGCAAAATTATATGAACATGGTTTCGGATACGTATGGCTTAACCAAGGTGTCGGAGATATGAACAGTTTTATTCGTACCTTTAAAGAAAGACTAATTGACTGTAAGTGGCAAGACTGGAATTTTCATGTTCAGAATAGTGACAGGTTTAGTTTCTATAGAACATTTATTGATATGCATTCTCTGCCAACGCATATGGCAATGACCATGGACAGGCACTTGAAGTTTGTGATGACAAAATTTAGATTTGGTGTTTCTGATACTCTTGTTCATCACTGCTGTCATAGACAAGTGAATGCCTCTGATCTGCTGTGTCCATTATGTCGACAGTCAAGAGAAGATGAAGTACATTTTGCATTGACTTGTCCAGAGTCACAAGATATAAGAGAAAAGTTTATTCCCCCCAAATTTTATACAAGACCTTGCTTATTCAAGGTTATTTTGTTAATGTCATCTGCAAATGAAAACACTGTAAAGCAGTTCGCAGTATTTTTATTCAAAGCTTTCAAACGGCAAAGCATTTGTGCATTGTAAACATTATTATTAGTTTCGTAAAGCGACTTTGTTATGTTTCATGTATATCTCGCTTCTGAGGGGCCAAGGCCTGTAAGAATAAAACATCTGAATCTGAATCTGAATCTGTCTGTGTGTCTGTCTGTCTGTCTGGTGTCTGTGTCTGTCTGCTGTCTCCTCCTCTCTCT
>CM031608.1:2726715-2729215 GCA_018398815.1 Conus ventricosus
GACTTCCTACCTTCTTTTTTTTTAAGTAGGGCTTGTGGCGCAATGGATAATGCGTCCGACTACGGATCAGAAGATTCCGCGTTGGAATCCTGGCCAGGCTCGAAATACTTGTTTTAACTCTTTAGCTATCTGAGCGCAGTATGGTACGGGTATTAGTCTCCTTAAGGACCTGCTTTTATTTACACAGCATGCGAAGATCTCATTATATATAATACACAGCTGCGAAGACTGCTTTTTACACGAGCTGCGAAGACTGCTTTTAACACAGCTGCGAAGTCTTTTTTTCGTTTTTGTTTTCCTTCCTTCACAGCCTCTTCTTCCCTCCTATCCTTCTTTTTTTTTCTCTGTCTGTCTGTCTGTCTGTCTGTCTGTCTGTCTGTTGCTTTTAGTTCATTCGTTCTCTCACTCTCTTTATTTCTTTGATGCAACAAAGAGCATGCATGTGTGGTACACCACAATAAAATGCCCAATGCTCTGTCAACGAAATAACAAAATACAAGTTCACAGGAAATGTCCATCGCTGAAACAACCATCACATTTACAGGTGAATGAGAGTGGATACAGTTTTTTAAAAAAAAAATTAACAAAAAAAAGAAAGAACTAAACTCAGGGGGGATAAGTACAGGCACCCCAACTAGGGAGGACGGACGACCCCGCCCCCCGCACCCCCCCCCGGCCCACATGCCCCCCCCAGATGCCCCCCGGCGTAAGGCGGCGAGCACACCCAGGTGCTTGGGGTGGTGCACAACTGCCTACAGTTCTTACCGGCCCCCTGACACAACAGACCTGGTTCAGACGTGGGCCCGATACCATCCGGCGGGTGACGGATTCGAGTCCAGGCAACCACAACACCCACAACACTCAACAACACCACAATAACGCATTCCAATTTGAGAAATAAGTTACTGTCGGTTCACCTCTTCGTTTTTGTTTTTTGTATTTATCATTGTCTTGAATGTTGCATGTCCTCCCTGAAAGAATACCAAAGAGAGGTCGAAAGCGTTGTATATGTCTCGTGATCTGTTTCATTTCCCCTTTCGTTACTGGCGGCTTCGTTTTGGTTTTGTTAAAGTTTGTAAACAACAGCAACGACAACAACGACGACGACGACATCAACAACATAACGACGATGAACACGACGACCGCTACAAACAACAATGAGGGCGGCCGTGGGTGAAATGCAGATCAAGTGGTATGGAAGAGAGAGAGAGAGAGAGAGAGAGTGGAGAGAAGAGAGATGAGAAGGGAGAGAGAGAGAAGAGAGAGGGGACAGCAAAAACCTCTAGATGTCAATGAACACATGTGTGCCCCCCGCCCTGTCACCTCCCTCCTCCCATCCACACCATCCCCCACTCGACTCCCACCCCCACCCCTCCCCCCTCCTGTAGAATGTCCAGGTTTTACGGGACGGAACCGTAGTAGAAGGAGCGTCTCCTCTGTGGACAATTCTCTGTCCAGTTCTCACAAGAGTTCTGCCGACATAAAGAAGAGAGAAAAAAAAGGAACAACAACAGAAAAACAAATAAAAAGGCACAAAGGATAGAGAACGAACGCAGGCAAAAGAAGAACAAAAAAAAACCAACAAACAAAAAACCACATAAAAACTCCCAAAGAAAAAACTGAGCGAAAGGATGGAGAAAAGAGAACTAGAAACAAAAAAAACAAGGTAGATAATTTGAAGACAGGAATAACTTTTTTTTTTTATTTTCTTTTTAAAGAGACGCAAACGGCGTGTAACAAAAATCGGAGCAGGTGTCAACAACTTTTCACATTCCCCCTCTATAAAATCTCTCTCTCCTCTCTCTCTCCCTCTCTCTCCCTTCTCCCCCTCTCTCTCTCACGCTCTCTCTGTTTTTGTGTGCGTGCGTGCGTGTGTGAGAGCGTGCGTGCGTGCGTGAACACGGCCAGTTCTTGGTCTTCCGTTTGAAAAAACTTTATCAACTGCGAGGTTTGATGTTAGACAAAACAAAGTCAACAAACCAACAAAAACAGAGGAAGAGGGATGGTGATAGTGCAGGTGAGTGTCGAGGGGGGGAGGTAGGATGTGAGTATGTATTTCTGAATGTGAGTTGTGTGTGTGTGTGTGTGTGCGGTGTGTGTGTGTGTGTGTGATGTGTGTGTGTGTGGTGTGTGTGGTGTGTGTGAGCCCGTGTGTGTGATGATGATGTGTGTGGGTGTGTGTGTATGTGTGTGTGTTGTGCGTGTGCTTGCGTGCGCGCGCGCGCGCGCGCAGCGGGTGTGTGTGTGTGTGTGGGTGGTGTTTTGTGTGTGTGTGTGTGGTGTGTAGTGTGTTGTGTGTGTGTGTGTGTACTACGTGTGTGTACTTGAGTGTGTTTGTGTGTGTGTGTGTGTGTGTGTGTGTGTGGTGGTTGTGTGTGTGTGTGTTGTGGGTATACAATAGCGTGTCTTTTCTGTGAGGGTGTGAACAGCAAGCAGCAAGCAAGCGCGCGCGCGCGCGCGCTACGCGCGCGCGTGTTGTGGGTGTGTGGTGTGTGGTGTG
>CM031608.1:2734215-2741715 GCA_018398815.1 Conus ventricosus
TCGACGTTTTGAAGCAAAGTCTGAGGAAACAAAATCGGTCAAGAATAGATACTGATGATTTATCACTGAGGGTCAATATGGAGAATTATTCGACCGTTGTATCCCTGGACCCAGAAATGAACAAAGCAGAGAACACAGTGGTATGCTGGGATCCCATTCTAGATCAACGTCCTGAACCGTTTTCTTGTTTTTGTTTTTTTTCAATCCCCGAGGCTTTCAGTTTTTCTTTTTGAAGTATACATTATGGTCAGTCTCTAAATAGCATATATCTTGAAGAAAAGAGGTAAATGTTTGGTCTACTATGTCTTAAAGAAATATTGCACAACCTCGGTCCGTCCTACTTTGAAAGTTCATTGATTCGACCAGAACTAAGGCAAGGCAGAAATCCAGGTTTAAAAAATTTTAGAACGTAAAAAAAAAATGGAAACATTGGAGAATTCCCCACAGTGATTTCCTCGCTCCCGCCCTTTTGCTTCTCCTTCGCCCAGAACCCCCTCCCACCCCCCCTCCCCCCCTCCCCCCCACCCCCCATCCTCATGACACACAATCTAGCTTTCGCCAGGTGACCCCTCCTGATTCTTTCCCTCCACCCACTTCCACCGCCTTCTCCTGTCTGCATGTCGCGCGCCATTCCATGGCCTTTCACATCCTTGTGAGTGATCCATCAGGGCCTGCGTTCTTTCTCTGCAGAGCTGGAGTTGTCACAAGCCGGGTTAAAAAGTCAGGTCTGCTGTGACCGAGTGAGCGTAGAGGAGAAGTAGATGTTAGACTAGTGGCAATATGCAACTTGGAGGACCCGTACAACTGATCAGCTGAAGACGCGGGCGATGGGCTAGTATAGTTACCCATCATGAAGAAAGGAATCGTGTCTTGGTATAGTATGGGAGGACACACGGGGAGGGTGTGAGAGTGGGCTGGAGTGAATGCATGGTGGATATTAAAGACATAGACACCCACACACACACACACACACACCACACACACACACACACACATCAGCACACACACACACACTCACACCCCCCCCCCCACACACACACACACAACACACCAAAAAAAAACAACACACACACACACACCCATACAAACACGCGCGCGTAGCGCACACACACTCACACACAACACACACACACACACACACACAAACCACACACCACACACACACACCCCACACAACACAACACACACGCGCCGGACACACCCACACACCCACACACACACCCACCCACACACCACACACACACACACACCCAACACACACACACACAAGCACACACACATGCAAGCAGCACGCGCACGCACGCTCGCGCGCGCACACACACACACCACCACAACACACACTCGGGGGGGGGGGTAAGAGGGGGGGGGGGGGGGGCATCACACACACGACACACACACACACACACACACACACACACACACAGACACCACACACACACAACATGTGCATCACAATGAAAATGTCTACGGTTCCCCCCCCGGCTTTCAAAGATAACCCAGGTATTCCAGCTGGTGCTGTTTGCCAATGTAATCGCATTATCTGCAGATATGCTGTACTTTCTTCTTTTTCTTCAATTCCTATTTTGCTGTGAGCAAGGTTTCAAGGCTGTGTGAGTGCTGTACCTGGACTGTATGCGGTTTGTGCTGTGGCGTTTCGTTGCAAACCATGCTATACTGGTGATGCTGTGACCTGCATACTGTGTGCTGTGTTGGTGCTGAGGTCTTTGCAACATGTAATGCGTGTATGGAAGCAGGCACTGGACTGAGTGCTGTGTTGTGCTGTGTGTCGTTGCAACAAACCATGCAAGCAGTGGTGTTGCCTGTGACTGTATGCTGTTGCTTCTGTGTGTCCGTTGCCACCATGCTATGCTGTGAGATGCCAGTGACCCCCTGGACAGTATGCTGTGTTGTGCTGTGTGCGTTGCAATGCACCCATGCTATGCTGTGGATGCTGTGACGGGTAATGCTGTGTTGTGCTGGTGTGTCGTTGCAACCATCTATGAGCTGTGTGATGCTGTGACTGTAGCGGTGATTGGCTGTGTGTCGTTGCAACCATGCTATCTGTGTGAGCTGTGAAACTGTATGCAGTGTTGTGCTGTGTGTCCGAGTCACCATGCATCTGTGTGATGCTGTGACTGTAAGCTGTGTTGTCTGTTGCGTCGGTGGCACCCAGCTATGCTGTGGATGCTGTATGCCCGTGTTGTGTGTGTGTCGCGATTGCAACCTGCTCTGGGCTGTGTGATGCTGTGACTGTATGCTGTGTGTGCTGGTGCGTTGCAACAGCAAACCTGCTATGCGTGTGAGGGCTGTAGCTGTGTTGTTGCCTGTGCGTTCTCTTGCACCATGCTATGCTGTTGTTGATGCCTGGACTGTATGCTGTGTTGTGCTGTGTGTCCGTGGCACAAGGCTGTGCTGTGTGATGCTATGACCCTGGACTGTTATTGCTGTGTGTGCTGTGTGTAGTTGCACCATGCCTATGCGTGTGATGCTGTGACCCTGGACTATGCTGTGGTGTGCTGTGTGATGCTGTATGCTGTGATTGTGTCTGTGTGATGCTGTATGCTGTGTTGTGCTCTTCGGTCGTTGCACCATGCTATCTGTGTGATGCTGTGACCTGGATGTATGCTGTGTTAGTGTGCTGGTGTGATGCTGGTATGCTGTGTTGTGCTGTGTGATGCTGTAATGCGTGTTGGCTGGGGTCGTTGGCACCATGCTATGGCTGAGTGATAGCTGTGACTGTATGCTGTTTGTGCAGTGTGTCGTTGCAAACCAGCCTATGCTGTGTGATGCTGTGCCTGTATGCTGTGTTGTGCTGTGTCCACGTTGCACCAAGCAATGCTGTGGATGCTGTAAATGGCTGTGTAGGCTGTGCTCGTTGCACCAATGCTATGCTGTGTGATGCTGTGACTGTATGCTGTTTGTGCTGTGTGTCCTATCACCATTGCTATGCTGTAGTGATGCATGTGACTGTATCTGTGTTGTGCTTGTGCGTTTGCAACCATGCCTATGCTGTGTGATGCTGTGACTGTATCTGTGTTGTGCTGTGTTCGTTTGCACCATGCTATGCTGTGTGAGCTGTGACTGTCTGCTGTGTTGTGCTGTGTGTCGTTTGCACAAACCATGCTATGCTGTGGTGAGGCTGTTACTGTATGCTTGTGGTGTGGCTGTGGTCCGTTGCAACCATGCTATGCTGTGTGATGCTGTGACTGGAAATGCTGAGTGTGCTGTGGGGCGTCGTTTGCTCCATGCAATGCTATGTGATGCTGTGACTGAATGCAGTGTTGTGTGCTGTGGCGTCGTTGCAACCATGCTATGGCTGTGTGATGCTTGACCTGGACTGTATGTGTGATTTCAGAAGGTGGTGCTGGTAAAGGGAGAAAACGCTTCAAACAATTATCAAAAACGATTTCCGCAACTGGAGGAATTTATTTTACGACACGGAAGACTGGGGGAACGATATTCACCATCTGATTGAGTTTTAAAAAGTGTGTGTGTGTGGTGTGTGTGTGTGTGTGTTGTGTGTGTGTGTGTGTGTGTGTGTGGTGTGTGTGTGTGTGTGTGTGTTGTGTGTGGTGTGTGTGTGTGTGTGTGTGTGTGTGTGTGTGGAGGGGAACAGTGGGGAAGGGATTAAGGGGCGGTTTTTGTGTGTACGTATAAGTGTGTACATATCAGCACTCGGTGTTGTGCTGTGAGTGTAACATCATGGTGAATGCAGTTTAGGGAATGTGCGTATCTGTTTTCATGAACATTTGTATTGTGGTTGTGGTGTGTGTGTTGTGTGTGTGTGTGTGGAGTTGTGCGTGCGTGCGGCGTGCGTGCGTGCGTGCGTCGTGCGTGCTGTGTGCGGCGTGTGTGCGTGCGTGCGTGCGATGCGTGTGCCCCCTGAATGTGTGTGTGTGTATGTATGTATGTATGTATGTATAGTATGTATGTATTAATGTATGTATGTATGTAGTCAGTGCGTGCGTGCGTGGCGTGAGTGTGTGTGTGTGTGTGTGTGTGTGTGTGTGTGTGAGTGTGTTGTGTGTTGTGTGTGTGTGTCTGTGTGTGTCTGTCTGTTCCTGTCCCATACTGTCCTGTCCTGTCTGTCTGGCTGTCTGTCAGTCTGTCTGTCCTGTCTGTCTGTCGGTGGTGTGTGTGTGTGTGACACGGGGGGAAAAAGAAAAAAAAAGAGAGAATTTTTTCCAATTCCAAAAAAAAAGGGCAAGGGGGCACCGCTGATGATATTCAGGTTTGTTTCCCCTGGACATGTGATGTGGCAAACGACTGACAGCCGTTCATCCTCTGACAGGGAGAACAATGTGCAGGTTCAACACACACAAACACAAACACACCCACACACACACCCACACACACACACACACCCACACACACAGACACACACACACAGACACACACACACACACACACACACACACACACACACACACACACACACACTTTTACACACACAAAAACCCACGCACACACGCGCGCGCGCGCGCGCGCGCGCGCGTGTGTGTGTTGTGTGTGTGTGTGTGTGTGTGGTGTGTGTGTGTGTGTGTGTTTTCTGTGTGTGTCTGTGTGTGTCTGTGTGTGTCTGTGTGCTTGTGTCTATGTGTGGGGTGTGTGTCTGTATCTGTCTGTTTGTCTGTCTGTCTCTGTGTCTGTGTGTGCCTGTGTGTGTCTGTGTTTGTTTGGTTGTTTGTTTGCTTGGTTATGCATATGCGTGTTGCGCGCATGCATGACAGCACGAGTGTAAATGTGTGCATGTGCGGGGCATGCGCGCGCGCGCGCGCAAGTGTGTGTGTGTGTGTGTGTGTGTGTGTGTGTGTCGTCTGTGTGGTGTGTGTGTGGTGTGTGTGTGGTTGTGTGTGTGTGTGTGTGTGTGTGTGTGTGTCTCTGCCCTGTATATCTGTGTGTTTGGTGTGTCCATGTGTTTGTGTCTTTGTGTTTTTATGTGTGAATCTGTATATGAGTGTGTGCACGTGTGTTTTGAAAAAAATTTAAGGTGGGGGGGGGGGGGGTGCGTGAGGGAGGCATTTACGTGCACGCACGTTTGTTGACACTAAAGGAAATAAAGTAAGGGCAGTGAAGTAAAGAAACACACAGAGAGACAGAGATAAAAGGAAATGCAGAGAATGGAAAAGAATAGAACGAGACAGTGTTCGGTGAGGGAGACGGCCCAGGAAAGTTTGGTTAGACACCTGCTGTCGCTTGCCTGTGGCTTAGACCGCGGCTGAAGCATCTCCCTCAGCCACTGTGTCCGGCACAGAAGCGTCTCCCTTCACGTTGAGTGTTACCACTCAGGCCACTGTGTCCGGCACAGAAGCGTCTCCTTCACGTTAGTGTCCCACTCAGCCGCTGTGTCCAGCGAGAAAAAAAGACGAACAGGCCAGAAAAACTTTCCTTTTATAATTTGACATGTAAACCCAAATTAAATATTCCACTCTCGCGATAACGATTTTGAAGCAAAGTCTGAGGAAACAAAATCGGTCAAGAATGATATGATTTTTATCACTGAGTCAATTTGGAGAATTATTCGACGTGTGTCCTGGACAGAAATTTGAACAAATGCAGAGAACACAGTGGTATGATGGTTCCCATTCAAGATCACGTCCTGACCGTTTTTTGTTTTTGTTTTCATTCCCCGAGGCTTTCAGTTTCTTTTTAAAGTATACATGGCAGTCTAGCATATATTTTTGAAGAGAAAGGGTAAATGTTGGTCTACTATGTCTTAAAGAAATATTGCACACCTTCGTCCTCTTTGAAAGTTCATTAAATTCTCCAGAAGCTAAGCAGGCAGAAATCAGGTTTAAAATTTTAGACGTAAAAAAAAAATGGAAACATTGAGGGAAATTCCACATTGATCCTCGCCCTGCTTCCTCCTCCCAAAACCCCCCTCCCCCCACCCCCCATCTCATGACACACATCTAGCTTTCGCCAGGTGACCCCCTGACTTCTTTCCCTCCACCCCTTCCACGCCTTCTGCCCTGTCGCGCCCATTCCAATGGCCTTCACATCCTTGAGTGATCCATCAGTCGCTTTCGCAGAGCTGGAGTTAACAAGCCTGTTAAAAAGTCAGTTTGGGACGGTTAGCGTAGGGAGAAGGGGAGTTTGACTAGTGGCAATATGCAACTTGGAGACTTAAACGATTAGCTGAAAAGGGGCGATGGGCCGTTAGTTTCATGGCATGAAGAAAGGAATCGTGTCTTGGTATAGTTGGGAGGAAAACACGGGAGGGTGTGAAGTGGGCTGGAGTGAATGCATGGTGGATATTTAAAGACATAGACACCACACACACAACCACACACACACACACACACACACACACACACACCACACACACTCACACCCACACACACACAACACACACACACACCACACACACACACACACACCTACACACGCGCGCGTGCACACACACACACACAACACCACACACACACACACACACCCCACAAACACACACACCCCACACACACAAAACACAGCGCGGACACACCCACACACACACACACACACCACACACCACACACACACACACACACAACACACACACACACAACACACACACATCAAGCACGCACGCGCACGCACGCCGCGCGCGCACACACACACACACACACACACACAAAAACACACAAGACACACACACACCACACACACACACACACACACACACACACACACACACACAACCACACACACACACACATGTGCATCACAATGAAAATGTCAACTGTTCCCGCTTTCAAATATAACCCATTTATCCATGCTGGGGCTGTTTTGCAATGTATCGCATTATCTTGCAATAGCTGTACTTTCTTTTCCATTCTATTTTGCTGTGCAGCAAGGTTCAAGGCTGTGTGATGCTGGTGACCTGGACTGTATGCTGGGGTTGTGCTGTGGCGTCGTTGCACCATGCTATACTGTGTGATGCTGTGACCTGCACTGTGTGCTGTGTTGTGCTGTGTGTCGTTGCAACATGTAATGCCTGTATGAGCATGACCCGGACTGGTTGCTGTGTTGTGCTGTGTGTCGTTGCACCATGCAAAGCGTGTGATTGCCCGTGACTGTATGCTGTGTGTGCTGTGTGTCCCTTGCACCATGCTATGCTGTGTGATGCCGTGACCTGGACTGTATGCTGTGTTGTGCTGTGTGTCGTTGCACCATGCTATGCTGTGTGATGCTGTGACTGTATGCTGTGTTGTGCTGTGTGTCGTTGCACCATCTATGCTGTGTGATGCTGTGACTGTATGCTGTGTTGTGCTGTGTGTCGTTGCACCATGCTATGCTGTGTGAGGGTGTGACTGTATGCGTGTTGTTCTGTGTGTCCACACCATGCTATGCTGTGTGATGCTGTGACTGTATCTGTGTTGTGCTGTGCGTCGTTGCACCATGCTATGCTGTGTGATGCTGTATGCCGTGTTGTGTGTGTGTCGTTGCAACCATGCTATGCTGTGTGATGCTGTGACTGTATGCTGTGTTTTGCTGTGTGCGTTGCAACATCTATGCGTG
>CM031608.1:2753633-2774199 GCA_018398815.1 Conus ventricosus
GTGAGGCTGTGACTGTATGCTGTGTTGTGCTGTGCGTCGTTACACCATGCTATGCTGTGTGATGCTATGACCTGGACTGTATGGTGTGATTTCAGATTGTGTGCTGGTAGAAGGAGAAAACGCTTCACAATTATCAAGACGATTTCCAAAACTGAGGAATTTATACGACACGAAGACTGGGGACGATATTCACCACTCTGATGTGAGTTTTAAAAGTGTGTGTGGTGTGTGTGTGTGTGTGTGTGTGTGTGTGGTGTGTGTGTGTGTGTGTGTGTGTGTGTGTGTGTGTGGTGTGTGTGTGTGTGTGTGTGTGTGTGTGTGTGTGTGTGTGTGTTGTCTGTCTGTCTGTCTGTCTGCCAGCCTGCCTGTCTGTCTGTCTGCCTGTCTGTCTGTCTGTCTGTCTGTGTGTGTGTCTGTGTGTCTGTGTGTCTGTGTGTCGGTGTGTCTGTCGGTGTGTCTGTCTGTCTGTCTGTCTGTCTGTCTGTCTGTCTGTCTGTCTGTGTCTGTGTCTGTGTCTGTGTGGATCTGTGCGTGAATGTTCTTGTCTGTTTGTGTTTTTGACATGTCTGCTGTGCCTGCTTTTGTTTCTCTGATTATTTAAAGGAAGTAAGGAAGAACAGACGAGTTAGGCAGAGTAAAACAGAAGAAAAAAAATCACGAAAAAAAAACAATTCGCAGAGAGAAAAGTTGGGATGCAGGGAAAAGAAGGGTTAGGAAAAAAAAGGAGGAGACAGTGTTCCTTGACTGGGCTGGCCCTGGAAAGTTTGGGTTGGAGGCCTGCTGTCCCTCGCCTGTCGTACGGTCCTGTCTGGCTGAAGTGTCCTCTTCACTTTGAGTGTTTCCACTCAGCCGCTGTGTCCGGCACAGCCAATCGTATAAAACAGACAACCAGTTTCCTGTGAGAAATTGCATGTCAGTTCAAATTTTACATCCCACTCTGGTGATATTGATTTTTAAGCAACGTTTTCTAGTTCCTGTTATAGATTGTCTGTAAATTCAAATTTTATATCGCACTTTTTATGATGTTGATTTTTAAGCAACGTTTTCCAGTTCCTGTTATAAATTGTCCGTATATTCATTTGTTTTTATATTCCACTCTTGTGATATTGAATTTTAAACCAAATGTTATGGGATGACGATGATTACATTCAAATACTGGTGGTATTTATCAGTGTGTCAGTCTGCAAATCACTCACGATGTTTCTTGGACATAATTTGAACACAAACAGTAAGAAAAGAGATCCACGTTGGGTTGGTTTTGTCTCAAGATAACTTGACAAGTTTTTTTTTTTTCATTCCAAGACTTCCAGCTGCTTTTATATAGCATGGAACGTTTAGTTTTCCACATCTCTTGTAAGATACATCACATCACATATCACTTTTTGGATAGTCTGTAAAATCTCTTTAAGTCATGCACACCTATATGACAAAAACTGAAGAAACATCGTTTGAAGCAGTCACAGAAACATCGTTTGAAGCAGTCACAGAAACATCGTTTGAAGCAGTCACAGAAACATCGTTTGAAGCAGTCACAGAAACATCGTTTGAAGCAGTCACAGAAACATCGTTTGAAGCAGTCACAGAAACATCGTTTGAAGCAGTCACAGAAACATCGTTTGAAGCAGTCACAGAAACATCGTTTGAAGCAGTCACAGAAACATCGTTTGAAGCAGTCACAGAAACATCGTTTGAAGCAGTCACAGAAACATCGTTTGAAGCAGTCACAGAAACATCGTTTGAAGCAGTCACAGAAACATCGTTTGAAGCAGTCACAGAAACATCGTTTGAAGCAGTCACAGAAACATCGTTTGAAGCAGTCACAGAAACATCGTTTGAAGCAGTCACAGAAACATCGTTTGAAGCAGTCACAGAACATCGTTTGAAGCAGTCACAGAAACATCGTTTGAAGCAGTCACAGAAACATCGTTTGAAGCAGTCACAGAAACATCGTTTGAAGCAGTCACAGAAACATCGTTTGAAGCAGTCACAGAAACATCGTTTGAAGCAGTCACAGAAACATCGTTTGAAGCAGTCACAGAAACATCGTTTGAAGCAGTCACAGAAACATCGTTTGAAGCAGTCACAGAAACATCGTTTGAAGCAGTCACAGAAACATCGTTTGAAGCAGTCACAGAAACATCGTTTGAAGCAGTCACAGAAACATCGTTTGAAGCAGTCACAGAAACATCGTTTGAAGCAGTCACAGAAACATCGTTTGAAGCAGTCACAGAAACATCGTTTGAAGCAGTCACAGAAACATCGTTTGAAGCAGTCACAGAAACATCGTTTGAAGCAGTCACAGAAACATCGTTTGAAGCAGTCACAGAAACATCGTTTGAAGCAGTCACAGAAACATCGTTTGAAGCAGTCACAGAAACATCGTTTGAAGCAGTCACAGAAACATCGTTTGAAGCAGTCACAGAAACATCGTTTGAAGCAGTCACAGAAACATCGTTTGAAGCAGTCACAGAAACATCGTTTGAAGCAGTCACAGAAACATCGTTTGAAGCAGTCACAGAAACATCGTTTGAAGCAGTCACAGAAACATCTTTTGAAGCAGTCACAGAAACATCGTTTGAAGCAGTCACAGAAACATCGTTTGAAGCAGTCACAGAAACATCGTTTGAAGCAGTCACAGAAACATCGTTTGAAGCAGTCACAGAAACATCGTTTGAAGCAGTCACAGAAACATCGTTTGAAGCAGTCACAGAAACATCGTTTGAAGCAGTCACAGAAACATCGTTGAAGCAGTCACAGAAACATCGTTTGAAGCAGTCACAGAAACATCGTTTGAAGCAGTCACAGAAACATCGTTTGAAGCAGTCACAGGGAATGGAAGTGAGGAGAGGAAGCAAAAGAAACGTGAGAAGAATTCCACATTGATCCCCACACCCTGAGAAGAATTCCACATTGATCCCCACAACCCTGAGAAGAATTCCACATTGATCCCCACACCCTGAGAAGAATTCCACATTGATCCCCACACCCTGAGAAGAATTCCACATTGATCCCCACACCCTGAGAAGAATTCCACATTGATCCCCACACCCTGAGAAGAATTCCACATTGATCCCCACACCCTTAATTCCTACCGTTTTCCAACCCCACCGCCACCCCCACCATCCATCAACCTCTCCCCACCCCCTTCCCAACACCCACTCTCACCTCTCTCCTCTCCTCCCCGTTCTTCCCACACCTCTAACTTTTTTGTTTCTTTGACCTCCCTGTCTCCCCCCCCCCCCCCCCCCCCCCCCCCCCCCCCCCCCCAGGCCCCCCCAACCTTTTCCATGCCCTGTGCATGTCGCTCCATTCGATCGTTTTCACGTAATTGGAATGATCTATCAGTTGCCGTCGCTGGTACAGGGAGTTTGTAAAATGTCACGTTACACAGTGGATTCTGACAGGAAGAAGAAAGGGATCATCTTTTGACACTCTTAGGTAGATTGTATCGGGGGAGAGGAGGTTCGAGTACATATACATGTAACATGGCGTGTGAACACACTGACACACATACTGTCTGTCTGTCTGTCTGTCTGTCTGTCTGTCTGTCTGTCGGTCTGTCGTCTGTTGGTCTCTGTACCTCTCTGTCTCTCTGTCTCTTTGTCTCTCTCTGTCTATATCTCTGTCTCTCTCTGTCTTTGTCTGTGTCTTTGTCTGTCTTTGTCTGTCTGTCTGTCTGTCTGTCTGTCTCCTCTCTCTCTCTCTCTCTCTCCTTCTCTCTCCTCTCTCTCTCTCTCTCTCTCTCTCTATCTCTCTCTGTGTGTTTTCTATCTGTGTCTCTCTCTTTCCTCTCTCTATATCTCTGTCTCTCTTCCCCCCCCCCCCCTCTCTCTCTCTCTCTCTCATCTCTCTTCTCTCTCTCTCTCCTCTTTCTCTCTCTCTCTCTCGTTCGCTCTGTGTGCATGTGTGCACGCGCACGCGCGCGCGTTTGTGTGTGTGTGTGGGTTGTGTGTGTGTGGGGGTTGGTGTGTGTGTGTTGTTGGTTGTGTTTGTGTGTTGTTGTGTTGGTGTTCTGTCTTCCTTCTTCCCTTCCTCTCCAACCCCTCCCTGACCCTTACATTCGTTCCATCCCGTCCTCTTCACGTAATTGCAGTGATCCTATCAGACCCTCTCTTGGTACAGGGAGTTGTACAACTGCCTAGCTACACATGCAGTCTGTGGACGAGGGGAGAGTTTCTTGTAGTTACACAGTGGAGGCTGTGACGAGGGAGAGTTCTTGTAGTTACAACAGTGCAGTCTGTGGACGAGGGGAGAGTTTCTTGTATTACAACACACAGTGGAGGCTGTGGACGAGAGAGTTCTTGTAGTTACACAGTGCAATCTGTTGACGAGGGGAAGTTCTTGTAGTTACATCATGGAGGCTGTGGGCAGGAGAGTTCTTGCTAAGGAGCGTCCAGGTGGGGAAGAAAGGAATCATCTCTGGAGATTTGTTAGGAGAGAGAAGGTTTGGGGTGGTGAGGGTGAAGGGTGGGGGTAGGGAGGTTCAAGAACACCCATTAAACATGCGTGTGAACAATCTGACACACATATTCTCTCTGTTCCTTTCTCTGTCTCTGTCTCTGTTCTGTTTCAAGTCTCTGTCCCCTGTCCCTGTTTCTGTCTCTGTCTTTGTCTCTCTCTTCTCCTCTCTCTCCTCTCCCTCTCACTCTCTCTTCTTCATCTCTCCATCCTCTCTCTTCCACTCTCCAACTCTCTCCTTTCCTCTCATTCTCTCTCTCTCCTCGCTCTCCCCCCTCTCCCTCTCTCCTCTCTCTCTCTGTCTGCCTGTCTGTCTTCTGTCTGTCCCTTCCTCGTCTAATATAACCACTCCCTGGCTGTACATATCGCCCAACCCGTCCACTCACGTAATTGCAGTGATCTATCAGTGCCCTCACTGGTGCAGGGAGTTGAAACACTGCCTATAACACACTGAGGCTTGTGGACGAGTGACGGGGTGAGGGTAGGAAGGGATGGTGGAGGTGGTGGTGGTGGTGGTGATGGGCATCATGCAGGAGAGAACAGATAAATTCTGTTCAATCAACCCCACTCTTCAACCACCGGTTTTTGGGCGAAAGAGCCTAAAAGCCGCCTTTTCCTCCTGTGGCGGAAGAGAGAGAAGAGAGAGAGAGAGAGAATCAACACCGTCAGACAACAGACAGACAGAGAAGAGAGGACAAAGAGAACTGACAACAGACAGAGAGGCGCAGACAGACACACACCAACCGCCACCACACATCACACATCCTTTCTCTCATCTCAATTAAATGACATAAAATCCGCACACTTCTTCTGACTAATTTCCACTCTAAAACTTGTACACGGGGCTGAAAACCTGATCACTTAATTTACCGCTCGCGGCAGGATTTGCACCTAGCCTCCTGTGTAATCGAAGACCCACGCGGCTGGTTGCAACCCATTGCATCAGAAAATGATTCCACGTCGACACACCTGAACGAGGCTGTCGCGTGACACACTGGGTCCGCCATGTTGCTTGGACTATTGAACAAGAAGCTGTGTTTTGTTGCCGCTCTGTTGTGACCACTGTGTTTTACTTGTGTTATTTTAAAATGGCTAAACTTACTCTGAAGAACCGGTTTGTTATTCGAGGCCATAAAGTTTTACTTTAACTGCCAGTTGAGAAACCGGAAGATTGGTTTTTTAGAAAACGAAAAAAGTGAACTAACTGCTTTGGAAATGACCGACTATCTTAAAGGTTTGTGTTTCAAAATGAAACAAGATGTGCTAGTTTTAATACGTGTTTACTATTGATGAATGGTCTTTTACTAATAAATGCGCTAGCAATTGTTGAAAGTTGGCCGAAGCAAAACAAACCATCAATCCTTGAATGTTGGGTACTGGCATGGGACTGCTAACAGCCATGTTTAAAAAACATGGCGTTCATTTCTTAAGCGGATGTAAACACGCTGATTTGTATGCTAAAAAAACTTATCTTTGAAAATGTTTTTGGCTGTTCCTTCGTTCCTCCCAAGTAAAATGTACTTAGTTTGTATCAAACTAGATTGATTGTTAACTACAGATTCTGTGTTTATGTGGCAGCTGATCTGTTGTATTAAGATGTGTATACTTTTTTAATTCTAACCAGTATCTGCCTTCAAGTGTGCCTTATGCAACTGAATGGCGATTTTTTTAATGATCTGCAAACAACTAGATTAGGGTAGGCAGACCTTAGTACATCTACTATATGATAGAGTAGTGTGTGGCCGGGCAACTATCTTCATATAAATGCTCCAAATATACAATGACGGGATGTACTTCAACTGGGCGATTAGAGCCGCCATAAAAGCTGGCTACGCAGTAATTGCTGTAACGCTCTAAAGCAAGTTGCAAGCCTGTTTAGAAAGAGGAGCACAGCAAACATAGGCCAAACATCCCTATTGATCGCTTGCCGCCAATGACGTTACAACCTGCCAAAGCTCGTGGCAAACTAGTTAAAGACGACCCTATGTGATCGCTGACTGCAAAGCGCGGCAGCACCTACAAAGCTCAGCGGCAAACTAGGCCACACGACCCTATTGATCACTTGGGGTTTGATTGAGGTTCGCGCGGGACTCAGCACGGTAGTTTCCACTTCGTGTTTGTTTGTTGGTGTTTGTGTGGTTTTTGCCTACCCCACGCACGCACGTTTCCCTCCACCCCAACCCCGAGACTGTTTATTTGTGTGTTTTGTTGTTTGTTTTGTGGTTTGTTGTGTGTTTTGGTCCGCCCCCACGCATGCACACACCCCAACCCCCCCCCCCCCCCCCCCACCCACCACCCACGCATGCACACACTCAATTCCTTCAAGTTTTTAACAAGTTATTCCTCAAGTTCTTACTTAAGATTACTTCTAAGTTGCCCTTAAGTCATTCTCAAGTTTGGATTTATCCCCAGTTCTTACTTAAGTTACTCTAAGTTTTTAATTACTATGCCCCAAGTTTTTATAGGTCTTGAACAAGTTCTTAATTAAGTTCTTACTAAGTTTGTTGATCAAGTTCTTGAAATTCCTTTGATTAAATCAGCCTAAGTATAACCAAGTTCTTATTAAGTTTTACTTATAATTATCAAAAAATAACAAGCTATGTTTTTTATCTTAAATAGAGATGTCAATTAGTACACTCCCGCCTCAAAAAACGCGTCTTCGATGAGGTGTCTGCTTCACATCTCTGCATAATCTTAAAGGAAGGTTTTACAATCCGAAGCATAAACCGCATTGATACAATTTGGGTCTATGGAAATGTCTTTATAGACTCCAGGTCTTTATTTATTATTGCCTTCATCATTTTATAATACGCCATATCTATTTTTATAAAAAAATTAAAATATTATTCCATATAAATGGATTCAAAATGATGCTTTGTTATGGACTTTTGGGCGTGCAGTTGTCTCTTTCTGTATTTAATGGTTCAATTTATTTTGATTGCTTTTTGTTTCTGTTGCCATCGGATATATAATTTTATAACCGTAATAACTGCCCCCAACAGCAGCAATGGCGCCATAAAGGCAAAGTTTAAGTTCGAATAATCCATGAAGACTTGGGGCCCATGTATCACATGGAGTTTTTAAAGCTGCATTGTGAATCAACTATGTTCTTGCGAGCTGGCGTTTATGTTTTCTTGATAAGTTATAATTCTGCATCATTAAATTTTTTTTGTCGTCTGTTCCACCATCCAGCACACCCACATATCCACTCTGCTAATCTTTTTTTCCTACGCTTGATCAACACGCGCCGCAGGGAGAGTTTTAATGTCGCTCCACCTGATAATCAGTGTTTTCTGCTATTTTTCTGTGCTTGGTGTACTTTTCAACCTGATTCAGTGTTTTCCTGATTCTGCTGATTTTGGGCCTGATCGTTCATTTTGAAGGGAAATAAAATCTATATAATAAAAGTTATTATTACCCCATGATTAATGGCGATTAAACAATGTCCAAATCTAATACTCGACACATCCTAGAGAACTCAAATGACTTTGTTAAAAAACTGGATTCCTGCGTTAAACTTACAATAAAATCTTGTTCAGAAAATCAATGGAGCAAATTCTACTGGCGCTTAGTTTAGTGTTACAAAAGAAACTAAAGAACCGTTTGCCCCACACACTTTTCCAACCATTCTTAGAACCCTAGCTCGTTCATACCTGTATATGATACATTAAATAATGTCATGGTGCGACATCCTGATTGAATTTGTTAATGCTGAATTCAGTTCCTAGAACTGTTTCTATGTTTTCCACCCCCCCCCCCCCCCCACATCGCCAAAGAAAACAAGCCCCTCCTTTTGGCATAAAGCTTGATCATTCACTTGGGTCCATTATCAAAGTTCAGGCAGTTTAGGCCGCCTTTAGCTGTAGTAGATCATCACTGTTCAATGTTTTTCTAATAATTATAAATTATGTTAATTTTAATAAAAATGAGAACCGAAAAAACCTGTTTGCTAACCTTGTGACCTTCTGCTGTTATTGGAGGACTAAGTTTAGGATACTCAATCTTTGTAAAAGCCTTTTAAGAATTAAACCATGCAGATCTTAGGCAAACTAGAAACTTTGAGGACTCTAGCAAAGCTGTTGCTACCAATGCAAGCTTCGGTTGCGTACGAAAGATTTTCTTCTAGTTAAGCAAGGAAATAATTTCCCTAGACAATATAAATATTAATAAAAAAATACATTTATAATCTAAATGCTTCACTCGCATAATGATAGGCGGCGCTGTGTGAATGCGCTTGCTTTTAGCGGAAAAATTTTGCATTTAGTAAACGGGGGAATGACGGCGAGAGATAAAGCAAACAAAGCATATGGGAGCAAACGAGCAGCTGCACAAGACGCCTAGGAAAGCAGAGACTTGAGCAGTTAATTTTTTAATTATTACACACGGAAAAGACAGGGCATCAGCTTACACATTTAAAAATGTTGATACAACAATAAAACAATATAATCTTGTAACAAGGCAAACCAATCGAGACTTTGCCCCCACCAAAATTCAGTGACTTTTATCCACCATCAGAAAAAACAAAAGATGCAAGAAATCGGGTTTATTTTTGTCGTTGTAGACCGTCGTGAATTGTGCACATAATATTGGCTGAATAAAAAAATGAACAAAATCTATTATGCGCCCAAAGATATGAAGGGTATCACAGCAATACAAAAGCTAAGCCAAGCGGCAGGAGTTTTAGTGAAAACATACAGCAAAAGAAGGTTTATCTAAACAAAACAGTTGCAAATTTATTTACCTGCACCTAGACGAAACCGAAGACCCACACTTTGTCAATACAATACCAAACGACACCCATCAAAAAGGATCTTCTATAATTACCCTCTATAGATTAGACGAAAAAGATTAAGTGTACGCCACTCACGTCCATTGACATGGCTTTCAAGATACCAAAGATGCGGAACCATTAACACAAAAGAAGTGCTTCTGCAGTTGCTGAGCCATACAGCTGATATACCAGCGAGGCCCCTTTAACTTTCCTCCCCTCGCATGATCATAGTTGATGATGGAAAAGAATTTAAAGGCAAGTGTATCAATTAGTGTTGAAACATAGAGTTACCATTAAAAGAGGCATTCCAGGAGTTCACAGATTCCACAGGCTTTAGTCGAAAACTTTAACCACAGTTAGCCGAAAAACTTTTTTCCTACCAGTATCACAGAGAGCTGATGACAATCTCGCAACTTCATAATGGGTTAGAAGATGCCCTCAGTTTGCGCGCAATAATAATGTAAGAATTTAAAGGGTAAACCATAACAAAAAGGCCAATCAAAAGAAAAACAAGAAATGTTGCTGAAGGAGAGTCTTCATCCAGCAAACTATTACCATTTGGATTGAAAGTAAGTACCTATATTTACCGTGGGAAGCAGAAGGGACACTCTCACTCCGCATCAGGGCAACTGATCCGGGTTTGGATGTTGAACCCCGTACAAATAAAAAGAATTGTAAAAATGAATCCGCCCGTGTATATTTACGAGAACTGACACAACAAAACAACCAGCTCCCTCAAAGATCTTTTGTGAAGAAGAACTGCAGATATTCCCGCCGGCAAAGTTTCCCTTTAAATTAATTTAAACGGTTCCCAGTGCACCCCGAAATGCATATGAAAACTCTGGATTAACAACACACGTTTTGTGTTTGTTCTATCTAACGACTTCCTTTGTTTAACAACAGGTGTGTTTGGATCTCATGTAATTAGATCGCAGTTTTTACGTTTGTCATGATGAAAATCTGATTGCCAAACAATGCTTCTTTGTAGTTGTTCATGTGAAATTTTGACTGCACAACGCTGCGAGATATTCCCTTTGCTTCTTAATGGATTTTCTCCTGGCTCGAAATACTGTACATTTTTGAACCTAAACCAACAAACTTCCCTTGATCCCTTTCTGATAATTCATCCTACATCTTTCCTAAAACCTTCTTGTTAGTAATTGAATGTAAAAAGGCGAGTCTTTATGATAATCGCGGACTTGTCATCACCATCCCGCATGACCTTTAGCTATCTTCCATTTCCATGTCTTTTATAGTGTCTTCAGTAGGAATATCTATAACAAAACTATCTGTATCTGTGTAAAGTACTCTGGACACAGGATACAAGGGCTTATAGTAGTTCCATAAGAAACTCTAAACATCAAAAGCTTTGATAATTCTAAAACAGTAAACCCAATAAATACAGGTTTGTCTAAATTTGACTTTCTTTATTTTTCATCATTTATGCCAAAAAGTGATCATGAAATCTTCTAAAGGTCCTGATAATTTGTTTTTGAAGTCAGCTAATTGCTTCGTTCTCTTTGGTGAATATCTGACATCTTTGCGCTTTGGCGGATTCTCCATAGTCTTTCCAAACAGCTGTTTTTTCATCACTTAAAAAATGTCTTTTCTGAAGCATCTTAGGATTTAAGTTCTGAGATTAGTGTCTTCATGATGTATGTTTCATGAACTGTTCTTGTTCAAAAGCAATTATGCGATGGACACAGCTGTTAACTTTAAAACCATGTTCTTAAATAAAATTGTAGAAGTCGGTAATGACAGACAAATAAATTTTTTTTTGGCCCCGAAGATTGGGCACAAGTTTAGGTGGCTCTCTTGGATCCATCCTTTAGACTTCTGCTGCTAATGGATAGTCATTATGCAGGTCCTGGAGTTCATGAGGATATTTCTAAGGTCAACTCTAGAATGAAACCGCGCGGCAGATCAGGCGTTAAACTGTCCAACCACTTTAAAGCCTTTTGAATATTATTCGTACCTGTGTACATTTAAAGTTTACGTAATGGAAGTGATTGCGCCATTGGCCCAACCATACAGATTGTTTGCGTCTTAAAGAAATGAATAGTTAGACCTTTTACTTTGATCATAGTTGTCCAAGTATTTGTTGTTCTTGCTTTACAGATATGATGCCGACGCCAACTAATTACCCCACGCCACCCGTTTTCAAATCCATCTGAATCATTGGTAAATCTGAAATAAATCAATCCCGTATTCCTGTAAACTTTAAGAAGCGTCCAACATCATCCGGGCGCAGAAATGTATGCGCGGGATCCTAGCTATAGTTTTCATCAGTCTTTCTATAGTTTTCAATGACTCCGGCCAACAAAATACATCACCATCCAGTAATGAATCAGATTAAGTCCTCCCATCGTTTTAACACTCTAACTCTGCCACGCTCTTGAGCATTTGGTAACCGAATCATTGATTCCTTTTCCTCTAAACTAGAAAAGAACGCACCTTAGGCGAAGTGTAACATCGTCCAACCTTGCCCAACTGTTCATTTACTCATAAGGTAAACGCCCTTTCTAACAAGATTGGGTCAAAAATATTCTCCGTTATTGGGCAGACTTTAAAGACATGGCCAGTGACTCTAATGAACCCATCATGTCTGCATAGGAGTCATAAAACGACATGTTATTTTAAAGTGAAACACATGTACTGTCTTGATGACTGTGCAATGCATGCTACCCTGAAGGCATGTTCCACTGCTTTCATTATAGGTGGGAGTCGTAACCTCGCAATTATGAGATTACAGGCAGCTTCCATGTCTTAAGAATCAAACTTTTAGTTAATGATTTGCATTTGTTATGCGCCGCTCCCGCTCTCTGAACTTTCCGCTAATGTATCAGGTCTCTTACTGGTGGGTTTACACTCTTGGGGCCGGTTTAGCTCAAAACCGCAAATCCAACAATGCGGCTTGAGTCATACTTTGTTGGACTTCAGCGCCCAATATGAATTTCAGATAGTTTTAATTATTTAAAACAGTCCATTGCGCACTTGCTGCATGCGCTGTAAAAATCTTCTAAGGCCCCGCATCCGGTCCTCTATATAATTCTGTTTCTGAATAAATACGCCATCCGACCTAACAATTAATGTAGGCAAATGAACAAATCTGATGATTACTCATTAAGTTAAGACGTGTTTGGCGGGAAGTTTTTTGTGGTGCGCCCTTCATAAGAACAATAAGCGACTCGAAGTCTGCTAAACTACGTATGGAGAATTTTGCCTGCCGTTTCCAGTTCTTAAAACTAACTTTAGATCCTGGCGGGGGCGTATTAGTTCTGTCGTACAGTCTACAGAACTTTTACAATGTTTTATATGTTTCACTACATTTCCGCATGCACCAGATAATTCTTGTTAAACATTATTCTGCAGAATTTCTTGTATTTAGTGTATTTTGAAGTATGCGCCCAATAATCTGCTTCATTGTGCGTATCAATGTGTATGGGGCAAGCCCTGCTTGGCGAAAACATTAGGAAGTAAGTCCACATGACTTTTTGGCTGGTTCGCCTATTGTTGGACATGTTCTTTGGACCCACTTTAATGGCGCCAAATTTGTTTCCCCCCTTTCCTCATCCCATGTGTATACATTAAACAGATTGGGTTTGTTTGTTGTTCAAAAACTGATCAATTTGATCTACACTAACAGAAAGGATATTCCATTGAAGTTAAGATCTTTGGTGTATTGCCGGATAGTTAGACACTCTCTCTGGCGTGTTCGCGGACATGATTGCACCTTGCAAAACGCACCACAAGAAACATTTGTTGTGCTAATTTTTTATTTTAAAACGCTCTCCTTTAAAACCAACTCCCGAGGTAGCGGAATGTAAGCCTTGCCTACAATCGGTGCATACTTAGCCTGTTTTAATCTAATCTCTAAGACTTCGCCCTCTGCCCAACCAGAGCCTCCATTTTAAGCTTCTTCAGCGGCAGCGTCAACACTGTGTAAGCAGTTCGTCTGCCAACCCGGTGTTAAGGTCCATTAGAGGAAAGAATAGTCTGCTGTTTAGTTGAGACCATGACTTCTAGATTTTCTTCATTTAAAATTGTTATATAGGACGATTAAAAACAGCTAACATTACTTTAACTAACAGCGGGTCTTTTTAAAATTATAGTTTACCTTGGAACTTGAGAACTAGCATGTAAAAACAACGCTTGCCTGTACGTTTGTTGGGTCAATGACTTCTAAAACAATATCATTCAGAGTGCTCTTGATAAACGCTCTCTCTCGAGCATTAGCCTTCAAACAATTCGTCTTGTCCTTCATATTTCTTAGCCAGCGTCTTTCTTTTCTAAGCCAAAATATTTATTTAAATTAAAAAAAAAAGACTTAATCTAACCAATATCAACGGTCTTTTTGCGCTGGACTCATAAACTAAAGTATAAACACCCTTTGGCGGTGTTAATGTTAGCATTTTATAACAGAGTTTAATGTCTCTTTAACTTTTTTAAGCATTCCTTTTTTATCTGCTCGGGGCTGGCTGTTGGAGAAAAACATTGTCCTCCCCTCCGAGCCTTTCTTTGAAGAACACACTTTTGTCCTTTTGTAGTCATCAAAATCGTCCTGTAAACGATTAAATTCTTCATCCGTGATGTTTGAGGTCAACAAGCGCTTTATTATGGTCATTTAAACGAACAAAGGTTAGCCGTTATAATTGACCCATAGCTTTGTGCTTTTGGAGTTTAGAGTTTTTAATTTTGTGCCAGCCGCACTTACACTAATGAACACAAGGCGCGAGAGCGAAAGACAAACCTCCCTAAGGTAAAGCTGCGGGTGCGCCTATGCCCTTGCTAAGAGACCAACACTCGTTCCTGCGATAGACACTTATAGTCGATGCTCCAAATACATAATAACAGCATTAAAGGCCGCAAATCCCTTCGTTTGGTTTTGGCTGTTTTTGAAAGGTTCTTGCACAGTTACTTGCTGGCATTTGTGTAAGTTTGTTAATCTAAAGGTTTTTATGTTAGGGGTTTCTACTATCTCTCTTGGCGGCGCTGTGGCACATTTGGATAAACTTGAACAGACATTCTTTTTTTATAAAATAAAAATAATTTAGATTGTTATATCTTTTAATCTGTTACTTCAATATTCAGCTGCGCATCATATATTAAAAACACATGTACATTAAGCGGTCTTATCGGCTTCTCCTTCTTTTCTTTTATCAATTTGAAATGTTTATTACGTCTCTCACAGTTCTCCCGCTTCCATTAACTGATTATCCTCCGTTGACACCTTAGGACAATCCCATAAACCAATTTTTGTTTGTTAAATAATCTATCAAGCTTACGCTGTGTAAGGTGTAGATCTTTAACACAAGGTTCAACTGACGGATTTCTACACCTCCCACCCACCTCCAAACATTTTCTTATTTCATCAAAATGCTGATAAGGTTTAAGCCCGCAGAGCATAGATTTGGTAGGACTGGGGCCCTCAATCGAACATTGTACTTTCGTTATTTTTGGATTAAAAAACTTTTTCACTTCCTCTCTTTGTGGTTCATCATCTTCACACAGCAATAAATACCTTTAGCGATCTTGCTGATACGCTACAACTAAAATTCCATATAGTGTCTCCCTGCTTTCTAGGATATGTTGTATGATGAATCACTCTTTCGTATATATTGGCTAATTTTACTTGAGATATTGTTGTTCAATCAAGCCGTGCTAAATAGTGTTGGCTAACAACAGTTCCCAACTCTAACGTATGTTCAGAAATGCCTGTACTTTGCTTCGTGTCTGTTGATCTAATTATAACAACTTTGGTAGTCGGTTTAAAAGTTAGTTCATAGACAGTCTGTGTCTTTAAATGCCCTTGAAAGTATGGGCGCATGTGCGCTTTTAACAACTCAAAACTAAGGGAATGGAAAAGCGATTACCATACGCATAACTTACACCTAAAGCAGCCTTTTTGCTGCTTTTAGCACCTGATGCGTTCAGCGCCTATTCCTCAGGTTTTAGTCTTCTTCATTGCCAATTCCTTGAAACGCAAGATCTTCCCTTTCATTTCCGTTAGCCATAGTTCAAAAGGTTAAAAATATTTCTGCATTGTGTAAAGAAAATATTTCTGGCCCCTCAGTTTTATAGAAATTTTCTTAACGATTGCCCCGCCCCAGTTCTGTACAAACTGTCCCTGTTTGGGTATGTTTGTTGAACCAAGCCTATTTTTGAAAGTAAGAGCGCAGAGCCTGGCAACAAAATCACGTCATTTGCTCCTATTCCTGGAAATTTGGCAGTAAGAATTTGAAATCCGCATCAATAGTAATGGATTATTTGGGAACAGTAATAGTCCCGCATCATTTCGCCTTCACTCCAAGGGGTTCTTTCAGTCTTCTATGCGGGTTAAGAATCGAGCCATGTGCTAGTGACATTTATGCAGCAAAATAAAAGTTAATTATTTAAAACATGGCAGGAATTGAAGGCGAAGAAGATTATGATGTTTTTTGATCCGTGGAGACGACATGAGTGATCCCCTTGGAGCGGCATCCTCGGGCTCTCCATTGCATGATGAATTAGCAAAATCGGAGTACATTACCAACAAAAGTCGGTATAAATTAACAGAAAGGAAGGCCAATCATTAATACCTAAAGTTTAGGCCAAGAACCTCCCGAATTTTATAGATCCTAATGATTTTGAAGTAAAAAAGCGACCATTTGTTTGTGAGGAGCGACAAGACAACTGTTCCGCTTACAACAATAAAAAAGACCCATCAAAGTTTTTAGCCGTGTGTTCAATAGAAATAACACAGTGTAAAGATCAAAATCGCCTTGGCCTTGTTAGCCTAAAATTAGGGCGGAGGCATTTCTAAAACTCAACAACAGCAAGAACTCCAACAATAACCAAATCAAAACATGGAACTTAAAGATTCAAATCAATCACAGGTGAATTAAATAAATGTAATAGATGTAATAGAAGCAGAATCATCCAGTTTTTCAGAAGAAACAGCGTTACAGACTATACACAACGACTCACCGCTACCCATGCGAGAAATAAGGCCTGATCCAGCTTTTAAGAACCAACAGAGGCGAATTAACAAACACTTTAGCAAAACTAGTGAACTAGATGGCAATATAAAAAAGAAAAAGAAAAACCGTTGGCTGACGACCGCATCGTAGGGCCGAATATAAAGAAAGAATAACCCAAAGACTAAAAGATCTTGAACAAGAGAGATCACAAGACTAAGAAGTGCAAACTACTAACCGAGGACCAATTACGAACCTCAATGAATAGAATAAGAGAAACTATCCGAAAAATTTATATGATATGAAGACACAACGCTAGCAAACGAATCGAACCACTGTTTAGAGAGCAAGGAGTCACATTAGTAAGCGTGTATAACACCTTCGATTTGCAATAAGTACACTGGTGTTTGAGGCTATTACAGGCGGCGGTGGAGGTCAAAGTCCATTGCCCTCCGCCACCCTCGCCTCCACCTGAAAATCATGGTAAAAAACACAGCTTGAACAACTTGAGCAATTTTAAAAAAATTAGCTGTAACGCCCGTGAAACAGCTATACCAGGAATATTGGGGAGTATTTGTCAGCTGGCTTTGTCTACTGCTAGCAAAGTAGTTGCTTTATGGCCGAGCACTTATGGACCATTATTCCTCGTAATAGTTGGGTTAATATTTAGTAAAATAAAGACCGAGTAAATCCAAGGCAGTCTTAATCCAAGAACAAGCGCTGTCTTTTCATATTCATGGGTCATTCGCGAACAGATCCCGATCTTTCTGAGTCTTCAATGAATTTTGGGGTTTGGTCGTCGGGATTGGAATGACTAACTTGTGTTTCTTTTATTGTTTGTTAATATTACTGGCTCGCAGAATTTTAAGTGTCGTTTTTTTTCCCAACCTTCTGTTCATATGCCTGCTATAAGAATTTCTTTATTTAGAGTTTATTATTGTACCAATCTGGAGTCTGAGTCAGAAGGCACATGTATAAACAGTGCCAACACAAAGTCTACTTTCGATCTTGCGTATTGTAAAACATTTGTACCATTTGAATACATGAAGGTAAAATCAACTGTAGAATTAATGGCGTCCACTAAATTGCTAATATTGTTTTTTGTGCCATCAAAGCCAGGAGAAAGATCAGTATATGCCGATCTTGCCTGTGCATGCGACCCCTAGCAAACACCAAACTTAATACGAATTGAGTCGTTTTATTCGTTCTAATCCCGCTCTAGTTAGGCCCTTAGAAGTGTCTAATGATAAATGTTGTCCATGCTGTTTTAATCTCTTGCTCTATGGAGCCAGGGCTGAACAATTTTGAAAGGAGGTTTCAAACATATTTATAGCTTTCTGTGCGTGCCCCGAAAATAAGGGTCCTATGCCAGATCAAGATCCCACTTTTTGGTTCTAAAGTCCTGGCTTGATTTAATATTGAATTCGTTACTGATCCTTTCAAAAGCTTCATGTCTATTCTGTTGCTGACTGATTAAACGATTTGTCATTCGGTAATGAGGCGCGTGCCCAGTTCATCCAAGAATACTCTGGAAGTGTTATAAAAATGAAATCTGTACACTGACCTCACACCAAAGGTATCCATGATGTAAGTTAAATGTTTACATTAACGACACATCACTCCCAGTTGGATGCACAAGACACAGCCAAAGTTTAACTGGTTCGATAAAACGCAACGGATGACCTAAACCACGCTTCTGGGATGTGCTCTTTTTTTCAATAGGGGTTAAGATAGCTCTTCCTTGGAAGACTCACCCATTTTATGAAAGAGGCAGTCTGGGTACACAGCAATGTCAAGAGTACAGTTGCTATATTTTTAGGATTGTAGTGCGGCCCACAGAATATTTTGCATCATATTTTGTAAGCACTCATTTTTAATTGTTTTAAAAAATGTTGTAACAATAACAACTCAAGAAGACCCCGCCCTTTCGTTTTTAGAACATGCTATTTAATAACGAATGCGCATCCATAACGGTCGCGCTCCATGAAATATTCTACAAGTCGTATGGTTTTAATATAAGCAAAGCCAAGGAGAATAATAAGAATCTAAAAGTTACCAAAGCAGGACCAAAATTAGCAGTTAATAATACCTGATGGTTATTAACGGGGTTTTGCTCACTAAAAGATGCAATGAGTAACTTTGACATTACTCTCAAACTTAACAATGCAATCTAAAAACAAGTTTAACATTCAAGCCTGAAGAAGTATCTTTACTTTTTTTGAAAAGGCTAGCTAAAATGTTAGCTTTACAACTGGCAATCTACCACTATAGTTTTAGCGCTGCGAAAAATGAAACTACTTAGGAGGGAAGTCCCTCGATCTTGCATTACATTACATTACTCTATGTTTCAATTGGATGAGCTGAGCACTGATGAAAACTTATATGAGGAAGGCCTTCAACTGTTTTAAGAGCACTTCCATCAGACAGCTGCATATTGCATAAAATAAATTTATCAATTCCCTAATTTACAGTTTAAAAAAAGATTAGTTTTGTGGAGGATTGGATCATTTAATATAAAAATCCAAAGACAAAGCGGGGAAAGTTGTGAAATGTGATAACCCCACATTAGGTTTTTTGGATATAAAATAATAACTTTACTAAAAATAAAGTCGCGGGGCCAGAAGAAACCAGGATTACATTAGCACCTGTGAGGTGAATCCTTTAGAATGAAAAAGAACCTTGCAGACGATTTGCGGACTTTGAACAGAACGGTGAGGATAGGCGCTTTGTATGGTTTTGAGTACACTAAAGATGGAGATTATAAACGCAAAAGAGGTTTGCGACAGCAAATAAGTTTTTCCTAAACTAAAACAGCTGCGCATCTAGAGCAAATCATGTTGGCCAGTAATGAAATATAAAATAGTTCGAAAACCTGACCTCAAATGGCACTTAGAACCAGATTTCGAATGGGCAATAAAATATAATCATAAGCCCATTTACATATTTTAAGCCGACAAAAAAGTTTCAGAAAAGCACATCACTCCTGGCCCTTTTACATGTAAGTCCCTTATGCCGGACTACAATAGTCGGAAAGAATTGAAATAACCCGTATGGGAAAAAGCATACAATCCTCCACAGAAAAGAAACATTGTAAAAAAAAGCTTCAAACAAAATTACAGTTCTCTTTCCAAGCAGAAAAATAGGAGACCGGTCACAATAATATTTTGAAATTTCTGTCTTTACAGATGTGGAGAGGGATGGGGTGTGGGCGTTAGTGATGACCTTATAAAAGGAATTAATATTAGCTGGCAAAACTTAGACGAATAACGTCTTAACGATGTTTGTCGTCGTTCTTCAACAATGGCGAGGATTATTAAGATTCAAAACAACAAGCAACAAAATCAATGTTGCCTAAATAAAACAATCTTACAGAACTACATTGATAATCTTACACATTTAGGCCTCATAGGTTTTATTATACTGAACAAGTTTGACGGAGAGTAATGATAAATATAATAACTGGATTAGATTAAGTTCTGTTATACAACTAATGGAGCAGTTAAACTTTATGACAAAAACTCACTCATTGCTCATTGATTTGTGGCAGACTGTTGTGAAAAACATTTTATCCTCGACCTGTTACAAACAGTTTTATCGTTATAATTTTAATCATATTGTGGTTTTCATGTCCAACACTTAAATGGAACAAAGCATATCATGATAGAAGGTTTATATGGACAGATGACAACATATATTTAGTTGATCCTAGCAATAAACTGAGTGAGTGTTTAGAACAGTTTTATAGACTGTTTGAAGGAACGCAAACACTATTTATTATAGATGACTGTTGGGCAGAAAGAGACATAGTTAAAAAAAGAAATACTTTGTCAAAACTGGCTTTCAGTGGAAGACATGCTGGAAATAAGTGTGTGGATTTTATGCCAAAAATATAACTCAGTTTTAAAAGACTTTAGAGAACAGTTAAAGACTGTAGTTTTATTTCACATGAAAGACAGAGACGCATTTGATGAATGTATGCGCGAAAATGATGTTATTGAAAATGACCAGGAAAAACACAGGATTAAACAAAAATTAAAGTCTGAAAAGTTTAGTAAATTAGTATTAAAAACAGATAACCCTACACAGTATGTTTGTTTGTAGATAATCGTTATTTTTTGGTTATTGAAGTCTTACTTGTCAGAGAACAGGGAAAGGCGGCTTTTAGGCCACTTTCGCCCAAAAACTCGGTGGAGGAGCAAGTGGGGTAGAACAGACATTTATCTGTTCTCTTGCAGGTGAAGGCTTTGCTCATCGATCGACTGAACACAGGGGAGAGTACTGACTAGGAGCTTCCGTAATGGGGGAAGAGAGGTATCTTCTCTGGACACTTGTTAGGGAGAGAGGAGGGATGGTGGGTGAGGGTGGGGTGGGGGTGGGAGGG
>CM031608.1:2781799-2786799 GCA_018398815.1 Conus ventricosus
CTCCTCCTCTTCAAAACAAGTCGTGCAGCGCTATTTTGGACTCTCTGCAGCCGAGCAATCTGTTCTGTGGGAAGCCCAGCATAAACAGAGTTGCAGTAGTCCAATCTTGACATCACCATGGCACAGACTAGCCTGACAGCTACTTCCCTGGATATAAAGCGTCGGATGGAAGCAATACGTCTCAGCTCTAAAAAGGATGAGCGACAGACTACAGATATTTGATTCTGCATGGTCAGACACTGATCAATGGTAACACCAAGGTATTTGACAGACTTATTGAAAGGTAATTCAGTACCATCAACAACCATTGACTCTGACTCAACGAGTTTGAGGCAGGAGGAGGTTCCAACGGGCATGACTTCAGTCTTTTCACAATTTAATTTAAGCTTATTACTTGTCATCCACTCCTGCACACTGCTGATACACCGAGACACCCCAGATTGAACAGAAACAAACACATCAGGTGTGCCACTCTTAGAAAGTTCAGTGTCATCAGCATACTTGTGAAAATCACAATCATGGTCTGAGATAACATCCGACAAGGGCTGTGAGTACAATGTAAACAACACTGGGCCCAATACTGACCCCTGTGGTACTCCATACAAAAGAGGTGACAAAGTAGACCTTACACCACCCACAACCACCGCCTGCGATCTATCTCTGATGTATGATTCGAACCACTGAAGAACTATCCCATCAACACCAAAAGTGACCCTAAGCCTTTCAAGTAAAGTAGTGTGATCTAGCGTATCAAAGGCAGCACTCAGATCAAGCAAGGCTACGAGAGAAACAAGTTTACTGTCGGATTTGCACAGCAAACAGTCCAGTACGCTCAATACAGCAGTCTCAGTGCTATGATTCTTCCTATAAGCAGACTGACAGGGCTCAAGAAGACCATGGTCTGAAAGATGAGCCTGAAGCTGCTTCAGCACAACTCTTTCCAGGATTTTGAGAGGAATGGGAGGTTGGACACTGGTCTATAGTTCTTTAACTTATTAAGGTCTAGTCCTGGCTTTTTCAAGAGAGGGGTAACCATTGCCTGCTTAAACTGAGGAGGCATTATGCCTGACGAGAGAGATTTGTTTACAATATTTGTAATCACAGGAATCAAATGAGAGGCACACCGTTTAAGGAGGGAAGTAGGGATGGGGTCAAGGACACAACTTTTGCTGGAGGATTCACTTATGAGATCGCTGATCAGTTTTTTCATCCACAGGATTAAAAGTACAAAAAGGTGGTCCACAGTATTTATCGTAAAGAATTGGTTGGGAAGGATTTGCATCAAGATTGTCACGGATGGCTTTGATTTTATCTACAAAGAATTCACTAAATTGTTGAGAGATTTGAGAAGGAGGAATGTTCGTGGGCAAAAGAAGAAGAAGAAGAAGAAGTTCATCATCAACAACAACAGAACAATAATTTTATAATCATAACAAGGATCATGATGATGATAGTGATCAACAGTTTGCAATAATAACAACAATGATAATAACAACAATAACAACAAAAAACAATGATAATGAGAAGAAGATTAAGAAAGAGGAGGAGGAGGAGGAGGAGGAAGAAGAAGGAGGAAGAAGAAGGAGGAAGAAGAAGAAGAAGAAGAAGAAGAAGAAGAAGAAGAAGAAGAAGAAGAAGAAGAAGAAGAAGAAGAAGAAGAAGAAGATCATCGTCACCAACAGAACAATAATTTTCATAATGATAACAATGATCATGATGATGATAATGGTCAACAGTTTGCATGAAGCAGCTTTTATTCCAGTGAATTACACACACATACACACACGCGCGCACGCACACACACGCACAAATACACACACAAGCACGGGCGCACGCTCGCACACACACAAACACACAGACACAGACACACACAGACACAGACACACACAGACACAGACACACACACACACACACACACACACACACACACACACACACACACACACACACACACACACATACTAACACGCGCGCGCACCTGCACACACACACACACACACACGCGCGCGCGCGCGCGCGCGCACACACACACACATACACACAGACTGTTCTTCTCATTGATCTTAATGGTTTGACAAAGTAATAATGGAGAGTAGCATTTTGTGCCTATGAAATAGAAAAAAAATATCGTTTCTCATAGATCATACAGGTTTCAAAACATAATCATTGAGTGTAACGTTTTTGTAACTAACCAGTCTGCTGATTTAGTGGATAAGAAATTTGTTTCTTGTTGATCTTAAAGGTGTGGCACTTATTTTTCAATGATTCGGAAAGAGTGAGATGTGATACAACTCCGAGAAACACAGACATTTGATATATGTGTTGCGGGAGGTTAGATCTCGATTATATTCTTTGCGAACTCACGGAACGGACATATAAATAAACTAGTTTTGCAGTGATGTTTACGACGTACTAAGAACCACTGCACTTTTAACCCACAATGGCTGGCCGTTGGTGAGCGAGCGGCTTGAAGGAATTCAACTTTCAGGCCCGGTTCCTCATCATAGAGGTTGGAATTTGTAGTCTCATCAGCCTGTGACCTCATAAAACAGCTCGGGATTTGAGGTGAAAAGAGGACCAGAACCCTGAAGGCAATGGCAGAGGCAGCTGAAAAGTTCCAGTTGGATCTGGTCGAGGAGGAACAAAACTGTACATCATAAGTCTTAAATTCCCCAACTTGGAGCTCTCCTTAGAGTTTCCCGTTAGCAGTGGGATAAGACATCCGTCTACAAATAAAACAAAGGCACGCCTGGAGACGTCCGCCTGGAGACGTCCGCCTGGAGACGTCCGCCTAACAACAAAGTTGCGGGTTCGAATCTCGACAGCGCCAGGAGGGAAAGTTAGCAGTAAAAGGACATCTGGGAGTCTTGACCTGGATGCGGCACGGACCTCTTAGAGTGTAAGGAGTTCAGGACTGAAGACACTTGTCTGAGGGGTCTTCTTCTCTGAAGACCTTCTGCTGTCAAGCTCTCCTTAGAGTGTCTTCCTACCGTGGAACTGTTCTCTTGCTGATCTGTTGGACGGGCGTCAATACTAATGTTCGTATTTTTTCTTTATCTTTAGATCTAGCATTTTTGTTCATTTCGTTTTCTTTTGAAAGGGCTGACTTGGTGTAAAAAAAAAAAAAACAAGATGCGAAGCATATAAACGTACTCCCAGTTTTCCAAACCGCTTATAAATCGGCCAAGTGCTTTGTGAGATAAGAAATAAAGGCAAAATAACGGTTTTAAACGGTTATTTAACCGATGTACACTTTTGAAACTGGTATTTTAGTCCTCACTGGGCTAAAGCCTGTGTACATACCAAATTTCATCCAAATCGGACAATATGTCAAGAATAACGGTTTTTAACGGTCAGATTTGAAACACTACATGGAAGTGCCATTTGTGTGTGATGACCTTTCTATATACAAAATTGCATTAAAACCCACCAATATATAAAAAATAACGGCAAATAACGGTTTAACGGTTATATAACCGATATATACTTTCGAAACCGGTATTTTAGTCCTCACTGGGCTAAAGCCTGTGTACATATCAAATTTCATCCAAATCGGACAATATGTCAAGAATAACGGTTTTTAACGGTCAAATTTTGAACCAATATATAGAAGTGCCATTTGTGTGTGATAACCTTTCTATATACCAAATTTCATTAAAATCCACCTATATATAAGAAATAACGGCAGAATAACGGTTTTTAACGGTTGTTTAATCCATTTTCAGCATTACATCACTTACATATGGACAGAGGCTCCGATTTGTCACAAGATCATCCAAACCGCTTATAGATTGGATAAGTACTTTCTGAGATATTCCATAAAGAAGAAAAACCGTTACAGGCCATTACAACCGTTAGTAACGGCTATAACTGGGCAAACTAAAACATCAGGCATCATCCATGACCCATAATGAACATACCTGCTGATTTTCATAAAGGTCGGTGAACGTTCTTTTTCTTTTCAGGCTCCTTCCTGCTGGAACAATCTCCCTTCTGCACTCCGAAACTCAAACAGTCTTTCTTCTTTCAAGTCCTCCCTCAAAACAACTCTCTTCAAAACATAATTTTTCTGCTCCTTCGCTGGTGTGTGGGTGTGTGCGTGTGTGTGTGTGTGTGTTTGTGTGTGTGTGTGTGTGTGTGTGTGTGTGTGTCTGTGTGTGTGTGTGTGTGTGTGTTAGGGCTTATTGCTGTAAGCGCTTAGGGCTTTTGTTTAAGATTAAGCGCACTAAATGTTCCTTATTATTATTATTATTATTATTATTATTATTATTATTATTATTATTATAAGTACTTTCTGAGATATTTTATAAAGAAAAAACCCGTTACAGGCCGCTACAACCGTTACTAACGATTATAACGGTAAACTAAAACATCGGGCATTATTCGTGACCCATAATGAACATACCTACAAATTTTCAGAAAGATCGGCCAAGTACTTTCTGAGATATTCCATAAAGAAGAAAAACCGTTATAGGCCATAACAGCCGTTAGTAACGGCTATAACGAGGTAAACTAAAACATCGGGCATCATTCGTGAGCCATAATGAACGTACCTGCTCATGTTTACAACGATCGGCCAAGTACTTTCTGAGATATTCCATAAAGAAGAAAAACCGTTACAGGCCGTTACAGCCGTTAGTAACGGCTATAGCGGTAAACTAAAACATCGGGCATCATCCGTGGCCCGTAATGAACATACCTACAAATTTTCAGAAAGATCGGCCCAGTAGTTTTGTCTGGAGCGACTGGAACACATTTTGACCACGGACAGACACACACACACACACACACACACACACACACACACACACACACACACACACACACTCACACACACACACACACACACACACACACACACACACACACACACACACACACACACACACACACACACACACACACACACAGAGCATTTCTTCGTTCCCATTCTAAAGTACTCCCTGTTCTATAAGAACTGGGAGTACAAAAAGGCACCTGGTTTGGTCAGATTCCCTTTG
>CM031608.1:2796799-2799299 GCA_018398815.1 Conus ventricosus
ACACAACAGATAGAGACGTGGAAAGTATTAGTTCTGACAATAAAGGCAAAAAGAAAAGCAAAAAAGGGAGGATGGGGAGGACGGGGGGGGGGGGGGGGGGACCGATTGCAGGGAGGGAAGCGAGAAAAAAAAATTGGGAGGAGGGTGGGGTGTACAACAAAGAAAAACATGTAGCGCTCTGAAAGCTTATGTATAGACTGGCGTGCCACTCCCGCTCTCTTCCCCTACCCCACCTGCATCCACCCACCCTCCGAAAAAGGAAGGAAAGCCTCCAATGATCTCATTTATATGAGCTGTAACTGAAACAGACAACGACGAAAACCCAAACAAAGATGTTGTTCATTTCCACTGGTAGTTAAACGTTTCAGGTCTGACGACTACCAAAGAATAGACCCGATCCACAAAAACAAAAACAAAACAAAAATATCAGGGAAGATGATACCTGCTTTTCCGCTGCAAATAGAGGTACCTTTTCTCAGTCGATGGTCCTTTGGTAAACAAACATCACATCACACCCAGACATGTGGATCTTAATCGATCGATGGTAATGACATGAAGTGAAAGTGAAGTGTTCGTAATATAAATTCTGCATTACAGGTCTCACTCCCATGTTCAGGCATTTTCTCTCTATGATTGAAAGTGTTAAGCTGACTGATGATGAGGCGAAATTGTTTTGAGCGTGCCCACCAGCGCCATTTGTCCCATGACCACGGCGGGGTCACTCTTGCTGAACGCGACCTCTAACACAAATTGTCTCCCTTCCAGATTTCTAAACATCGTCTGATTCTCATTCCTCTTCCCAGGAAATCGCGGGCTGATGTCGCAATAGCGTGGTGGCAACTGGTAAATGAAAGTCTGTCTCAGGCTCATGTGTTTCGCTCAGCATTAACAACTCTTTGTAGCTGATAAATAAATCAACAAACGGATATTGAAAGCGCGCTTAAAAGCCTGCAGTAAATGTTTCGTAGATGAAATCCGTGGGAATGTCATTATCTTGCTCATTAAACACGGTCTCTGAAGTTTCCAGCGATTATTTTCAGAAATAACAGGAGTGATTAAGTGGGGTTCTCTCTCTCTCTCTCTCTCCTCTCTCTCTCTCTCTCTCTCTCTCTCTCTCTCTCTCTCTCTCTCCTCTCTCTCTCTCTCTCTCTCCTCTCTCTCTCTCTCTCTCCAGTGAAGATGTAGGTGGGTTTCGAGACTGAAGATCAATCGAAAGTTAAGGCATGAACTGATAACTCCTGAGCAATATGTTCTCTCTGTCTGTCTCTCTCTGTCTCTGACTCTGCCTGTCTGTTGCCTGTCTGTCTGCCCTGGTCGCTCTCTCTCTCTCTCTCTCTCTCTCTCTCTCTCTCTCTCTCTCTCTCTCTCTCTCTCTCTCTCTCTCTCTCTCCTTATTTTCTTGATTTGGCAATGTACTGACGGAATACGTTATAGATCCGGAAGACATAGTGCCACATTAACAAATGACCTCTTGGATATCTACAGTTTTCTTAAATTTATTGAAATTAATGTCGTGGAAAGAAACGGACTTTCTGGTCTGAAAACAAATCGGATGAAAAGTTGAAACGAACAGCCGCTTCTCTTTGATCGCATGTGTAGATGAAAAAAAAACAGAAAATCGGTCGTGACAAAGAAGATTGCCCTAAAGCCCTAAAGCCGCCGGTAGTCATGGGGCTAGTCCTTTCCAGCGTCCTCGTGCCTCGGCTAACGTGGGGTCCATCCCAGCTTCTGGTGGTACCGAGTGTCCAGTGTTTCTTTCTGTTGTTGGGTCTTCCTTGGTCGACACTATCAGGGATTCGGGAGCATCAACGATCTTTGTGGACAAGGATTTGGTTTCCCCCGAGGCTCAGCGGGGCGCCAGTTATGATGTGTGCGGGTTGGAGGCTGGTTTTACCTCCACCCGTCCTTCGGTACTCATTCCTATCTCCACCCCCTACTTCTGTATGAGCGACCTATGTATTCCCTCTGCTGGGGTCGGTCGTGACATTTGTGGGGGCTCGACCAAGGAAGAACCAACAACAGAAAGAAACACTGGAAACTCTGTACCACCAGAAGCTGGGATGGACCCCACGTTAGCCGAGGCACGAGGACGCTGGAAAGGACTAGCCCCATGATTACCGACGGCTTTAGGGCAATCTTTCCTAATGTGGCCGGGACGACCACAAAGAAAACACAGTCGGGGTGCTGAGGTCCCCGATGAACTGCCTGCCTTGTTCGACCCGCTAGCAGTCGTCGGCGCCTTATTGCCGCTAAATCCTGTGAGGGTCTTCCTGTCCGTATCTGGGCGATGCCCATAAGCTCTACGGGCTTCAGCAAACACCTCAGCGGTATGAATCGCAGCCGCGAAATCCTGTGGTGCTGTCTCGCCTATACGGATCCTCAACTCTGGGGACACGGTGTTGGTAAGCTGTTCAATGAGAATCAGATCCTCAAGCTCCAGCTTAGCCAACTGACGCCAGTACCCTAGCGTTTTGCGCAGCCTATCTCCAAACTGCACGAA
>CM031608.1:2800893-2810893 GCA_018398815.1 Conus ventricosus
AGATTCCAGTCAGTATGACGTACGCCTTAACTGTCCTTTCAGGTGTCATCCAGTAAGCAGACCATTACCTGGAATATTGGATCGTGATGAGTTTCCGTGTTTCATTCTCGTGTGTGGTGTGTGTGTGTGTGTGTGTGTGTGTGTGTGTGTGTGTGCGTGCGTGCGTGCGTGCGTGCGTGCGTGCGTGCGTGCGTGCGTGCGTGCGTGCGTGCGTGCGTGCGTGCGTGCGTGCGTGCGTGTGTGGTGTGTGTGTGTGTGTGTGTGTGTGTGGTGTGTGTGTGTTGCACAATGTGACTATCTGAGTGAATTTAGAGCAATGGGGGATAAGAGTTGTTAATTTTAACAAAAAAGATCGATGCTCTTGCTTGTCTGAGTGCATCATTTTGAGGTGTTAGATTTACGTACTTTGATGGCCCCTGGGCTAAGGCCCCCTCCATGCACCCCCTTCTCCTTTCCTTCTTCTTTTCCCTCCCTGCATCCGAAATCTCACCTTTCATTCTTTTCCCAGTCGTCTCTCTCTCTCTCTTCTCTCCCCTCTCTCTCTCTCTTTTCTCTCTCTCTCTCTCTCTCTCTCTCTCTCTCCTCTCTCTCATCTCCTACATTAATAAAATGTCTTAATAAGCATTTTATTTCTTTTTCTCTTTCATTTTCTAATTTATATATAATATATACACATACATATACTTGTTTTTCATTTATTCATGTTTTGCTACATTTGTTACTTCTATTCACTGATGTATTTAATGCATGTTACATTTTTTTGTTACTCATTCCTATTCACTCGCCTAATCTATGACCAATACTGAGCAAAGAAAGAAAGACAATGCACCGAGAAAGCAGAAAATGCGTCCCCCTCCTGACTGACTGTGTTGGCAGATCTCTGATTGTGATTCATCCCGTGCAGACACAGTGTATCACGTTGTTGCTTCAGGCCGCTGCCTCTCTCTCTCTCTCTCTCTCTCTCTTCTCTCTCTCCTCTCTCTTCTCTCTCCTCTCTCTCTCCTCTCTCTCTCACCCTGCTGTTTACCTTTGGGCAGGGCGATGAAAGGCGCAGGGATCGCTGGGTTCGCGCTGTGTGGCAGGGGGTCATAGGAAGGTGCTGTGTGTTCAGAAAACAAGTTAGTTTGTTGGTGACTGCCCCCCCCCCCCCCCTCCCCACCCCCCTGACAGTGTGGCAGAGCTGTTGGTATGTCAGATGTCTATACCTGGCAGCCTACACACATAGTTCACATATTTTTCACGGCTGTCTTTATTCTGCATGTGTGGGTCATGGCTGGAGATCGTGAAAAGATAGGTTAAAGTTCAAAGGTTAACGTCTTGGGGCCTGTTAGCCGTAGGGACAGTGACCTTGTAGAGGTTAGCTGTGTCAGTGAAGCATTAAAGGCAGAACCTTCTGAGCCTAAAGCCTTTGCTTCTACCGCCGTTTTCTGGTCGGTGGGCAGACA
This sequence comes from Conus ventricosus, assembly GCA_018398815.1. Lineage (NCBI taxonomy): Eukaryota > Metazoa > Mollusca > Gastropoda > Neogastropoda > Conidae > Conus > Conus ventricosus. Next base: position 2,802,339 of record CM031608.1, read on the forward strand.
GGGATTTCAAGCCATCAAAATCCAGTCACAATGGGAGATTCGAACTTAAACCGTTAGATTCCACCAAAAAGTCAGTCAGGAGTTCTTTAATTACGCTTTCAGCTTCCAGCCATATCATAGACAGTTAGATTCCACCAAAACGTCAGTCAGGAATTCTTTTATTACGCTTTCAGCTTCCAGCCATATCCTAGACAGTTAGATTCCACCAAAACGTCAGTCAGAATTCTTTCATTTCGCGTTCAGCTCCCAAGCGGTCAGTAACCAATCAGAACCATACAGTTCTAACTGTGTCGCGTTCGATAAAAGGGCCTTACAAACAACATACGAACAACAGCCAGAGCCATGCAGTTCTAACTGTGTCGCGTTCGATAAAAGGGCCTTACAAACAACATACGAACAACAGCCAGAACCATACAGTTCTAACTGTGTCGCGTTCGATAAAAGGGCCTTACAAACAACATACGAACAACAGCCAAACAATAGGAAACACACGACCTCAGCCGACCCGTTTCAATGAGAAGAAGTCTGTTTAACCACACTACGAAAAACATTAAGGGCGACCCCACAGGTCTTTTTAACAATGAAGTCTCTTTAATCCGAGTCCCCACAACAAGTCTAGCTTTTTTGTCACACCACAGGAATCAACACTCGAGTGTCTAGTTTGCTCAAAACTTTTACAGACGAAGGAACCACAATTCCTCCTTAGCTGTGGAGAGGACGGACTAAACAATTCTCCCACGAAGGAGAAAGAGGCAGTGTTCGTTCAGAGCAGGACAGGAACACAAAATACGCACAAAAATGTGCTGGGGCTGAGCGTCGGTAATTGAGGCGTGTGTCCCATTGCAGCCCTTCTGACGGGTCAAATGGGGTCAGAGCCCGATCGGTAACGACTAAAAACACAAACTCAACACAAACAGTCGAAAATAAATCAGTAGGGCAAAAGGGCAGGCAACCGATGCCTAACAAGTTGCTATGCTATGCTATGCTATGCTATGCTATGCTATGCTATGCTCATGCTAAATCTGCAACAACTCAACAAGGAATACGTCGATGGCGTTAGTTTGACTCCTTTGGTAACCGTATCGGCAAATTCGTGGGGGAAGGGGGGGGGGGGGGCTGTCGTTGGACGAACGTGGATGTGATACGTCCAAGGAGGGGAGCTCACCCATTCCGGCTCCGTGACTGATTAATTGTTCGCGTCGGTTGGAGGCTTAGTAGGTGGTGTCTTGCCTATGTTGGATCACAGCGGGCATCACGGAACACCACCGAGGGCAGTGCAGTGTCTCCTTCGGCGGGTTGCCTCTTGAGACTTGACATCGACTGCTCCCTGTGGATTGCCGGTGCCTGGGCTGCGGCGAGAAGAGCTGGGCTGTGGATGTGGATGGAAGACTCAGAGTGAGCAGCGTGGGTGAAATGCCACTGAGATGGTATAGAATATGAAACATCAACAAAAACACAGAAAAGAAGAAAAAGAAGAAAGAAAAAAAAAGAAAAAAAGAAAGAAAAACACCTCAAAAAGGAATGATGACAGTCGTGGAAATCATATTCATGACAAATGAAAAAGAAAGAAACGTTGGCCACGACAACTAACAGATGTTAAGGATAGAAGACATGATCATGGTTCCGAATACACAGAAAGTATGCCTGTCCATTTTTGATCCACTCACCACAAGAAAGTGCAGATCGTATGTTTTTTTTTGTAGAACCGTATCAGTGAATAAGATTAGATCAGCACTTAGACCCGGGAATGTCAGCATTGAGTGCTTGTATATTCAGAGACTGAAGAGTTGCACCCATACGATGTCAACAGTAGCGTCCAAAAGAAACGACATCTGAATAGCGAGAGTACATTAATCAGATTGCAAAGCATGCCAGTTTCCAAGATAGACAACATTCATTTTCTTTTGTTTCTGTCAGGACCAGTGTAAATGACTGTGCAGTGTATATTAAATTGACTCTCTCCCCCCTCTCTCTCCTATCTCTCTCTCTCTCTCTCTCTCTCTCTCCTCTCTCTCCTCTCTCTCTCTCTCGTCGACTTTTGTCATTCCAGTAACAAGTCGGATACAAAATGTACATATGGCCGTAAATAAACGACACTGACCAAAATATGAATGAAGCATGGAGAGAGAAAAATAATGGCTAACTAATCGCCAAAGGCAATACGCCATGGATGAATAATGCAGAAAGAATCGCACGTTATGTACACTAAAGTCGCGCTCTCTTTATCAGTGTGATGTGCTTCTGTGTGAATCACAGGCCCGACTGCTCATTTCCTGACTTGGCCCCATTTATCGACCAGTTTGTGCACAGGCTGTCAGCACAGCGTACTGGTTTCATTTCCTTCCTCTCAGGTTCCTCGCTTTACTGCTGATATGCCAACATGTCCCGCGCGCTCCTTTTTGAAGTGTCGCACTCTCTGACCCGCTTCTGGGAACCCTCCACAGCTCTGCGTGTAACAGTCTTAGATCACTCTTTTTATTGACTGTTCTTTGAGAGGGGGAGAGAGAGAGAGAGACAGAGACAGAGAGAGAAAGAAAGAGAGTGAGAGAGAGAGAGAAGGAACGAAAACAGACACTGACAGATTTATTTGTTGGCCATATGCCAGTATCACATATCACAGAGATTTACACAATTAAAGGTTTATAGACAAATACGCAAGCACTGAAGCAAACAGACAAGCAACTTGTGACAAACAGATCATATATTTCCGGTCACCAAAGCTTTGAAAACGTTAGTGGCAAGTCGCTTTTTTCCACAAATCTGCTGTAATCTGTAAGAAAAAGAGACAATCAGTAGAGAGAGAGAGAGAGAGAAGAGAGAGAGAGAGAGAGAGAGAGAGAGAGAACTCAGAACTCAGAAAGCTTTAATGTGCATCGGCCTTGGGCCACAATACAAGGTACAAAGGGAAGGGGGAGTGAGTGGGTAAGAACGGAAGGAGTTAGCATATATGTATTGCAAACAGAACAAAAAAGCATTGCAATAATAAATTCCCAAAACTGCGTGTAAAGAGAGAGAGAGAGAGAGAGGAGAGAGAGAGAAGAGAGAGAGAGAGAGAGAGAGAGAGAGAGAGAGAACGCAACTCAACTCAACTCAGCTACTTTAGTTACAAAAGCCACCGACCTATCTGCATTGAGGTCAAGAACAGAAGTAGACCACCACACGCGCTCTGCGCATATACTGAAAATTATGAATGAAAATATTTGCATAACAAAATGTTCTTCTTGAAATTACTCTGGGCATTTGTGTTTTAAAATTGATAATTTCCTCTCTTCTTTTTTGTGCTTTAAAAATAACAAGCACAAAGCGAGTTACAATTCTTTTTTTCATTTTGCAGAAAAGGAGATAACACTTGATGAACATTTCAAGTATGGGGCAAAATGATTCATCTTTTAAAATCTTTATGGCCCTGAACAGAAACAAAAAATGTATTTCGTCCCATTTGATTGCAAAGGGCTTTTTTGGGAGTTATGTGTATCTTTCGATGGACATTCACACACAATATCAAGCGAAATTTCACGAATACGTTGCAAAAGGGAAAAAGGGAGGGGAGAGAGAGAGAGAGAGGGGAGAGAGAGAGAAGAGAGAGAAGAAAAGGGGGGGGGGGCCAAGGTGTTAGGGGATTTGGGGCTGAGAGTCCAGGGGAGTTGAAAGGGTTATGGGGGGGAAGAGGCGGGACTGGGGTGGGGGGGGGGGACGGTGGGGGAAGTTAAAACCAAATGAAAAGTTCATCCTATACTTGATGACTGTGAAGTAAATTTACATCATGCAGCGTATTTCCAGTTCTTTTTGGGGGCTTCTCATCTTCTCGCCGGGGAACTCTCTCCCCCTCTCTCTTCCCCCTCCCTCTCTCCCCCCTCTCCTCCTCTCTTCCTGACCCCCAACACACACACCACAACACAAAACCACACACACACACAACACACACACACACAAGGGCAGAACGGGGAGAACAAAAGCATTCACTCATTCCCTCCCCCTCCCTCGCTACAAATTTTGCAAATCGGGGAACCCCCTTTGGATATCCCCGTCTGTGTCCCATTTTTTTGGTCCCGGGGGGTTCTTTTTCGGTCCAGATCACACTGCTACGCTGTCTTCTTTTCCGGCCTGGGCCCCAGCCCATCCCCCGCTTTGTGCCGGCTGCCCGCAAAGCTGGTGCCGGTTTTTTTTTCCCTTTTCCATCGGGTTCGTCGCTTTATGCTGGGGGTCAAGGGGGTATGCTCATTTCTTTTTGGGCTCCCCTCCCTGACGGCTCAAGGGTCGACCCCTTTTTCTGCTGCATTCACACAACTTTGAAACCCATGGGGCTGTGTCGACTTTGGGAACAAGATAAAAAGGGGAAGAAAAGGGAGGGAGGGAGAGAGAAGGGGGGGGGGGGGAGAGAGAGAGGGAAAGGAGTGAGGGAGGGAAGAGAGAGAGAGAAAGGGGGGGGGGGAAGGGAGAGAAAAAGGGGGGAGGGGACAAGGAGAGGAGAGAGAGAGAGGAGAGAGAGAGAGAGAAGAGAGAGAACCGGGAGAAGGTGGGGGGGGAACGAAAAGAGGGGTAAAGAAGGAAAACCCTGATAGAAAGTGACGTGAGAGAGCCGGGAGCCAGAGAGACAGAGAAAAAAGAGAGAGAAAAGAGGAGAGAGAGAGAGGGGGAGGGGAAAAAAAAGGGGGAAAGGGAGAAGAGAGAGAAGAGAGAGAAGAGAGAGAGAGAGAAGAGAGAGAGAGAGAGAGAGAGAGAGAGGTGGCTCAAAGGGGGGAGAGGAAACGGGAACGACGTCAAAATTTATATACGCGGGCATGGAGACTGGACGCTCCCAAAACAACCCCCATGGCACAAATTTTCCATGTTTTGCTGGTTTTGGCTCCTCTCCCTCCTCCCTCCCCCCCCCCCCTCCCCCCCTACCCGCACTTCCACACCATCTTACACCCTCACCCCCCACACCGTCCCCTTCTTATCCTTCCCATTTTAGAAAGTCCTTTTCGTCTGCCGTCGTCCGCGTCCGTCTGCCGCCTGCCTCCTCCCTCCCTGCCGCCTCCCTCCTTCTCTCTCTCTTCTCTCTCCCCTCTCTCTCTCTCCTCTCTCCCTCTCTTCTCCTCTCTCTCTCATGTCCTCATTAATAAAAAAAAAACGTTTTTTTTTTTTTTTTAGGCATTCTGGTTCCTTTTCTCTTTCATTTTTTAATCTCTCTCTTTTATATACCATACAAATAAAATATACTTCAGCCCTCACCCCTTCACACCGTCAACCCCCTCTTCTCCCTTCCCCCCCCTTAGAAAAATCCTTTTGTCTGTCCCTGCCCCTTTTCCTCCTGCCCCTGCCTTGTTTTTAATTCAATATTTCTTTCATCATTGCAAACCAAGTGCTCTTAAGTTGCTGGAACGGGGCTCGCTTATCCTTGGGAATTTCTTGTTTGTTGTATTTTATCCCTTGGGATTTATTCCAAGAACGGCCCCAGCCTTTTGTCTTAGGATATTTTTTTTTTTTTTATTTTTCACAAGAAAATGTGTTTTTTTGCTCTTTCTGATTTTCTTTTTTCTTCTTAATGCACCCTTTTGGGTTGGTTTTTTGAAAACCAACAAACATACACGTTTGCAACCACCTTTTTTGGGATTGCATTCTTCTTAAAACTGAAAGGCAAGGAGTCAAATTTACCACTTTTTCCCCGGTCATGAGAAAACCACCAAATTTTGAAAAATCGGTTATCCGGGGTTATATGTTTGTGATTTCCTCCCTTTGGAGGGTTTTTCTCTCCCCTTTTGGGGTATAAGCTGCGAAGGGCCCTTTTGAGAAGATTTATTTTTTTTTTCCCCATCCACCCACCAACACATACGGGAGTTTTGGCAGAAACACTGCCCCTGCGGTATGAAACTATTCCCCCATTTTCTTCAATCTAAGAATAAGAGCAAACTTTGTTTATAATTCAATATTTCTTTCAGTCATTGCAACACCAAGCTGCTCTGTAAGTTGCTGGAACGGTGCTCGGTACTTATCCTTGGAATTTCTTAGTTTGTTGTTTGTTATATATATATATATATATATATATATATATATATATATATATTTCCATTTACTCATGATTTGTTACATTTATTTCCATTCACTGATGTGTTTAATGTATGTTACAATTTTTGTTATTTATTCCTATTCACTCGAACCAAACCGTAAAACCGTTACTGCCTAATCTATTACCAATAGTGAGCAAAGAAAGAAAGTTAATGCACCGATAAAACAGAAAATGCGTCCCCCCCTGACTGACTGCACTGGCAGAGCTCTGATTGTGACTCCCCTGCAGATACAGTGTATCACGTTTGTTGCTTCAGGGCTGCTGCCTGCCTCTCCCTCTCTCTCTCTCTCTCTCTCTCTCTCTCTCACCCTGCTGTTTACCTTTGGGCAGGGCGACGAAAGGCGCAGGGGATCGCTGGCTTCGCGCTGTGTGGCAGGGGGTCATAGGAAGGTGCTGTGTGTTCAGAAAACAAGTTGTTTGTTGGTGACTGCCCCCTCTCCTCCCTCCCCACCCCCTGACAGTGTGGCAGAGCTGTTGGTATGTCAGATGTCTATACCTGGCAGCCTACTCACATAGTTCACATATTTTTCACGGCTGTCTTTGTTCTGCGTGTGTGGGGCATGGCTGGAGGTCGTGAAAAGATAGGTTAAAGTACAAAGGTTAACGTCTTGGGGCCTGTTAGCCATAGGGACTGTGACCTAGTAGAGGTTAGCTGTGTCAGTGAACTGAAGCATTAAAGGCAGAACCTTCTGAGCCTAAAGCCTTAGCTTCTACCGCCGTTTTCTGGTCGGTGGGCAGACAGGGATTTCAAGCCATCAAAATCCAACCACAATAGGAGATTCGAACTTAGACCGTTAGATTCCCCCACAACGTCAGTCAGGAATTCTTTAATTACGCTTTCAGCTTCCAGCCATATCATAGACCGTTAGATTCCCCCAAAACGTCAGTCAGGAATTCTTTCATTACACTTTCAGCTTCCAGCCATATCATAGACAGTTATATTCCACCAAAACGTCAGTCAGGAATTCTTTCATTTCGCGTTGAGCTCCCAGGCGGTCAGTAACCAATCAGAGCCATGCAGTTCTAACTGTGCCGCGTTCGATAAAAGGGCCTTACTAACAACATACGAACAACAGCCAAAGAATAGGAAACACACGACCTCAGCCGACCCGTTTCAATGAGAAAAGGTCTGTTTAACCACACTACGAAAAACATTAAGGGCGACCCCACAGGTCTTTTTAACAATGAAGTCCCTTTAATCCAAGTCCCCACAACAAGTCTAGCTTTTTTTGTCACACCACAGGAATCAACACTCGAGTGTCTAGTTTGCTCAAAAATTTTACAGACGAAGGAAGCACAATTCCTCCTTAGCTTTGGGAGAGGACGGACTAAACAATTCTCCCACGAAGGAGAAAGAGGCAGTGTTCGTTCAGAGCAGGACAGAAGCACAAAATACGCACAAAAACGTGCTGGAGCTGAGCGTCGGTAATTGAGGTATGTGTCCCATTGCAGCCCTTCTGACGGGTCAAATGGGGTCAGAGCCCGATCGGTAACGACTAAAAACGCAAATTCAACACAAACAGTCGAAAATAAATCAGTAGGGCAAAAGGGCAGGCAACCGATGCCTAACAATCTGCTATGCTAAATCTGCAACAACTCAACAAGGAATACGTCGATGGCGTTAGTTTGACTCCTTTGGGTAACCGGTATCGGCAAATTCGTGGGGAGGGGGGGGTGGGCTGTCGTTGGACGAACGTGGATGTGATACGTCCAAGGAGGGGAGCTCACCCATTCCGGCTCCGTGACTGATTAATTGTTGTCATCGGTTGGAGGCTTAGTAGGTGGTGTCTTGCCTATGTTGGATCACAGCGGGCATCACGGAACACCACTGAGGTCACTCGGCGTCAGTGCAGTGTCTCCTTCGGCGGGTTGCCTCTTGATGACTTGACATTGACTGCTCCCTGTGGATTGCCGGTGCCGGGGCTGCGGCGAGAAGAGCTGGGCTGTGGATGTGGATGGAAGACTCAGAGTGAGCAGCGTGGGTGAAATGCCACTGAGATGGTACAGAATCTGATACATCAACAACAACAAAAAACAGAAAAGAAGAAAAAGAAGAAAGAAAAAAAAGAAAAGAAAAGAAAAGAAAAACACCTCAAAAAGGAATGATGACAGTCGTGGAAATTATATTCATGATAAATGAAAAAGAAAAAACGTTGGCCACGACAACTAACAGATGTTAAGGATAGAAGACATGATCAGGGTTCCGAATACACAGAAAGTATGCCTGTCCATTTTTGATCCACTCACCACAAGAAAGTGCAGATCGTATGTTTTTTTTTTTGTAGAACCGTATCAGTGAATAAGATTAGATCAGCACTTAGACCCGGCAATGTCAGCATTGAGTGCTTGTATATTCAGAGACTGAAGAGTTGCACCCATACGATGTCAACAGTAGCGTCCACAGAAACTGACATCTGAACAGCGAGAGTACATTAATCAGATTGCAAAGCATGCCAGTTTCCAAGATATGACAACATTCATTTTTCTTTTGTTTCTGTCAGGACCA
>CM031608.1:2820893-2823393 GCA_018398815.1 Conus ventricosus
GATTCAATACGATGTACTCACGTTCATGCCGCTGGAGTTACGACACACATAAGCTCTAGACGGCGAAAATTCTCCCCGATTTCCTATAAAACGGTACCTGATCAGTGCCCCTGTGTCAATTGTTTGCCTCATACTAAATGGGAGAAACATGGATCCTCAGCATGATGTTCTTCACATGCTACTGGTTCTTCAACAACAGGCCATTGTCCACCAACAACATATCATGGTACAGATGATGCGGAGAAACAGAAGAAAAAGGCGCAAGGCTTTCTGGGTGAGGCCATGGCTCTCTGCAGACAGAAGACTTCAGTTTGGACAATATGACACTCTCATGGCAGAAATGAGAGTAGAATACACAAGAACGTGTGTTTTGAAAATGTATTTCTGTGTGAAGACATACATTGTATTCATGTATAATTTAAAGGTAATCATAAAAAGACTAAAATATTGTCGTGCTGTAATAAAATGATGGAATAATTGTGGCGCTGAAACACTTCGTAATCAGTATTGCATCACATATTTTGTGTGAGTGGGAAATATAAATATACAACATTGTTTTTGTCGTTGTTAGTTAGCTCACTCTGTTTATTCGTTACTGTCATTTACTCACTGTCATAACAGATAACGTCATTACATAAAATAAAGAAAATTTATATGGATACCATGCTCTTTATTGAATATTAACCGCATGTATGCGAAACATCTTTATTCGTCATTCATTTCCTTACAAGTGAAAAGTAAACTAAAATGTTATTACAAGTATTTCTTATTTATCATAACATGCTTATTTCAAGTCCAAAGTAAATTAAAGTTTAATGTATTTATAACGAATCATCAGTAAAACTTAACATTTTATTTCGTTATCATAACACCTGTTCATTGCAGACATTTATTTTTGACTAATAAGCAAATCAATTGGTAAACGTATTTTAATCATGGCAAATCATCAGTACACGCAAAATAAATTTGTTACAGTTTGTTGCAAGATATGAAAAAATAAAGTCAATGCATAAGTGTCTCTATGCACTATTCCTGGTCATCATGTGTCTCTGGATCGGTGTCCCAAGATTCCTGTGGCTGGTCATACAGCTGCGAGTCGTTGCCAACCCCAAACGCTCGGCGAACACTGCTGAGGTTGATGTATGGTGTGCCACTGGAACTGTCCGTACTTGGTCTTGGTGTGGACGTAGTTGGACACGTGCTGGATCTTGCTGGCTGTTGTTGTTGCTGTTGCTGCTCTGGCCTGCAGATTTGTTGTCCAGGAAACAGCTGCTGCACCCATCCTGCCTCCTGGGACCCCCACACAGACACAGTCTGGCCTTGAGGTTGATGAGGCCACTGACTGGGTGGTGGCTGCCAACCCTGTTGCATGCACTGCTGTTGATGCTGCAGCTGCTGCTGGGGCTGTTGCTGCCTAAGCTGCTGCTGTTCCTCGCGCCGGTCCTGCTCCTCTGTGTAGCGTTGCAGGCAGGCCCAAATGTCCCTTTGTGCTCTTCTGTATAAATCCCTTGGCAACTGATGCAGGCAGCTGGACACCCATTCGCAGAAGTTGTGACACTCTCGGTCACCTGAAGAGGCAGGTCTGAACTGCTGCAGAAGCTGTTGTGAGAGTGCCAACAGCTGGTTTTGCTTCTCTGTGGATGAAGCCAGGGAAGATATTAGCTCTTGCTCACTTGCTATGCGTGAAGTCTTGGGCCTGGAGACTGTGGTGGTGGATGGTGTTGTGCTGGTTGGCATGTGGCAAGGATCATGCAGGGCCTGTGGGGACCCTGGCATATCTTCTGTCTGTCCGACATCTGTGGCTTCAGTACGTGGAGTTGACAATGTGGCTGGTGCTGTTGCTGCTGTAACTGTGGCTGTGGCTGCTGTGGCTGTGGCCTTGGCTGCTATCTTTCCCTTGAAGCTAACCAGGTTTCTGTGCTTGCCCTCCACAATGTGTGGGATGAGGAACTGGAAGCTGTCATAGATCCAGCGATCACGCTCTGTGAATTCCTCATCACCTTGGCCGGACTTGGTCCTTCGGAGGCGGCTCAGCCTCGTACGTATGCTGTCATACCAGGTCCGTATCTCATTCACACTCTTGCCCATCTTCTCAGCCTGGTCTTGCCATAGTTTGTCCTTCACAGCCTTATTCATCCAGTCTCTGATTTTTTGCTATAGAGGCACTCGTGAGCAGAAACAAATTCTGCCATGCACACTTCCTCCTCATTGGAGAGACGTGTGTGAACCTGGGTTTCTTGGTTGTGTTTCTTTCCTGGCTGTCTGATTGTTGGGCGGCTTCTTCCTCGGCTTGTTTACTTGCAGGAAGGTTGTCGTCTTGCTGGGTGGAAGCAGGCGATGGTTCCGCTCCCCCATGGCGCCTTGCCTTGGAGGCTCTCCCAGTCTTTGAGGCAGGCCTATGTCGTTGCATGATGCTTCTCTCAGAGTTTCCATTTGGGGAGCAGAAATCGTAAAACAACTGGAACGGGTCCTTATATAGCGGCGAGAGCGGAAATGGAGT
>CM031608.1:2828393-2830893 GCA_018398815.1 Conus ventricosus
CCCTGTCTTGCTACAGCATTGTACCTTTATATATTGTTACCTGTCTTGTTCTGCTATTTTCTTTCTCTTCCTATTGTAAGGGTTGTGGTGGACGGAGAAGGAGGGTAGAAGGTAGTAGGAGATGGGGAAGAGAGCAAGTTGAAAGGAGGGTAGAAGGTAGTAGGAGATGGGGAAGAGAGCGAGTTGATGCATCAACTTTAACACCCAACACCAGCTCGTTGGTTTCCTCTCTCTTTTTATTTTAAATCATGGTTGGATCGAACCAACCATACCAAACCACCGACCCCAGGACAGTGCGCGCTACACGCAATGGCTCCACGTTTCACCTGTTAGGCCTACGCCCCGGTCCAACAATGGCAGTTGCTTTTCAGCCCTTTACATTCACAAACACCTGAGCCAGCGTCACAGCCTTCACCACACTCTGCTCAGTGAAGAAATGATCTCAGAGCCAGAACGCTGGTAGTATATAGGCCTTCCACCCCCTTTGAACCAGATCTTTCGAGAAACTCTTCTGTGGCCTGAGTCACAATAGAACGACTACAAGCGTCTAAAGTGACTAAGATCTGGCCTCGCTGGGCTGCTCTTAAACAAACATTCTATTTCCCAGGGCCCGACAACCAACGGTGCCGACCGCCATGTAAGTGGCTGGGTCTGGAGAAGTGCAGAAGAAACAGACCCTTCAGACTCTGTACCTAGGCAAAAGTCCAGCATCCCATCTGAAGATGTTTACATATTCCAAAATCTCAAGTCCACCTCAGCAAACACAACACCAACCACAGCTCCACGGTCTCCCAGGGCTACCCCCCCCCCGGCCTATACTCAGTCTCCCAAACCAAACCATCCAGACCAGCCATGGTCAAAGGGAGGCTCTCAAGAGTTCCTCAGCAAAGGCGACACCAATTACGATGTGGCTGAAGTCCAATGGCCGTCTCTCCAAAACCAGTCTGCCCAGACCAGCCGTGGGCAAGCTGTCTGCTGAGTGACCAGCCTCTTAACTGGCATTCCAGCCTACCAGCTAGGTTGCCCCTCACTGCGATTCTATCCCGTGTTTGAGGGGTTAACCACTACAACTCTCTGTTCTCAAAGGCTGGGCACAATCGTACCCTTTACACTCTGTCCCTGTGTCGTCCTATTTGTTTTCTGTTTGTTTCCTACGGTTTCCTCTGATCCTTCTGTGTGAGACCTGTATCTATCACATCTGTTATCTTTTTCTGCTATTTCCTGTCTTTTTCTATTCCTTTTTATGTTTACCAGCTGTTATCTTCTAGAATCTTGTACATGCTACATTTTCTGAAAAAAAAATTCGATCTATCCATTGTCACTAAACAGATCATTATTTGGAATGCGTTTACACTGTGTAGAGAAGCTTTGTCATAGATCAATCCGTTGGTAGACTAGGGTTAATTTCAGCGACCAGACTGCCCGTCTGTATTGTAAAAGGGCGTTACGGTAACACAGCATGGTATTTCTCGAACTGGTAAACTTAAAACATACCTTGTAAATAAAATCCAAGTGTTTTGTTCAGAGGAAAGATGCTTAGTGTTTTGGGTTTCTCATCCACTGGTATTGTACAGTTGGAAGGAAGAGCTTTACTGCCCTTTGGTGGAATAAATTCAGTTCTCTGTGTCGACACCACTGCACCTTTCCTGCTCCGTTAAAACATTGTGATCCGAAATGCACACAAAGAAATAGAAACAGGTCAGTAAGCTAGGAAAAAAAAGAAGCCAAAGCCAATGTGATAAAAGACACAAGCGTGGAGGATAGTAATGTCACGATCTGTTTAAAAGCTCAAGTTGGGTGTTTTCTTTAAAGTCAAGGCATGTTGAAGATGTAAACGAATGAGTTCTTGACCAAGCGTTGACAAGGTCGGCCACATTTCTCTCACAGTGCACTGAGTACCAGCAGCTGCATCAGGTGCCTGACACTGTCTGCAAACGTCCAGTCGTGAGGTTCCTGGCATCACACGGTAATGTCAGCACTGCATCAGGTGCCTGACACTGTCTGCAAACGTCCAGTCGTGAGGTTCCTGGCACTGCACGGTAATGTCAGCACTGCATCTGATGCCAGCAAAGCCGACAGTCGTCTGTAACAGGAAAGGTCACCACACCCATTGTTCCAAATACAAACTGTAGTTAAGACTCAGTTTCAATCAAAATTGAAGATGAAATATATGTAAATGAAATAAAATTAATTGGAAATGAAATGAGTAGGGAACAGTAAACAATAAACAGTAAACAAGTGGGGTAACTTTTACTCCCATAAGAAAACCTAACACAGAGTAACTTTTATTCAAGACTGGCAAAGCCTTTTAAACTTCAATAAAGTCAGACAAGTACATAGACGAACAATCTAATAGCGGGGGAAAAAAACAAGCGCAGGCCAACAACTCAACTGTCTTCATAGTAATGACTTGGCAAAGATTTGGACTTGGGGGGGGGGGGGGGGGAGTTTGAAGATGGGGAAACTGGGAACATTCAAACTCCCCCCCCCCCCCCCTCCC
>CM031608.1:2833913-2841413 GCA_018398815.1 Conus ventricosus
GATACAGCTGTTTGTTTGTTTCGTTGTTTATTTCATTCTTTGTTTCTTTAGGATTTTTTTTTCTTCTTTGGTTGTTTTTCGTCTGTTCGTTTATTTTTGTTTGTTTGTTTGTTTGCATTTAAGAAACAAAAACAACATGAACAACACAGTTGCAATAACAACAGTTGCGAAAACGATCAAAACAACAAATACTACAGCTTGTAACAAATGAACAATACACTGTTGTTGACGTTAAAGGCTGTTCTCTGATTACGAATCGTCATGTCAGTGTATGTTGTCAGTGTATGTTCAGTGGTCTACTGTTGTCAGTGTGTTATGTTGCAAGGATGGGCAGCTGTATGGCGTGTACAACCTGCAGACAGTAACAAATGACTGCAGGAATACAAGCTGACGGTGTGTCTGCTCCTCGTCTGTGTTAAACAGTGAAACCTGCCTATTAGCAGAGGTCAATTTAGGCAACGGTTATTTTCACTCCTTTCCTACCGCATTGTACCTTTAGCAACTGTCCCCTGGGGTTTCCTGCTCTTTTCTTTCTCTTTCTCTTCTATCCTAACTCATTTTGTTTCGTATCGTCGGTTCTTCAGCCACTTCATTCCTACGGTTTCCTGTTTCAAACTACTGTTTCCGATCCATCCCAATGGCATCGTTCAGTTTTCCTACTGTTCTAACGTCTTGATACTGGCTTCTGTTTTTGTCTACTGTGACCTGTCTTTTTCTGTTATTGTTTCTCTTTTCTTGTTATGTTTTACGTTTTCCAACTTTCACCTTCTTTGTATGTTGTACGTGCTACACTTTCCAGCGATTTCTATTTTTCTGCCTCCCTTTCTCCAGATGATCTTACTAATTTCCAAATTTTCCTAACGTTCCTCGCCCCCTCTCTCTCTCTCTCTCTCTCTCTCTCTCCTTCTCTCTCTCTCCCCCTCTCTCTCTCTCTCTCTCTCTCTCGTTCACAAAAAAAAACACACAAACAAGATGGAAATGCAACTTTTCTACCGTTCCTGCCATTGCCACTTTCTTACACCATTTCCTTTGTTGTCCGTCTCTTTCATGGTCAATCTTACCTTTTTCTCCTGGTTAATCCCTTTCCCTCATTCTACGCTCTCCTGTGTTGTTGTTGTTGTTTTTTTAATATTTCTAATTTTTCTTATTTTATAATAATAATAATAATAATAATAATAATAATAATAATAATAATAATGTGCATTTCTTGCGCCTAATCTTTAAAAGCCCTAAGCGCTTACAATAAAAAGTAAATAAATCAAGAGAAGCAACCAATATGATAAACAACAAAAGGCAATCTTCCAAACACACACACACAATATTTCTACATGCTTAAGCTGAGCACACACACACACACACACACACACACACACATGTACACAATCACACAAACACACACACTATTGTTTTCACATTTCCTGACTTTTCATACTGATCTCTTTCTGGTTTTAACTTTTCCTGCTATTTACTGTTTCATGCCAGTTTCAAACCTTTCCATACCTGTTCTATCAGTCCAACATTCCCTACCCTTACCTGTCGTTTTCTTGTTTTCCACATTGACATGGTGTTTCCACAATTTTCTACCATGTGTTACCTTGTTCTATTGTTTTTATCTTTTTTTCCCCGCTGTCTCGCTTTTTGTACTGTTTCCTGTCTCCAATTTTCCCCATTGTTTTGCATGCATGATTTCATAAAGTTTTCTGCTTTTTTTTTTCTTTTTTTTTAACCAAATATGTCTTTCCTGCCTTTTTCTAGTATTCCACCCATTATCATAGTCCCCTACCTTTCCCACTGTCCTCACTTTTTCTTGCGTTGTCCACCTTTCCCTGCTATTTGCTGCTCTTTCCTAATAGTTCCCCCTTTTTCTGGTGTTGCCTACCATGTTCTATTATTTCCAGCCTCTGTTCCTGTCTTCTCCAATCCATTCCTGGCGTTTCTTTCATTTTTTGCCTTTTTATTCTCTTGTGCGTTTTCCCTGCTTTCCTTTCTTTCACCTGTTTCAAAGTTCGCTTGCAGTCACTCCGTTTTCAAATCAGCTCATTCAAACTGACCCTTATTTTTTATTGGTTTGTGTCTCGTGTGCCTGAAGAAGACAAACAGGTCAAAACGCGTTGTGGTTTGTTTGTTTGTTTGTTTAGTTAGTTAGTTTGTTTTTCCTTTCGATTAGCGGCGCGGTAATTCTGTTTTTGATCTTGTATTTTCCTTTTCTGTCAAAACATTCTTTCTATATGTCTTCCAATCTCTTCCACACGGTGCCTTCCAATCTCTTCCACACGGTGTCTTCCATCTCTTCCACACGGTGTCTTCCATCTCTTCCTCTGGTGTCTTCAATCTCTTCATCGTTTGTCTTCCAATTCTTTTTTCACGGTGTCTTTCCAATCTCTTTCACACGGTTGCTTCATCTCTTTCACACGGTTGCTTCATCTCTTTCACTCGGTGCTTCCAACTTTTCACATCGTTTGTTTCATCTTTTCACGGTTGTTGTCATTCTCTTTCACGGGTTTGCCTTCCAATTCTTTCACGTGCCTTTTCTTTCTCGTGTGTTAGTTGTTTCTTGTTTTGTTCTTTCTTTCTTTGTTTCCTTGTTTGTTTCGTTCTTTGTTTCTTTGTTTGTTTCTACGTTGCTACACCTCCTAAGTTATTTCAACTATGTTCAACAATGCTTGGTTATAGAATACGGTACTTCACTGCAAATATTGAAAGTTTTAGTGACACAATCTACAATTTTCAACGTGTATCTTTTGAAAGTCAGCGGATGTCCTTGTGACGTAAAACACTTCACAAACTGATAATGCCGATAACGTTGGACTACAGTTAATAACCTACGCTTGCTTCAGTACAGATTTAATAAACAGATAGCCCTATCAGGTTTTGACTGCAACAATGAAAAAAAATCTGCAGAATCTGAACCAAAGTGTAAAAGCCCCCCCCCCCCCCCCCCCCCCCCCCCCCCCCCCCCCCCCCCCCCCCCCCCCCAACGCCCCCCCCCCCCCCCCCCCTTTTTTATCATGTCCGTATATACCCTTTTTATTCTTTTTTATAAGCTTTTATTCCAAACTCAGAGAATATAAATCAGATAATGATTAAAAATACAAAATCATATTCGATTAAGTACATAGAAACGATTAGACTTAATACATTAACAATTAATCACGGTTGTTGCACATCAAATCACACTTATGAACGAAAAAGTAGCTGAAAAAAAGGTATCTTCGATTCTGTACAACCAAATGATTGGGGTAATTCATTAACAAGTTATGACGGTTGTTTGTAATCAACTTACATACCCTTATGAACATTTATGAAGATATTAGCTAGCAAAGACAAATAAGACATATAAGATTTCTTTTCTGACCGAAAAACGAAAAACAAAACAAAGCAACAAACAAACAAGAAAAACCTAACCAACACGCACGCACACACACACACACACACACAGACAGACACACACACACACACACACACACACACACACACACACACACTACACACACACCACACACACACACAAATTCCACAGAAAGTTAAATGCGCTTGTGGAGCAGTCGACAGTTTCAATACTCTGCATTTTCTTTTTAACTGTTCCTGTTTTAACTCATCTCTCTCCAACTTCCGACAAAAAGATTCCCTATGCATTTTCCAGAATCTTTACGCCTTTTTTTTACATTTGTAAATTCGTTAATGTTAAGCCCAGTTGGCTCGTTTGTGTAAATATTTCCAGATTTTTTTTTTTTTTTTTTTTTTGCTTTGTAATTTATCTTTTAAATTGTTACATTTAGAACAGTATTTTCTTTCGATTGTCAAAGTCGCACACACACACACACACACACACACACACACACACACACACACACACACACACACACACACACACACACGCGCGCGCGCGCACGCACGCACGTACGCACGCACCACGCACGCACGCACGCACGCACCACACACACACCACACACACACACACACACACACACACACACCACACATTCGTACGTAGGTCTATACTAGCATTTTGCATACACTATTTCCATTTCTCTCATCCACTCATTTCTGCATTATTTTGTCTAATATCACTTAAAGTGAACAGACGTTAAATTGAAGAACTAACACACACACACACACACACACACACACACACAACACACACACACACACACACACACACACACACGCACGCACGCACGCACGCACGCACGCACGCACGCACGCACGCACGCACGCACGATCTTGGCGTGTACTGCGTGTCTTCCCGTGTGCTCTGTGGAAAGGTACCGCACACAGCGTTAGTTCAGAGTTGTCGGCATTGCATTGCTTCGCCACAGAATTATAAGTTACTTCCCTTGTAAGACCATTTGCTGCTTTTGTTGGGTAACATTTCACATGTTACATTTCGTTCAGCAAAGGCACACAGAACGTCCAAGGGAGTTGGTTGTTTTATTGGTTTTGGTTGGTTGGCTGGTTGGTTGGTTGGCTAGTTGGCTGTTTGTTTGTCTGTCTGTCTAAACCAGAAGTAGCTAAGTTGACAAAACAACAAATAGTGAAAAGGCGTAAATGCTGATTAATACAAATTAAATCAACATTTATGAAAAGTGCTAATCACACAGAAACATTTACTGATTATAGCTGATTGAAGCATTTTGTGAAAAATTCAAAACGGAGAAAAATAAAGGCGTTAGATGAATATAAATGTCATTTAAAGTAATAATCAGAGGTGAAAGCTACTGGTAGCAGAGTGTAGCCTGTTGTGAAAAGTATTAATCAGATGGGGAATAAACAAGTATGATGTGACGTTATTTTAAACGATGATCAGAGCGGAAAAAAAGCTCGTGGTAGCTAGATGTAATATGTCACTTTTGATACTCATCAGAGGCAAAAGCTGTTGATAGCTGGATGTGACATATGTTTTGAAAAGAAAGGTCCTTAGTTCCTCAAGACAATCCAGTCTAACAGATTACAGGACAAAACAGGAGACATTTCGACCGCACCTCTTGGGTCTTCTTCAGGCAAAAACCAGCAACATTTAGGACAATGAACACAAAGAACGAGCAGCCACTTATCTTTTCATATTCGACGCAAAATAGCTGGATAGAAGATGTTGTGTTTGATAATAACCAGAGAGTAAAGCTAGTGGCAGTTGGATGCAACATGTTATTTATAATAATATTCAGAGGAAAAAGCTATTGGTAGGTGGGTGTAAAAGGTTATTTTTAATAATAATAATCAGATCCAACAGCTCGTGGTAGCTGACTGTAAAGTTATTTTTGATAATCAGAAAGTAAAGCGAGTAGTAGTTGAACGTATCAGGTTATTTTTAATAATCAGAAAGTAAAGTTAATGATGGTTGAATGTAAATGTTTGGGTTTTTTAACAATCAGAGGGGAAAGCTCTTAGGAGTTGAATGTAACATGTTGGTTTTTTTTTAATAATAATCATAGGGAAGAGCTATTAGTAGCTGGATGTAACATAATTATTCTTTTTTTATAATAATCAGACGTAAAAGCTTGTGGTAGTTGAATGGAACATGTTATTTTCTAAAATAATCATACGAAAAGCTAGAGGGAGTTAAATGTAACATATTTTAAATAATGATCAAAGTGAACAGCCAGTGGTAGTTGAATGTAACATGATATTTTCTAAAATAATCACAGGGAAAAGCTAGAGGGAGTTAAATGTAACATATCATTTTTAATAACGATCAAAGTGAAAAGCCAGTGGTGGTTGAATGTAACATGTTATTCAAAATGATGATCAGAGGGGAAAAAACTACTGTTAGGTGAATGACACACGTTGTGAAACATAGCATCCAGTGAGCAAACACCAGCACCAGCTGAAAGGCATTTCATGAAGTGTAGAACCCCTTGGGTGAACCAGCGTCTACTAAATGACCATCAGGGCACAGTCCCAGCAGGGGCGCTCTGTGGTGACGAATTGGTCGACACGTTAACTTGACTGCTGGGGACGCTGATGCGTTGTTTTGTGAGCCTTCATCATGCGTTCCCACTTCTCTGCTGTACCGCCCTGCACCTGCGCTTGCAAAGGTACCGTGGATGATATAGCTGTAACCCATAAACTCCACATTTGCTCATCCTCCACCATGTCCGGGGTATGTGCGCAAACACACACACACACCCCACACACACACACACACACACACACACACACACACACACACACACACACACACACACACACACACACACACACACACACACACACACACACACACAACACACACACACACACACACACACACACACACGCTAGGGGTAATCATTGATAAGGATCTATCGTGGACCGACCATACGAAGTCACTGGGAAAACGTCTTTCAAAAAAATTACTTCAGCTAGCCAAGATTAAGAATTTCCTTGATACCCATTCTCGTAAGCTTTTCTTCTGTGCTCACATTTTATCATTAATTGATTATGCTTCGACATTATGGGACAACTGCAGTGAAACCAACTTTAAAATGATTCATCGAATGTACAAAAGAGCACTAAAATTAGTATTGTTAAAATCAAGCACTCTGACTACAGAAGATTATAAAAAAACTTAATATATTAACTTTCCACAACAGACTTTTATTCAATAAGGCAGTATGTATGCATAATGTTATATACGGCAATGCTCCTAAAAAGATAAGCGACACGTTCAAATCTAACATCGATAGACAGAATCATTTTTTATCTTTTCCTAGACCAAGAAATAATCTTTATAAATCTAGTTTTTTATACTCTGGTGGAAACGTATGGAACAAGTTACCAACACGCTTTAAAAGTATAAACAATAAAATCCAGTTTAAAAATAATTTGAAAAGGTATCTCATGAATGGTTCATAACTTAAATTTTCCCAACCCTTTGAAATAAGATTTTATGATTTTTCACAGTGTATGCATGTGTATATGTATACATATGTACATGCTCGCGCATGCGTTGTGTGCCTCAAAGGAATGGATATGTCAGTGTCGACAATATTCTTTGAATATACATACCGTGCACAAATTTGTAAGACAATGTACATATTGTACATAACCAATCTCTCTCTCTCTCTCTCTCTCTCCTCTCTCTCTCTCTCTCTCTCTCTCCTCTCTCCTCGTCTCAATCCTCTCTCTCTCTCTCTCACTCACTCTCTCTCTCTCTCTCACTCTCTCTCGAAACTAAAAGCTAGCGTGAATGACACTAAACTCTTCTGGTCAACAATTAGATCAATCAGCAGGAAAGCAGTTATTTATAACGAGATAAGCTCTCAACAATGGTACGAACATTTCTTTAGTGTCTTCAATGGATTTAACTGACGTAGCTGATGATATAAACATAGTAATAGACAGTGAAGAATACTGTCTTGATGAACCCCTATTTAATGAAAATATTTCAAGAAATGAGATCATAAATAGCATAAAGCATCTTAAATGTGGCAAGAGTGCAGTCCCGACAGAATAATTAGTGAAATGTTTAAAAATGGTAACTCTGTTATTATTGATTTCTTAGTAACACTTTTTAATTCC
>CM031608.1:2846413-2851413 GCA_018398815.1 Conus ventricosus
TATTTCATTTTTAACGTCACTGTAGATGTTCCAGTCTATCTACTGGTTTCTAAGACCAGGTAGCAGCCATCTACATCAACGTCTCCAAGCCAGAAAATTGCCCACAGCTGTGGACATTCAATTGTGAGAAAAATTATGAACCATCTATTTTGCCGCCAGGGTCTTGATGAGGGAAAAGGTCAGACAATAATGACAAAAAGAAAATACCAGGAGGGTGAGGAGCGCGATGACGTGGGTGTGAGTGTGAGTGTGTCATCAATCACCTCATCTGGGCACGTGTGGTCCACGTAATCCGAGCCATTGTCTCCGTGTCTGTCAGCTAGCCTCTCCGCTCCCAAACCCGCAGGATGGGGGCACTCGGTGCCGCCTGCCCCAATTCACGAGGGATCCTCCAAGTGATTTGCACCCATCTCACACATCGCAGGACGTGACGCATCCGACAGTTCTGCGGTCCTCTTGTTGCCAGGCTTGTGAAGCTTCGACTCTGGCTTATATCTTCTTCGCTACTGAACCAATGTTGTGGATTTTTTCACAGGGTCCGTTCTGTTTTTTAAAGCTAGCCCTTGATCGATTTGTTCAGGGGAAAACATCTTCAAAGACGTACTGATTTTTGTATGATTCATTGATTGCGTAACGAAATGTTCTGAATTAGTTTGAGCTATACAATATATGTCTATACGTACAATGGTGATTTTTTGGGCAATACAAAATATGTCTGATCATTCAAATGAAGAATTCTCAAAATCAGTTTTATGCAAATGATACACTTTTGTAATAAAGAAAACTTAGCGTCATGTTTAGGAACATACTCTAGGACAGATAAGGAATTCGCATCTAGTTTTTTTGTGCTACAAGACTTTTATCGCACGACATGACATGGACTAAGATGATCATAATGTTGACATTTTTAACGTAAAGAATTGCTCACTAAAACGTTATTGCCTTTTAGCATCAGAAAGAATCTGCTGTTTCTGTTCACGAGCTTGCTTACACAATTCTTTGACAGTAACAAGGAAGAAAAACACACCTCCGACAAAAGTTGGTTTTTCATGTTAAAACTCAGTTAAACTAATCCTGCGCGAGTACCAATAGCTTATATCAATCAACAAGTGATTGTATCTAGGAATACAACATCCGAAATCTAGTATGCGTATTTTCAGGTTTTGTTATATATCTAACTATACTATACAAATATCGTTGTTCTTTATCAAGTCTATAGTCATTTGCAATTTGGTTTGTAATAAATTTTACTATCTATTAATCTGTATGTCATATCTAGTCTATAGTCATTTGCAATTTGTTTGTAGAAAAACATTGAGTATGACTTGTCCTTACAGTTTGCTTCAGAAATTATACTGTCTATATTACATAGTACATACTGTCTAATTACATAGTACATACTGTCTATATACATAGTACATACTGTCTATATTACATAGTACATACTGTCTATATCACATAGTACATACTGTCTATATCACATAGTACATACTGTCTATATTACATAGTACATACTGTCTATATCACATAGTACATACTGTCTATATCACATAGTACATACTGTCATATATCACCATCAATACATACTGTCTATATTACATAGTACATACTGTCTATATCACATAGTACATACTGTCTATATTACATAGTACATACTGTCTATATACATAGTACATACTGTCTATATTACATAGTACATACTGTCTATATCCATAGTACATACGTCTATATACATAGTACATACTGTCTATATTACATAGTACATACTGTCTATATTACATAGTACATACTGTCTATATTACATAGTACATACTGTCTATATTACATAGTACATACTGTCTTTATCACATAGTACATACTGTCTATATCACATAGTACATACTGTCTATATTACTAGTACATACTGTCTATATTACATAGTACATACTGTCTATATACATAGTACATATGTCTATATCACATAGTACAACTGTCTATATACAAGTACAAAACTGTCTATATTACATAGTAACATACTGTCTATATTAATAGTACATACTGTCTATATTACATAGTACATACTGTCTATATTAATAGTACATACTGTCTATATTAATAGTACATACTGTCTATATTACATAGTACAAATACTGTCTATATTACATAGTACATACTGTCTATATTACATAGTACATACTGTCTATATTACATAGTACATACTGTGTATATTACATAGTACATACTGTCTATATTACATAGTACATACTGTCTATATACATAGTACAATATTTCTGTCTATATTACATAGTACATACTGTCTATATTACATAGTACATACTGTCTATATTACATAGTACATACTGTCTATATTACATAGTACATACTGTCTATATACATAGTACATACTGTCTATATTACATAGTACATATTCTGTCTATATTACATAGTACTATTGCTGTCTATATCACATAGTACATACTGTCTATATTACATAGTACATACTGTCTATATTACATAGTACATTTCTGTCTATATTACAAGTACATACTGTCTATATTACATAGTACATACTGTCTTATACATAGTACATACTGTCTATATACAGTACATACTGTCTATATTACATAGTACATACTGTCTATATCACATAGTACATACTGTCTATATTACATAGTCTACTGTCTATACATAGTACATACTGTCTATATTACATAGTACATACTGTCTATATCACATAGTACATACTGTCTATATACATAGTACATACTGTCTATATTACATAGTACATACTGTCTATATTACATGTACATACTGTCTATTCACATAGTACATATGTCTATATTACATAGTACATACTGTCTATATTACATAGTACATACTGTCTATATTACATAGTACATACTGTCTATATTACATAGTACATACTGTCTATATTACATAGTACATACTGTCTATATTACATAGTTACTTCATATACATAGTACATACTGTCTATATACATAGTACATACTGTCTATATTACAATAATGTTAACAATAGTCATACTGTCTATATACATAGTACATACTGTCTATATTACATAGTAATACTGTCTATATTACATAGTACATACTGTCTATATTACATAGTACATACTGTCTATATTAATAGTACATACTGTCTATATTACATAGTACTACGTCTATATTATTGTACATACTGTCTATATTACATAGTACAAATATTGTGCTGTCTATATTACATAGTACATACTGTCTATATACATAGTACATACTGTCTATATTACATAGTACATACTGTCTATATACATAGTACATACTGTCTATATCATAGTACATCTGTCTATATTACATAGTACATACTGTCTATATTAATAGTACATACTGTCTATATTACATAGTACATACTGTCTATATTACATAGTACATATATTTTACTGTCTATATTACATAGTACAATATGTCTGTCTATATTACATAGTACATACTGTCTATATTACATAGTACATACTGTCTATATTACATTAGTACATATGTCTATATTACATAGTACATACTGTCTATATTACATAGTACAATATTGTGCGTCTATATTACATAGTACATATTGTGCTGTCTATATTACATAGTACATACTGTCTATATTACATAGTACATACTGTCTATATTACATAGTACATATGCTATATACATAGACATCTGTCTATATTACATAGTACAATACTGTCTATATTACATAGTACAATATTGCTGTCTATATTACATAGTACAATATTGTGCTGTCTATATTACATAGTACATAATATTACTAGTACATACGTATATTACATAGTACATTCTGTCTATATTACATAGTACAATATTGTGCTGTCTATATTACATAGTACAATTTTGTCATGTCTACTATTACATAGTACATTACTGTCAAGTATTACATATACATATGTCTTAATTACATAGAATTGTTATTCTAGATCGCTATATTACATAGTACAATATTGTGCTGTCTATATACATAGTACAATATTGTGCGATACTAATATAATAGTACAATTACTGTCTATATACATAGTACAATATTGTGCTGTCTATATTACATAGTACAATATTGTCTGTCTATATTACATAGTACAATATTGTTGTTTGGGGCAATACTAAATATATGTCCGATCTATAACATTTCACATTTTGTTTTCAGAAATGCAACATATACATCGGAATAACGGTCTTTCACCCTTTTATTTTACAAATACAGAATATACATAAATCTTGCATACTGTATTATCATTTTGTCTTAGAAGAGAGAGAGGAGAGAGAGAGAGAGAGAGAGAGAGAGAGAGAGAGAGAGAGAGAGAGAGAGAGAGATGGATAGACAGAGATACGGTACATAACAATACATATTTTGTTTTCAGAAATACAATTAACCAGTTTACTGGTACAGAGTGTTTCACATTTTGTTTTCAAAAACTCAGTGTGTATATGTAGTGTACAATATTGAACATTAAAAACTCAGTGTGTATATGTAGTGTACAATATTGAACATTCAAAACTCAATGTGTATATGTAGTGTACAACATTGAACATTCAAAACTCAGTGTGTATATGTAGTGTACAATATTGAACATTCAAAACTCAGTGTGTATATGTAGTGTACAACATTGATACCATTTCAAAAAACTCAGTGTGTATATGTAGTGTACAACATTGAACATTCAAAACTCAGTGTGTATATGTAGTAGTGACAAAATATTTTGTAACATTCAAAACTCGGTGTGTATATGTAGTGTACAATATTGAACATTCAAAACTCAGTGTGTATATGTAGTGTACAATATTGAAACATTCAAAACTCAGTGTGTATATGTAGTGTACAGTATTGAACATTTTCGTTTTGGAAACACAATCTTCATACCTGGTATATAATACTGAGCATTTTCACAAATACAACAGATTCATTTCTTGTACAGTTGTTTATATTTTGTATTTTGGAATAGTGTATAGATCGTGCATACAATATTTAAA
>CM031608.1:2853913-2859963 GCA_018398815.1 Conus ventricosus
TGTCCATTCCCCTGTCCATTGCCCTGTCCATTCCCCTGTCCATTGCCCTGTCCATTGCCCTGTCCATTGCCCTGTCCATTCCCCTGTCCATTGCCTGTCCATTCCCCTGTCCATTGCCCTGTCCATCCCCTGTCCATTGCCCTGTCCATTCCCCTGTCCATTCCCCTGTCCATTGCCCTGTCCATTGCCTGCTTCCATTCCCCTGTCCATTCCCCTGTCCATGCCCTGTCATTGCCCTGTCCATTGCCCATGGTGTCGTCCATTCCCCTGTCCGATTGCCCCTGTCCATTGCCCTGTCCATTGCCCTGTCCATTGCCCTTGTCCATTGCCCTGTCCATTGCCCTGTCCATTGCCCAATGGTGTCAGTCCATTCCCCTTGTCGATTGCCCTGTCGATTGCCCTGTCATTGCCCTGTCCATTGCCCTGTCCATTGCCCTGTCCATTGCCCGTCCATTGCCTGTCCATTCCCCTGTCCATTCCCTGTCCATTGCCCTGTCCATTGCCCTGTCAGTCATTGCCCTGTCCATTGCCTTCGATTGCCTGTCGATTGCCTGTCATTGCCTGTCCATTGCCTGTCCATTGCCTGTCGATGCCCTTGTCATTGGCCTGTCATTCCCTGTCCATTTTCAGCCTGTCATTGGTCTTGTGTCATGGCCAGACAACTAGTCTTTGCCTGGCACAGCCTGCGAATGCCGCCATGCACCCACCACACTTCACACACCAAGTTCACACACGCACACAGTTCGCCACCTCAAACCCAGACACACACAGACACCCACAGACACACAACAAACTTTCCAGCACACGCAATGCGAAACGCGCGCGCGCCACGACACACCACTAACAACACACACACACACACACACCACCCACACACACACACAACACACACACACACAGCACACACACGCACAGCAACAACACAACCCCAGCACACACACGCACACACCACAACCAACACCACACACACACACACACACACACACACACACACACACACACACACACACACACACACCCCACACACAAACAAAAAACATATATATATATATATATAAAATATATATATATATAACACCCCCCTCTCTCTTCTTCTCTCCTCTTCTCTTTTCTCTTCTTTTCTCTCTCTTTTCCCCTCTCTCTCTCTTCCCCCACCAAGCCCCGGCGACAACATGACTAACCCATAGGACAGGCAGGGCCATCTTGATGAATGACTTTCCTTGTATATAATGTAGAAAATCTGTTCTCTAAATTAAGTGATATGTCATTCATAATTTGTTTCTTCTTTTATATTGTTTGTCTAACTAAAACTTTGTGGATAATACCTTTGACTTTAATGGTGTTTTCATGATCATGTCAAGTTGTTGCCCAGCCAGAAAGCTATCTCGACATGGTCAATTCTGGCGGCGTTTTGCTCCTAGTAAGAAAGTCTTAGATAGTTTGTGTCGAGGGTCGGAAAAACTGTTGTAATACTTTTTGCTGTTAGAGTTGACAAATCTGTGTTAAACCCAGGATAAAGATATTCTTTTATTGGTTGTTATTGGTTTCCAGAAAATGGCCGTTGTATGACCAAATGGAAATTTAAAAGACGGTATTGTTATTTGGAGGAAAGTATTCTACAGTTTACAGAAATCATGATTTTCATGTTATGATAGTTGGTGATTTTAAATTCCAGAACAGCTTGTGATCAAACTAGACTCGAATCAATTTGAATTATTCTCCCAATTCTGATTACGATGTCATGGATGAAAACATTGTGGTTGGGGGTTGAAGAGGAAATCAAAAGATGTTTGTAGTAATAATTTTGGCAATTCCTTATTAAATATGTTGTTTTCAGTTAAATTGCATCATAGTCAATGGTTTGTCCCCTTTGTGACTCTAATGGTGAGTTCACATATGTTTCCCACATGGTTGCAGTGTATAGATTATGTATCATCTCAGAAGATATGTTTTAACACAGTCTTGTGATTTATGCGTCAGCGATAAAATTGACTCATGGCATTTCCCTGTGGAATTCAAATGGAAGAATTTTTGTCGGAAAGTGATAGCAATAGAGTTTGTGATGTTGAAAATGGTAGTACTGAAAATCCCCTCATAGGTCTGAATACTATGCATTTCAGTAGAAGAAACAATAGCTGTACACTTCAAACAATGTCTACAGAATGCTTATACGGAACTCGATACTGACTTTAATATTTTATTGAACATTTACAATTTCATGTGCAGCGCTGCTGGGTGAAAGATCAGAAAAGTAGGAACAGCAAAAAGAAAACAGCGGGTTTGATGACGAATGTGAGAGGAAAAAGAGAAAGGAAAGAAAATCGTTATGGACATTTAAACGGTTAGGAATTTAAAACCATGAAAAGAAAGAAGCCTAGTTAAAGAAGGAAAGAATATAAATATTTACTTAACAAAAAGAAAAATATTTTGATCAAGGAGATTGGAAAAATTGCAGGGGTCCTTAACGATCCTAAGCTGTTTTGGCAAACAATCCGATCAGTGAACAGAAATCGGCTATCTATAACCAATCACTTCAAAAAAGGGTATAAACACTTTAGGTATTCAATGAAAAAATGGCGAGGAACAGACTGGGAAATTGATGTCACGGAAATACTAATAAATAACATCAGACATAATGTTTAATGCCTTTTTTCCAGGCAGGGGGTTGTCGCCAGTATAGGTAAACTCAAAGCCGGGAAAAGCGCGGGGCCCGAAAAAAATTTCGTCACTGAAATGTTAAAACTGCTGATGCCTCAGTTGTTGATTTCCTCGTTGTTTATTTAATAAAGCTGTTTGATAGGGGAGTCTTTCCTATTGATGGTCTAAATCTATTATTGTACCTTTGCATAAGAAAGGAGACGTAAACCATCCAGACAATTATCGTGGTATTGCCCTAACAAGTGTTGTTAGTAAAATTTAAAACATATACTAAATAAAAGAATAACGAAATGGGCAAAAAGAAGAAAGCAAGATCATTGAAGAGCAAGCAGGTTTTAAGCAGGGTACAGTACTGTCGATCATATTTTTACATTGTTGCAATTGTTGAAAGTTTTGCAAAAAAAACTAAACTATATGTTGCTTTTGTCGATTTCAGAAAGGCATTTGATTCAGTAAACAGAATGTGCTTTGGGCGATAATGAGGAAAAATGGTGTAAAAGGTAAACTGTATAATGCCCTTAGAAGCATATACGATAATGTTTTGGCAATGTGCGTGACAAGTGGGAATTATTCTGATTGCTTTGAATGTCCTGAGGTGTGAAACAAGGTGCTGCTGAGTCCATTAAATTTTCTTTCTTTATAAATGAACTGGCCCCATGATTTTTCAAAAAGAGGAAAAAATGGTATTCAGTTAATACCTTGTGCTACTGAAAATTTCTATTGTTATTTGCGGATGATGTTGTTCTGTTGTCTGATTTCAGTCACTTGACTTCAAAATCAACTAAACTTTTAAAAAAAGAAGCTACCGTTGGTTTTAACTGTTAACCTTGAAAAGACAAACGTAATGATTTTTAGGAAGGGGGGACATTTAGCCTTGTGGAAAAGTGGGATATGGGGGTGAAGTGGTTAAAGTAACGAATTCTTATAAAAACTTGGGATGCTCTTTCGACAAAATTTAAGTGTAAGTTCTGCTTGTCGGAACCCTGTAGAAAAGGGAAAAGAGGGTTATAGAAATCATAAAGTCTTTGAAAAAACTGAGATCAATAGATGCACCCTTTGTTCTGGAAACTCTTTGATTCGCAAAATTTAACCTATCTTAACATATGCAGCTGAAGGCTGGGGTCTAGAAAATGATTGTAGACAAATCGAAACTGTACACCCTTTGCCATAAAAGATTCTAAATGTCCCCCTGCATGCCCCAAACAATCTGGTGTTTGGGAAATCGGAAGATACCCATTGTAATCTTAGGACATCAATAAAGTGTATTAAATACTGGTTAAAACTGTGTCACTGCCCATGTCAAGAATATGTAAAACAGGCTTATGAAATGCTGTAAGGCAGTAATCTGGTACTTAATTGTTTAGTTTCCCAAAATTTTACGGGAAAATGTATGGGAATATAATTGTCAATTTTTTTTTCTCTTTATTCTAGTTTTTCCCTTTTTCCTGCCCTTTTAAACAAAAGTCAATTTTTGAGGAAATGGGATGGATAGTAGGGAGTGGTGTTGGTGTGATGGGTTTATTTGAGTGAGAAGGGTTTTTTCGTTTAAAGAAGGGGATTCTGAGTGGAAAGGGTAATGATAAATTAGATGGTTTCACTCTTTTAAAAATGTCTTTGAACTGAAAAAATATTATCATGTGTTACTAATAAGTGGGTTAGAACACTTTCAAAATTTCGACTCCGAGTTTGTGGCCTTAAAAATGTATTCATGGTTTCGAAATGACCAAACAGGTATTAATTTTTCATCATGTGGAAATGGATGCGAAAATGAAACTCATGTTTTATTTATGCCCACTATGATATTCCGTAAAAATGTGCCATACGGAATCTTCCCAACATTCCGTCGAACAAAGTTTTAAAAATCTTTCAGTGTAATGAAACTTATTAAAATTGTTGTAAATTATAGCACAGGCATGAAGATAAGAAAGATAAGTTAGAATTAAGTGCGATAAATTTAACTTAAAAATAATAATGTCAAATGATCCGTCAGGTGTGTGTGCGCGCGCGGTGTAGTGTGTGGTGTGTGTGTGTGTGTGGTGGGTGTGTGTGTTGTGTGTGTGTGTGTGTGTGTGTGCTCTGTTTGTGGCGCGCGCGCGTTTGTGTGTGCGTGTATGTTTTATGCATGTGTGAAATCAGTAAAAATATTGAAATGACATACAATTGTTTATGTTCACCCCCTTGTTTTAAAGGGTGTAATGCTATGACAATATAACATTTGTCATCTCTCTTCTCTCTCCCCCTCTTCTCTTCTCTCTCTCTCTCTCTCTCCACACCACACACACCACACACACACCGTTATTTTACGGTGGTACTTTTTAAAATATAGTTGTTATTCTTCAAACATTGATTTACTTGTCTGTAACATTTCTATGCTGGCCTAACGTCCAAAGTGTCTGTCGTCAGAGATGTATGTATGAGAATGAATTTTGCTAATTGTTTTCAACGTTTATGAAATGGCAATACTGTTTTAAAAGTGTTTTTAAAAACCGCCAGAAACGTGGGCAAACGAATTTACAAAACAATCACACGCGCTTCGGCCTCTTAGGTCTTCTTTAGGCCAGATAATCAACACCCAGGACAACGGAAATGAAGGACGAGCAATCATTTTGTCTTGTCAAATTTGTGTAAGGGCATTGAAACGCCTATTTTGCGCCTTTTGTTTCTTTCAACGCCCATCTTGTGCCGATTTCGACAAGATAAATAATTACCAGTGTTCTTCATTTTCGTTGTCCTGGGTTGTTTTTTATCTTGCCTGAAGAAGACCTAAGAGGTCGAAATGCGTTGTGTTTTGTCTCGTGATTCGTTTGTCCATGTATGTCTGGCGGAGTTATTTCAAAATACTTTTTAAAGATTTTTTTTTTTTTAGATTTCCACCGGAGTCGCCTCGCTTGGCGACTAACTCTGGCATATACCTGTCTGACACGAACATGTTGTCGCCAATGAAAAGAATAAAACAGCCGAAGAAAGCCTTAGATGGAGGAAAACGCCGAAGGCACTATTGTGTTGTGTGCGCGCGCATCTGAAAGCCCCTTTGACATGCAGCGCCACGGGCAAAGGACACGAGAGGTGATATTGGAAATATTGACGCTGCAAGATTGTACTGCCACAGGCACACGGGTCTGGAGTCGTCTGTGTGAGGCAAAGGCCATTGGTTCTTTTGTATGTTTGTTTGTTCGTTTTTTTTGTTTTGTTTTGTTCTTTTGTGTTTTATTTGTTTGTTTGTTTGCCTTCTGTTTGTTTGTTTTTGCCTGTCTGTTTTGTTTGTCGGTCGGTTTGTTTGTTTGTTTGTTTGCCTGTCCGTTTGTTTGTTTGTTTCTTTGTTTGTTTGTTGTTTGAAAGAAGCCGCATCCCATTTTGTTGGAAATTGCAAAACAGCGCTGACGAAACAGTGG
>CM031608.1:2865063-2893810 GCA_018398815.1 Conus ventricosus
CAACGGTGGTGCACTTGGCTATCCGATTACTTACTACGCGGCGTGTTGATTACAGCGTGGGGCTGTCAGCAAAGAGAGAGGCGCAGCCAAAGCCCATTAAGGTCAAGTTGCCCTTAGAGCAACGTTGTGGCGAAGGATTGCTCGTGGGTTTAAATAATATTTCCATTTAGACACGGAGGAGAGATAGTCTCGGACCCATAGACATACGTGTTCTGCGTTTCACAAAATATGTGCGTATGCGCGCACCCCACCACACACACACACACACACACACACACACACACTATTTATTAGTTCTCTGCATGTCTTCCACTGAAAGCTAGGTTTGACAAAGTGTTTCTTTCTGCTGTACAGTCATTTATAATAAATAGTGTCTGCGTTCCAAGTCAGCAGGTGAGCAACCCGCTAAAAAAACTGTGGGGCCAAAAATCAATAAATACAGGCCTTGCCAGCTTGCAGCGCAATACCACCACACCTCCTCCCTACCCCTCTTCTCCTCTCCTCTTCACCCCACTCCCTCCCGCCCAGCCTGCCCCTTTTACAACATATTGCATCAGCTAACGTTCTCTAACCTTCTCTGCCCCCGTTAACACTACCACGTGATGGGCCGATGTCACGCCCGACACCGCCATTTTACTTGGCGGTGTCGGGGCCGTGAAGGTGTGTGTGCTGGAGTGAGAAGATATTTACCGAGTTTTTGTGCAGGTTGGTTTTGTTTATATAACATTTTGATCATGGCAGAACAAAGACAGTGGGAGATTTTAAGCTGACAATACTTGACGAGCATGTTGAGTACCATGCACAATTTCTTAGTGCTTTGGATGAGTTGAGAGCGGCAGGCCCATCATCAAGTAAGAAACTACTGCCTTCCCTAGACCTCCAAAAAGAAAGCTATCTGATTTGTATGGAGAGCAAGCAAAAAAACAAAAGATGACCCCAGAAGAACCCCACCAATACTTGAAAACAAAAGAGGTTGGTGTGGGAATGACAGTTAGGAAAGAAGTTTTCGTTTTTGGGGCAGAGGAATATAACGTCTAGTGCTGTTGCTATTAACGCTCAACCCTAGAGCGGTCAAAGGTCACAGTAGCAAGCCGTTTTCCAGCGCTCCACCCTAGAGCGGTCAAAGGGTGCAGTGACAAGCCGTTTGAGAGATCCAGCGCTCCACCTAGAGCAGGTCAAAGGTTATTAGCAGTGAGGAGATCAGACATTTTTTTGCTGCTTCGTCGCTTTGCTGTCTTCGCTTCACTTCACATACAAAGGCTGTCTATTTAGGCGTTGTGAACCACTTAAAGGCTGTCTTAGACGGCCGCTGGGTGTTCTTTATACAATTGTCTTGTTTTATTCAATCAGGCTTTTGTTAAATGCACTTGGTGGCTGCTTTGAACTTGCAACAAAGAGCCAATGCATCACAAAAACGCAAGCACTGTCTTGCCCCAAGTGGTGTTACACATGACAAATTATAAAGCTCTGTGTCCCACCACACACACTCCTACCCCAAGTCACCCCAAGTTCTTAATTAAGTTTTTAATTAAGTCACCCAAGTTTTTATAAAGTTCTTAATTAAGTTCTTAATTAAGTTCTTAATTAAGTTTACTTCAAGTTCTTAATAAGTTCTTGATTAAGTAATTTTAAGTTCTTAATTAAGTTACCTCAAGATTGTAATTAAGTCGTCCTTTAAGTACAACTAAGTTCTTATTCAAGTTATCTTATAATTATTAAAAAAAAAAAAATTTACAATCTATGTTTTTGTCTTAAATAGTAGATGCCTAATATAGTACACACACGCCTCAAAAAAACGCGTCATCGTTGAGGATGTCTTGCTTAACCCCCTTGGCGTGAGATTGGTTAGCATAGTTTCTTAATGAAGTTCTTACATCCTAAGCAATTACAATTCTGGTCTATGGAAATGTCTTTTATAGACTCCATGTCTTTATTTATTGACTCCTCATTTTAAACAAATAATAATCCGCCATGTTTTATCAAAAATTTAAATTTAAGTTCTTAAAATATTATTGCATTTTAAATGGATCAAATTGATTTTTTGTTATTGGCGTGCTGACGTTGCTGTTGTCTTTTTCTGTATTTAGTGGTTCAGTTTTTTTTTGGCTGCTTTTGTTTTTGTTGCCATTGGTTATATATTTTTAACCTTTAATAACTGCCCCAGCAGCAGCAATGGCGCCAAAATGGCAACATTTTTAAGTTTCAATATTCATGAAGACTTTGGTGCCCTTGAATTAACTTGCTCTTGTTCTGGAGCTGGCATTGGTTTAACTGTTGGCGTTGGCGGGTGTTATGTTTTCATTATGAGTTATATTCTGTGATTGTAACTTTAATTTTCTTTGTCTGTTTAACTCTGCTACTCTTTTCCCTGCTGCAACACGCCCAGGATGTTTACTGGTCACTTTCTCGACTTGATTCAGTGTTTTCTGATTCAATGTTTCCTGATTCTGCTGATTTTCCGGCTCGTTCATTTTGAAGGGAAATAAAATCTATATGATTAAAAGTAATTAATCCTATGATTAACGGCGAAAAACAATGTTCCAAATCTGTAATATAGTTCACAGCTTAGAGACTCAAATTGACTTTTTTTAAAACTGGATCTTGCGTTAAATCATACGTAAGATCTTGTTCAGAATCAATGGGGGCAAATCTGCTGACTAGTTTAGTGTACAAACTAAGAACTGTTTGTCCTACACTTTTTACCATTCTCGACCCCAGCTGCGCTTCATACCTGTTATGATTACTTTATAATGTCTTGTGGCGACATCTGTTGAATCTGTTCAATGCTGAATTCAGTTCCCAGGAAAATGTTTTGTTTTCCCACATGCTGCCAAAGAATACAACCTTTCCTTTTTGGGCATTAATAGCTTGATCATCAACTTCTTCTTTTGTAAGTTCAGGAAGGTTTAGGTACCCTGTAGCTCTAGCAGATCATCGCTGTTCATGTTTTTTTATTATTAATTATAATTATTTTATTTTTTAAAATGAGCACCGAAAAAAAACTATTACCAACCTTGGGATACCATTCTGCCGTTATGGAGGCCTAAGTGTAGGATACTCAATGCTTGGTAAAAGCTTGTTAAAAATAAAGCCAGCAGATCTTGGCAAACTAGACTTTGAGGATTCAGCAAAGCTAATCGCTATTATTACAGCTTCATTTGCTACGAAAGATTTTCTAGTTTAAGCAAGGAATAATTCCAGAGAATATAAATATGTAAAAAATACATTTATAAAAAATGGCTTCACTCGTAATGATGATAGGTGGCGCTGTGGTGAATGCGCTTGCTTTTAGCGGAAGTAATTACGCGTTTAGTAAACTACGGGATGACGACGAGAGAAAAAGACATAACAAAGCTGTGGAGCAACTAGCCGCAGCACAAGATCGCTATGAAAAGCATAGAATTGAGCAGTTAGATTTTATTAATAACACACTGAAAAAACAGGGGCATGCAGCTTACACATTTAAAGATGTTGATCAAGCAATAAAAGAGTATTATCTAGTAACGGGGGAAACCAATCCAGACATTGCCCCACCAAAATTCAGCAACTTTTATCACCATCAGAAAAACAAAAGATGCAAGAAATCGCGTTTATTGTTGTTGGTATGACTGTCGTGTATTTTGTTGCGCATAATATCAGCTGAATAAAAAATGAACAAAATCTATTATTCACCAAAAGGATATTGGAAGGGAATCACAGCAATTAAGAAGCTAAGCCAAGCAGCTGGTGTCAGTGAACAAACGCAAAGGAATGGTTATCTAAACAAGCGATTTGGCAAATTTATTTACCTGCACCTAGACGAATACAGAGACCACACTTTGTCAATACAACTCCAAACGGGCACCATCAAATGGACCTTCTATATTTACCTCTGATACGATTAGACGAAAAGATTTAAGTACGCACTCACAGTCATTGACATAGCTTCAAGATACAAAGATGCGGAGCCATTAACACAAAAGAGTGCTTCTGCTGTTGCTGTCGCTATACAACTGATATACCAACGAGGGCCCCTAACTTTCCCTCGCATGATTCAAGTCGATGATGGAAAAGAATTTAAAGGCCAAGTGAATCAATTATTGTTAAACATAGAGTTACCTTAAAGAGGCATCCCAGGAGTTCACAGATCACAGGCTTTAGTTGAAAACTTTAACAACAGTTATCTGAAAGACTTTTTTCCTACCAGTATCACAGAGAGCTGATTGACATTTCTCGCAAACAGAATGGGTTAGAAGACTGCCCTCAGTTTTGCGCGCAATGAATAATGAAGAATTTAAAGGGCTAAAACCAGTACAAGCAATCAAAAGAAAAACAATAAATGCTGTTGAAGGAGAGTCTTCATCTGGCAAACTATTGCCGTTTGGTTTAAAGTAAGGTACCTTTATTTACCGGGGGAAGCGGAAGGGGACACTCGCATCAGGGCTAACGATCCAGTTTGGAGTGTTGATCCATATGAAAAAAAAGAATTGTAAAGATGAATCCGCCCCTGTATTATTACGAGAAACTGACACAACAAAACAACCAGCTCCTCAAAGATCTTTTGTGAAAGAGAACTGCAGATAATCCCACCTGACACAGTTCCACTTTAATTATTTTTACGGTTCTATAATGTCCATATTGCATATGAAAACTCTGGATGAACAAACACACGTTTTGTGTTTGTTCTATCTAACGACTTCTTTGTTACAACCGTTGTGTTGATCTCATGTAGATTAGATCGCAGTTTTACGTTGTCATGATGAAAAGTCTTATTGTCAAACTATGCTTCTTTGTAGTTGTCATGCGATATGCTCGACTGCACAACACTGCGAGATATTCTTTTGCTTTCTTAATGGTTTTCTCCTGGCTCGAAATACTGTACATTTTTTACCTTAACCCCACATACTCCTTAATCACCTTTCCAGATAATTCATCCTTCATCTTTCCTAAAACCTTCTTGTTAGTAATTGAATGTAAAGGCGAATCTTTAGGATAAACGGATGTGTCGTACATCCACTCGATTCTTTAGCTACTTCTAATTCCATGTCTTTATAGTGTCTTCAGTAGGGATATTATAACAAAACTGTCTGTATCTGTGTAAAGTATCTGGACTCTGGATACGAGGGTTTAAATGTAGTCATAAAGTAAAATCTAACATTAAAAGCTTTGATAATTCTAAAACAGTAAACCAATAAATACAGGCTTGTCCAATTTGACTTCTTTTTTTTCATCATTATGCCAAAAAGCTGATCATGAAATCTTCTAAAGTCCTGATAATTAGGTTTTGAAGTTAGCTTAATTGCTTCGTTCTCTTTGGTAACTAATCTGACATCTTGCGCTTGTGCGGATTTTCCATAGTCTTTCCGAAACAGCTGTTGTTCATCAGCTTGAAAAAGTCTTTTCTGAATGCATCTGCGGATTTAGTTCTAAGATCAGTGTTCTTCATGATGTATGGTTTCATGAAATTTTTCTTGATCAAAAGCAATGTATACGATGAACAGCTGTCAACTTCAAACCATGTCTTAAATAAATTGTAGAAGTCTGTAATGGCTGAATAATTTTTTTTGCCTCGAAGATTGGGCACAAGTTTAGGCGGCTCTGTTTTCGCCATCTTTAGGCTTTCTGCAGCTAATGGGTAGTCATTATGCAGGTCATGGAGTTCATGAGGATATTCTAAGTCAACTTCTAGAATGAAACCACGCTGTTGACCGGCGTCAAACTGCCCAACCACTTTAATGCCTTTTGTATATTATTTGTACCACCGTTTGTGTACATTTTAAAGTTGCGTAATGGAAGCGATTGCGCCATAGCCCAACCATACAGATTGTTTGCGTTTAAATACATGAGATAGTTAGCCCTTTTTACTCGGATCTGTCGTCCAAGTTTTTGGGTTTTTTCCCCCCCGTTTCCCAGTAATGATGGGGGAGCCATATAATTCCCCACGCAAAACCCCTTTTTCTTTATCGGAATCGGGGGTTTAAATCTGAAAATAAAATCAATCTGTACTCCAGTAAACTTTAAAGGGCCCAATATCCCGGGCGCAGAAATTTTTAATGCGCGGGATCCAGGCTTTTAATGTTTCATGAGGTTTTCTGAAATTTTTCAAGACGCCCCCAACCCAAACGTATCAGTTTTTAAAGTGGGAGTCATGTTAGTCCCCCATGTTTTACACTCTAACTTTGCCACGCTTCTTGGCTTGCTGGTAATGGGAATTCACAAATTTGCCCTTTCCTCAAAGGATTTAGAAAAGAACACGTTTTTAGGCGGAAGTTTTGTCTTCATAAAAATTTTTCCCAAACTTTTTCATGTATTTTTAAAGGGTATCGCCCTTTTAACAAGGTTGGGTCAAAATTTTTCTTCCGTTATTGGGCGGATTTTAAAGGGCAAGCTGGGTGATCTAATGCCCCATCATGTGTTTTTTTGAGTAAAAAAAAGGACATGTTATTTAAAGGGTGAAACAAAAAATTGTACTTTTTGATGACTGTGCGTTGCATGACCCCCTAAAGGCTTCGTCTACTTTTTTTCATTAAAAGATGAAAAGTCGTAACCTCGAAAGTTATGAAAGAATACAGGGCAGTTTCCCTTGTCTTTGGTTCAAAACTTTAGGTAAAGTTTGGGCAGTTTTTGGGCGCTGCCCCCTCTAAACTTTCCACTAATGTGAAACAGGGGCCCTTTTATTTTTTGGATTGGCTTCTTCCTGGTTTTTAAAACCAAAAAATCCAAAATGTGTAGCTAAAGTCATTTGTTTTTGGTCTTTTAGGGTCATTTTGTTTCAGTTTAATTCAGATTTTTGAACAGCCCTTTCCGCACTTGCTGCATGTTTTTTTTAAGAA
Organism: Conus ventricosus; assembly: GCA_018398815.1. Classification (NCBI taxonomy): domain Eukaryota; kingdom Metazoa; phylum Mollusca; class Gastropoda; order Neogastropoda; family Conidae; genus Conus; species Conus ventricosus. Next base: position 2,871,876 of record CM031608.1, read on the forward strand.
GAAATTTTTGCGGATTTGGTCCTCTGTATAATTCTGGCGTTGAATGGCGCCTTTGGACCAACCCAATTTTTGAAGGCAAATGAAAAAACTGATGATTTTTCATTAGGACTGTTTTTCGAATTTTTTTTTGTGGGCGTTGGCCCCTTTCAAAAGGAAAAATTAAGCGACTCAAAAGTCGGCGTAAAAAAAATATGGAAAAAATTTTGCACCCGTTTCCAGTTTTTTAAAACTAACTTTGGGCCGGGTGGGGGGCGTTAATTGTTTGTATTAAAAGTCAACTGGGCCGATAAAATTGTTTCTTATTTTCCCGCTTGCGGCTTGTGCGATGGAATTTTTTTTTAAACATTTTTCCCGAATTCGTTTTTGGGGCCCTTTTTTTGAATTTATGCTGCATTATTTTAAACTCATTGTTCTTTTCCCGGTGAAAAGTGGCACCCCGCGGGTTAAAAGCATCGTAGTAAGTCAACGGATTTTTTGTCGGGGATCCCCTATTTTTTGGGCTTTTTCTTGGGACACTTTAACGGTTTGTAAAATTTGTTTCCTCTTTCCCATGTGAGATATTAAATTTTTTTGGTTTGTTTTGTTTTTAAAAATGAATCAATGGAATCCCGCTAACGGGAAAAGGTTATTCCACTAAAGTTAAGATCTTTGGGACTTTAAGGGGGGTTTTATTTTGCATCTCTCTGGTTTTTGGGGAAACGGGATGCAGCCTTGCAAGAAAAAACCACATAAAACATTTTTTGTCGGGATTTTTTATTTTTAGAACGGTTTTTTTTTGCAACTATGCTGGGGGTTGGGGAAATGTGGGGATTGCCCCCAATGGGCGCTTTAATTTGGACTTTTTTAAATTGGGTTCTTTTAAGACTTGGGCCCTCTGCCCCCAAACCCAGAGCCTTCTTTTTGGGGCTTCTTCAGCGGGCCCCCATCAAAACTGTGAAAGCGTTCGTCTGCCCAACCGGGTTTAAGTCATTGGGGAATTGGAAAGAAATTAGGAAAAATTTTGGGTTTTACGAAAAAAACCCCAGCCCTTTTTGGTTTTTTTATTTATTGGTATTTAGCGAAAAAAAAACCGCTAACATTATTTTAAACGGGGTTGGGGGCTTTGTTGGGTTTACTGGAACTTGAGAAATAGCAGAGAAACCTTCCCTTTTACGTTTGTGGACCCGGGACTTCAAAATTAATATCTTTCTGTGCTTTTAAATTAAAATTTCTTGCATTGTTTCAAAAAAATTTCGTGGGTCCTTATATATTTTATCCTTGCTGGGGTTTTTTTTCAAATAAAAATTATGTTTTTTAAATAAAAAAAAAATTTTTTCAATATCGATGGCTTTTTGTGCTTGGGAATTTCATAAACTAAAGTATAAACCCCCTTTGGCGTTTTTTAAATGTGAGCTGTTTAGAGCAGGTTTAAGTTTCGTTTATTTTTTTTAAGTTTTCCTTTTTTATCTCCGGGGCGTCTGGGGGGGAAAAAAAATTTTTGTCTCCCCCTTTTTTTGAAGATAAAAATTTTGTCTTTTTTAGTCATCAAAATCGGCCGGGTAAACGAAAAAATTCTTCATCCTTTGTTGGTTATTTTCAGCTATTTTGTTTTTTTTTTTTTAATCAGTTTAAAGGAATTTTAAGTTTAGCTGTTATTATTTTTAAAACCGGGGGCTGTGTGTTTTTGGAGTTTAGTTTTTAATTTTTTGTAGGGGCCCCTTTGGGGGCTAATGAGCAAGGCCGAGAGCTAAAGAAAAAACCCCCTAGAGGCAAAGCTCCCGGTGCGCCTATCCCCGTCCCTTAAAGCCCAACACTTTTCCCTGCTGACGGCGTTTGTCGATGCTTTAAAAGGCGCAAAATTTACCTTTTTTTTGGCTTTGCTGTTTTTTGAAAGGCCCTGCTTTTTTTTTGGGTTGTTTTTTAAATTTTTGGGGAAATTTCAAAAGGTTTTTTTTGGCGGGGGGTTTTTTCTATTTTCTTCTTTGGGCGACCCCGGTTTTCTGTAGGCACATTTGGATAAATTTGAGTGGGCATGTTTTTCCCAAAAAAGGGAAAAAAAATTTTTAGTTATACTACATTTTTAAAATCTTTTTGTTTTAATTTTTTAGCTGTGTTCATTTTAAAAAACAAAGGGAATTAAGGGGTTTAACAGCCTTTTTTTTTCTTTATCAATTTGAATGTTTATTATGTCTCAAAATCTCTCCCATTTTCCATAAATTGATTACCCTCGGTTGACCTTAGGTCAACCCAAAAACCTTTTTTTTTGATTTTTAAAATCACCCAAGCCTAACACGGGGAAGGTGTAGTTCTTTAGACGCAAGGTTTTGCGGGTTAGACTTTTTACCCCCCCCCCCCCAAACCCAATTTTCTTTTTTCCCCAAAAAGGGATGAAAAGGCCTAAGTCCGCTAGCATAGTTTTGGTTAGGACCCCATCAATCAAAACATTTTTATTTTTCGTATTTTTGGAAAAAAAAAATTTTTAAATTGGGCTTTGGAAATTGGTTTTTTCTTCATTTGGGAAACAGCAAAAAATATTTTTTAAAAGGGCGTTTTTAACTGGACAAAAGTTTAAAAATTTCCATATGCGTTCCCCTGCTTTTGGGAATATGTTGGTTGACCCCAGGGTTTTCGAAATTATTTATTTAATTGTGACTCATATTGTTCCCCCAATCCCCCTTTTGTAAATTAGATTTGCTAACAACATAAACTCAAACGAGTTTTCAGAAATGCTGTATTTTGGCTTCGGTGTCGGTTGTTCTTTAACGTTTTTTAAGTCATTAAAAGTTGGGTTGTTTGACAATCTGTTTTTTAAATCCCCCTTGAAGGTATGGGGGCTATGCCCCTTTTAACAACTCAAAATCTAAAGGAAGGGGAAAAAGCGATTTAAAAAGCATAACTTACAGCTAAGATTTTTGTGCTTTTATCTCCTGGGGCGAGTTCGGCGCCTTTTCTAAGTTTTGTGCTTTTTTTTTTTCCCAATTCCTTAAAAACGAAAGATTTTCCCCTTTCTTTCGGGGGTTACCCCTAGATCAAAAGGTTTTAAAAATATGTCTGCATTTTTTTTAAAAAAAAAAATACTTCTTTCCCTAAAGGTTTTATGGGAAATTTTTTAAACGATTGTTCCCCCCAGATTTGAACAACTTTTTTGGGTTTTGGGTTGTTGTTAAAGGGCGATTTTCTATTTTGAAAGTAAGCCGGCGGGCCCTGGCACAATCAAATCATCCGCTCCTAGGTCTGGAAAATTTAACATTTAAAAATTTGACCCGCATCAATAGTAGATGGATTTTTTTTGGAACTTTAATATTCCCGTTTTTTTCCCCTTCACTCAGGGGGGGTTTCTTTCGGGTTTTCTAGGGGGTCAAAAAATCGACCCAAATTTATTTTGTGACATTTTTAAAATAAAAAAAAATAAAAAGTTAATTTTTTTAAAAAACATGGCGGGAATTAACTATAAAGATTTAGTATTTTGGAGCTGGGAAACATGGGTGATGAAAAGGGGCCCCTTTTGATACAACATCGCTAACGTTTTCATTCCCGGCATGTTAATTAAAACAGAAAAAAGGGTTGGGCATTTTACAAAAGTTTAAACCGGGAACCCTTTCCCCCCAATTTATAGCCCCTTTTTGGTTTAAAATTAGAAGGCGGTCATTTTTTTGTAAAAAGGGCCCCCGACTGAAAAACAACTTTTCGCAAAAATATAAACGAGCCCAAACAAAGTTTAAAGGCTGAAAACCTTAAAACAAAAAGGGGGGCGGAAGATCGAAATCCCCCTAGGAAATTTTTGAAACCAAAATCACATAGGAAGCAGCTCCCTAAACCCCCAAAAATTAGAAAAGGGAAGCACTTGCTCCCCTTAAAAAACATGCAAAAAAGAACCCCAACATTTTCCCCAAAAAGTTAAAAACTACAAAAATTAATTTTTCCCAAAAGCAGAAAAAAAAACAAATGTAATAGAAGGGAAACAAACCAGTTTTTCAGAAGAAACAGCATTAAAAACAAATTTAAGATCCCCCCTATCCCCCCAAGAATTTAGAGGCTATTAATCGGGGAAAGTAAGAAAAATTAGAGGTGAATTTAAAAGACAATTTTGCAAGACGTTTAACTAGATGAGCATATAAAAAAAGAAAAAAGAAAAACTCGCCCGAAGGACGACGCCCAAATTTTTGGGTTTTTGATAAAGAAAGAATGGGAAACCCAAGACTAAAAAAAACTTTAAAAAGAAAGAGCAGAAGACTAGAAACGTTTTTTACTAACCCAGAACAATTACGAAAATCAAATGGCAGATTTAAAAGGGAAAATATCCCTAGAATTTTTTTATGAAGACACGACGCTAGCCCGAACCCAATAAAAACCCCTGTTTAGAGAAAAAAAGGTTTTCCCCATTTAGCAAGCGTTTTTCCCGCATTAGGATTTGCAATAAAATACACTGGGGGGAAAGGCTTTTTACAGGGGGGTGGTGGTGGGGCTGGGGTGGTGCCTCCATTCGCCATAAACCTTTGCCTGGGTAAATCATGGGATAAAAAAAAAAGCTTTTTATTTGGGGTTTTTTTAAAAAAATTAGGGGTAAAGCTATAGGGCCTTTTCCCGGTATATTTGGGGTGTTATTAGCTTGGTTTTGTTACTGCAAGCAAAGTAGTTTTGGGTTTATGGCCGAGCCCTTTTGGGGATTTTTTCTTAAATTTTTGGGGGGTTTCTATTTAGTTTTGATAAAAACCAGTAATCCCAGGGCAGTTAAACCAATAACAAGTGCTGTCTTTTTTAAAATTAAAGGTTTATTTGCCCAACAAAGTCCCGTCTTCAACAGTCTTTGGGGTTTTTTAAACCCCGGGGATTGGAGATTTTAAACTTGGGTGTTTTTTTTTTTGTTTGTTTTTTATGGCTCAGAAATTTTTATGTTTTTTCCCCAATTCTGTTTCATTACCGCTCCCAAAGGGTTTTTATTGTTGTAGTTTATTTTTTTTTCCTACCTGGAAATTGAGGTCAGAAGGGTTGCATGTTTTAAACCGTGCCAACAGCAAAGTTTTAATTTTGATCTTGCGTTTGGGGAAAAAAATTTTTGGTACCTTTTATAATTGAAGGTAAATCAAATGTGAATTTAAAGGGTCCCCTAAATTTGCTAAATATTGTTTTTGTGCATCCAAACCGTAGAAGAATCAGTTATGCTCGATCCGCTTGTGCTTGCGAACCTTGCAAACCCCAAAAAATTAAATCCCAATAGAGTCGTTTATTCGGGTTTATTCCCGCCTTTTGTTAGGCCTAGATTTTGGGCTAAGGGTAAAGGGTTTTCCATTTCTGTTTTTGGCTCTTGCTTTTGGACCCGAGGTGAACGCCCGTGTGAAGGGGAAAAATGTGTAAAGGGGGATTCAGTCCTAGTTTTTTCTGTGCAGCCCCCCCAAATTAAAGGGGGGCCTAAGCCATGATTAAGATCCGGGGCTTTTGTTTTAAAGGCTGTCCCTTTTCATTAAATTGTTTTTTACAGATCCTTTCAAAAACCCTTTATGTCTATTCTGTTTTGAATGGATTTAAAAGTTTTGGATTTTGGTAATGGGGCTTTCAGTTCAGTCAAAAAACGTTGAAAGGGGTAAAAAAAAATGAAATCTGTACACTACCTTTTACCCAAAAAATCAGGAAAGTTTTAAATGATCGATTTGACACTCCACAACCCCGTTGATGAACCCAAAAAAAAGCAAAGTTTAGTGGGTTTTGAATTAAAAAATGCTTTGGATACTGAACCACTTTTTGCGTTTTAGTCTTTTTTAAAAGGGGGGTTAAAATATCTGCTTAAGGAGTCTCACCTTTTTTGAAAAGTGTCAGTCTGGGGACGTAATGTCAAGAGTATCAGTTTTTATTTTTTAGGTTGTGTGCGGCCCCCAGGAAAATTTTGCCCTTTAGTATATTTGAACGCCTCATTTTTTTATTTCGTTTAAAAAAAAAGTTTTGTAACAATAAAACTCAAGGGCCCTCCTTCCCTTTTTAGAAAAGTGTTTTAGAACAATTGGGGGAAAAAAAATGGTTTGCCTCCATGAAAAATTTTACAAAGTCCTTTGGTTTTTAAAATAAGGGGGAAAACCCAAAAAGAATAAAAAGATTAGAAAATACGACACAGAAAAAAGCTTTTAAATTTACCCCGGGGGCAAACCTGATGGTTTTTTAGGGTTTTTTTCACTAAAAAAAAAGCATTTTGGGAACTTTGGCATCGCTCTCAAAATTAACACTGCAAATCTAAAAACAATATAAAAATTCAAAATGAAGAAGCAAAATTACCCCTTTTTTTTTTTAATTTTTAAAAAGCTAGCTAAAATGTTAGGGGTTTTAAAAGGGCAGGGCAGACGCCAAAGATTTTTTTGTTACCAGACCAAAAACTACTTTTTGAGGGGGGAAAATTGCTCGATCTTGCGTTTCATTTATTACTTATTTATTTGGGGTGAGCTAAGCACAATGAAAAAAATTATATGTTTGGGAAAGGGCCCCCAATGTTTTTAAAACTCTTTCCCTAGGGGGGAAAACTGCATATTTTCGATTTGAATTTTACAAATTTCCCCAATTTACAGTTTAAAAGATTAGGTTTTTTGGGGGGTTGGGGTCATTTTTTTTTTAAAAATCACAGACAAAACGGGGGGAAAATTGTAAAATGTGATAACCCCGCACATTGTTTTGGAAATTTAAATATTTAAATTGTTTTAAAAAAAAGTTTGGTGGGCCAGAAGAATCAGGGTTACTTAGCGCCCGTTTAAAGGGGTTAAAATTTTGAATTAAAAGATTTTCAGACGTTTTCAGACTTTGAACGGGAAAGGTGAGATAGGCCTTTGTATGGTTTTGAGTACACTAAAGTGGTGGTTTTTTAAAAGCAAAGAGGTTGGCGACAGTAAAAAATTTCCTAAACAGAACAACTGCGCAATCTGGGAAACAAATAATTTTTTGGGGCCCCCAAAGAAAATTTAAAAAAGTTCGAAAACCCGACCTTTAAAAGGAACTTGGGGAACCCTATTTAGTTGGGGTATTAAAATTTTAATTCTTTAAAACCTTTACATTTTTTGCGCCAAAAAAAATTTCGGAAAGCTTTAAATCTGGCCCTTTTTCATGTAAGTCTTATTTCCAGTTTACAATAGTCGGGGAAAAAGATTAAAAAGGGGCCCCTTTTTGGGGGTAAACAGTACATCCCCCCAGAAAAGAAACCCGTTTTTTTTAAAATGCTTCTACAAAAAATTTCAATTCATTACAAAGAAAAATTTGGGGAACCCCTTCCAAAATATTTGAAATTTCTTTTCTTAAAGATGTGAAAAGGGGAAAAGGGGCTGTGGGCCCTCAGTTTACGTCCTTCTAAAAGGAATTTTTAATTAGGTGGCAAAATTTGACGTTTTAAAACCCTTAAAATTACGTGTCGTTCTTCCAACGGTGAGGATATTTAAAGGGCCCCTAAAACCAGCAAAAAAATCAATTTTTAGTCTAAATTTGAAGAATCTTTCAGAAATAAATTTGGGTTAATCTTTCACATTTAGACCTTATAGGGTTTTATTATACTGAACAAGTTTTAACAGGGATGTAAAACTTAAAAAACTGGGGTTAGGTTAAATCTATTAAAAACTATGGAGCAGTTAAAAAATTTATGACAAAAACCCCCCATTTTTTCAATTAATTTGTGGCAAACTGGGTTTTGGGAAAAAAAAAATTTTTATCCTCGAATGTTACAAAAAGTTTATCGTTTAAATTTTGGGTTATATTGTGGTTTTCTGTCCAAAAACCCTTTAAAGGAAAAAAAGCATTTATGATAGGGGGTTTTTATGGGTGTGATAAAAATTTTTGTTAATCCTTTCAATAAACTGAGTGAGTGTCTAGAACGCTTTTTTATATTGTTTGAAGGAAAGCAGGGGCACTTTTTATTATAGATGACTGGTTTAGCAGGGAAAAAGGGCATAGTTTTAAAAAAAGAAAAACTTTGTCGAAACTAGTTTCAGGGAAAAACATGCTGTGGTTTAAATGTGTGGTTTTATGTCAGAAATATAAAACGGTTTTTAAAAAAAATTTAGAGAACATTTTAAAAACCCGTTGTTTTATTTCACATGAAAGGACAAAAGGTTTCATTTGTGATTTTGCGGGGAAATTTATTTTTATTTTAAAAAGATCAGGAAAAACATTTGATTAAAAAAAAAACTAAAAAACCCGAAAAAATTTGAAATTTGTATTGAAAACAGATAATCCCACCGTATATCTGTTGAAAAAAATCGTTTTTTTTGGGTTTTTTTTAATTATTTTACTTGTCAGAGAAAAGGAAAAGGCGGCTTTTTGGCCATTTCGCCCCAAAAAATTGGTGGAGGGGCAAGTGAGCCCCCATTGGTAAAATTTCTGTTTTTTCCCCTTTAAAAAGGGGTAAGGATGGACAAAACTGTAGCGATTTTCAAATTCTTTTTACATTAAAAACACTTGAAGGGGAAAAATGAAATGAACCCCCCCCCCAAAAAAAAACAAAAACAAAAAAACAACAAAAACAACAAACAAACAAACAAAAACCCTAGAAAAAAATAAATCTACAGGGGGGATTGCGGACAAACGAACAATTTGGGAATTTCAGACAAATCATAAATGAGAAAATGAAAAATGATAAAAAACGGTTTACAGAAGGGGAGAGAGAAGGGGAGAGGGGGAGAGAGAGAGAAGGGGAGGGGGAGGAGTGAAGAAAGGGGGAGAGGGGAGGAGAGGCCTGGGGGAGAGAGAGTTGCTATCCCCTTTTTTTGGGGGGGTGCAAAGTTTTTTGGCCCAAAAAGTATCCTTTATATCCCTGTGACTTAAAAGTTTCGTTTGTTTTTAAACATTTTTCCCTTTTTTCTTTTGTGTACCAGTGAAACTTTTTGTATTTTTTTTTTAAAAAGGGGAAAATTGGTTTTTTTTGATATTCCCAAAAAATTGTTGTGTTAGTATTTCAACAAGATTCACATGTTAAAAAAAAAATTAAGGATTGCAAAAATGCAGTCAAGGATCCGTCTCGGGTATTAAAAACATTTGTTAAAACCCGGGGAATTTTTGCATCAGCCGTTCGACGGGGGAAAAATTGTCAGAGACCGTACACAAGTTCACGGTCGCTTGATTATGGTGGGTATACGGACTAGTATGTCGACGTGCAACATCAATTTTTATGCAACTTTTTGGAAAAGAAGGAGATTAAAGATATTGTTTCCTCCTTGGCCCAGCAAGTCACAGACACCGCGCGGCTCAACTAATATAAAAATAATAATGAATTCTTATATAGCGGCTATTCTCGGCTAGAGGCCAAGCTCTAAGCGCTTTACAATCCACACTCGTTTACACAACGGGCTGCCTACCTGGGTAGTGCCGACTGAAAGAGCTGCCAGCTGGCGCTTCATTCAGTCGTTTCCCGTGTCATCCATTCAGTATCGTTCAATATTGATCACTCATTTTCCTTACTTCCTTCATTCTTTCCATTTCTAACGCAGGGTGCATGCTATGTGTAACGTGTCATCCATCCCAACGGCCAAACTGGCCTACTCTTCCGAAAGTTGGTGATGGGATTTTATGGGGTGTGCAAGATGTTATGGATGCGTTCACACACGGAACTCGGTTTATAGTCTCATTCGAAGGACTGTATGGGAAAGGGGAGTCAGAACCATGTTAACTCCGAGGGAAAAATCCCCGTGTACCTGTATTAAATGAAGTGAACAAATAACACAAAGTATACTATACTGAGGTCCAGCTTTTAACGAGGTGATCGGCTGGTCAGCTGGAGGATGATCCGTTGTCTTAGAGGACAGGCTGGCCAGTGATAAGCATTGAAACACGCCAGGGAAATGCAGTGAAGAGAGATGGAAAGAGGACAAACCGCCAGGGAAATGCAGTGAAGAGAGATGGAAAGAGGAAAAAACGCCAGGGAAATGCAGTGAAGAGGAATGGAAAGAGGAAAACCGCAGGGAAATGCAGTGAAGAGAGATGGAAAGAGGAAAAACCGCCAGGGAAATGCAGTGAAGAGAGATGGAAAGGGGAAAAACCGCCAGGGAAATGCAGTGAAGAGAGATGGAAAGGGGAAAAACCGCCAGGGAAAAGCAGTGAAGAGAGATGGAAAGGGGAAAAACCCCCAGGGAAATGCAGTGAAGAGAGATGGAAAGAGGACAAACCGCCAGGGAAATGCAGTGAAGAGGAATGGAAAGAGGACAAACTGGAGATGAAGTGGTTTGAAAGTGAGGTGTGTTTCAGGCGGAAATGGAGGGCACACCTTAAAGGATGTATCATCATAATAGTTTAAAGGATGTATCATCATAATAGTTTAAAGGATGTATCATCATAATAGTTTAAAGGATAATATCATCATAATAGTTTAAAGGATGTATCATCATAATAGTTTAAAGGATGTATCATCATAATAGTTTAAAGGATGTATCATCATAATAGTTTAAAGGATATATCATCATATAGTTTCACCAGACAATAGGGACCCACAAATGACAGCACAAAACGCGACGCGTTTCGACCTCTTTGGACTTCTTCAGGCAAGATAAACAACATTCAGGACAATGAAAACGAGGAACGAGCAATCACTTATCATCTCAAATTGGGCGCAAGACGAACGTTGATTGTAATTTGTTTGTCCCTTTCTTTCTGGCGAAATTATTATAATGTATCTTTAAGATTTGGAGATTCATTATTAAATGACAATAAAGATATTTGCTATATAGATTTAAACAAGAAGATGAAATTTTATTATTTTTTCAGGAATTTTTCCACAAGACTGACAAGGGACACGTGGTTTAGTTTAATTTTTTTTTACTGAGAGGAGCACAGGCACAACTGTATTTTGTAATGCGACGTGAGGTCACAGAGATTGTGAATGTACTGTGGCTTTGTTCATGCCAAACCTAAGAATACAAACCGCGTATAGGTCTGCGAGGTCAAAGACATTTTATTTGCCAAGGAAAGTTTCTGACGGCACTGTTTCAGGCCAGTTTGTAAAACGAAAAGGTACATATGAGGAGACGGTTAATATTTTGCATTTTAAACATGTGCGAATGAAAATAATCATGTGTAACTCCAGGAAACATATGTAAATAGTGTAAAACATAGTTGTAACGTTATGTAAAAGGGAGAACTCTTTCTGTTCGTCTACTTGTCTGTTGAAGTTGGGGGAGCGAAAGTCTGGCAGTGAGATAAAAATCGAGAGATGTCACTGACAATGGTTTTGGTTATTCTATTCACTGTTTCTCCTCAAAGACAAAAACATGAACGACAACTTCCTCAGTAACTTTGTGATGGAAAGTCCTGTAGTTAATGCGTTCGTCAGCAGTTAGTTGTCACACGACATGGACAGACTCCACTAAAGTATTTTCGAGATGCCACGTCTGTCGTCTTTTCAGAGACGAGCCTACCTCAGTGTAAATTCATACGAATTCTTCAAGTTAACTCATTGACAAACGTGACAGCATAGTGCAGCCACGGATCTCAAAGCAGTGACCTATGTACACAACGTGACTATCACTCTCTCCAGTTCCCTACTGGTTTGATGTCTTGTCCATCTTGGAGTTCTGGAGATGTCTGGCATAGTGTGCCTTCTGTCATTTCATGTCTATCTATGACAACGTGACTGCAGAGGAACTTAGAATGTGCAAAGACGACTTGTGCCCTGACCCATATTGTTCTGGGCTCTACAGGGTACGCTCGGTTTGGTTTGCCTCTCGATGCTAAATATGTTACCAGCTGGTAATGTTTCTCTCTTTGACAAAAAAAGAGAAACTGGTCGGTTATCTGTTACAAAGCTCATTAAGTGCTTCACGTAACACGCCCCTCCCCCCTCCACTTTTTTGCCATCCTTTTCCACCGCCCACTTCACTGATGTTTGTTTTGTTTTGATTAATAGCTTTTATTCCAAACTCAGAGAATATAAATCAGAGATAATAAATACAAATACAAATGCATATTCGATTAAGTACAACGAAACGCTTAGACTTAACACATTAACAATTAATCACGTTTGTTGTACATCAAATCACATTTATGAATAAGAAAGTGGCTAAAAAAAGGTATCTTCGATTCTGCACAACGAAATTCTTGGAGTAATTCATTAACAAGTTATAACGGTTGTATGTACATCAAATTACATACATTTATGAACATTTATGAAGCTATTAACTAGCAAAGACAAATAAGACACTTCACTGATTGTTAAACCTTTCTTACGTCTTTGTATGGTTTCTTTATTTTCTATCATCACCACAAATACAAATTCTCGAATATTGATTTAAAAAGGGTCCCCAAACTGTGTAGACCTAGGCCTGCTAAAATCATGTCAATCAGTCAACACACCTCATACTTTCCTGATGGGACGGTCTAAATCGCTTCTCAACAAATCTTGTGTGAGGGCGGACCGAGGCACTGGCTGATCTACATTGTTGTTTCACACGGACCGAACGCAAGGCAACCAACGAACAAAAACAGAACGGATCATATGACACAACCCTGTCTCATTCCTCTGCACGCACTGTCAGCATCAGCTGTTTTCACCGTCATGTGAAGTGGTATCATGTAATTCTGTCTGGAAAGAGACCCTGGATTCTGATTAAAGCCCTAAGATATCATGTTTTCTTTTGTAACTTGAAAACATGAGCACAGAGAGGTAGAATGCCGTGGTGAAGTTAAAAACAACAACAATATATAAAGACTTCTCAAGCTGTGTTCTTTTAAAGCAAATTTTAAAGAAAAAAAACTTTGTAACACTGTAAGCATAGCAATTCCCCGATTTCTTCAGGCAAAAAGAGTAAAGAAAACATAGTCCAAGAGAATATATTTCAGTCTCTTTTTAACTTCTTAGAATCCTGAACACTATCACCATAGTCAAATTTTTAATGGTCAGTTAAAGTTTTAAAGAAGATCTTGTTCTAACAAGCATTTGCACTCGCGCTAGTCCCTAATCGAATTCAGCAGTGTGTGTGTGTGTGTGTGTGTGTGTGTGTGTGTGGTGTGTGTGTGTGTGTGTGTGTGTGTGTGTGTGTGTGTGTGTGTGTGTGTGTGTGTGTGTGTGTGTGTGTGAGAGAGAGAGAGAGAGAGAGAGAGGGAGAGAGACTAACGTGTGTGTGTGTGTGTGTGTGTGTGTGTGTGTGTGTGTGTGTGTGTGTGTGTGTGTGTGTGTGTGTGTGTGTGAACGTACGTATCTGTGATGTGAGTTAGTGCGCGTGCGTGTGTGTCTAATGTGTGTGGTAGGCGGGTTGTAATTGGCACGTACATGCACTCATTTGTGATGTTTTCCTCCAAGTCACGCACAAGCGTTCAATCTCGTCAAACGCTCCAGTTTAGCTTTTTTGTCACTATCGTCGCAGACTTTTTTTGTTGATCTTTTCCTGTAGGGAAACGTAAGAATTTTGCGCCGCTGTTCACCCTTTAAAATATGCCTTTGCCAATCTCCACGGCAATTGCTTTTGCACAATAACACTGACAAATTTGTCCCCGGGTTATACATCTTTTTTTTTTTTTCATTTAAAATTCATGCTCTCTCTTCTATCATCTAGTTGCTTTTTTGGGCCCTTCTCTTTACCTGAGCCGCGTTTTAGCCAAAGGTGACATTTTGCTTTACTTCAACTGCTATATCCTCTTCTACTATTTACTTGCCAAGTCCTTTTTTATGGGTGTGTGTTGTGGTTTGGTGTGTTTGTGTGTGTTGTGGTGTGTGTGTGTGTTTTGCACCCCACTTTCACTAATAGCCATGCTGTTCGGAGGAAGGGGAAAGGGGGGGGAGGGGGTTAAAAATTGGCAGAAAAAAGTTGGTTGAGAAAGGTGGTATAAGGGGTCGGGCAAGGGGAGACTTCAAAAGATAAGTTAAATAAAAATCAACCCAACGGAGAAACGAATAGCAATCCCCATGTAAAATTTTAAGATACGACAAGAGACAAAGTGATTCTGAACATTTGTCGTGTAATCTTTTGAAACAAATTAAAACAATTCGAAAAAAAGGGTCATGATTTCGCAAATATATAACAACGGGTTCAAGACAAAACACTTGTCTTTAAAGTCTTTAACTTTTTGACCTTTTTGTTTTGCGAATTACAAAAAAAAAATTCTTTAAAATTAGATTGCTATGTTTTCTCGCTGCAATTAGCAGTTTGTATATCATTAATTTTCATGTGGGGGTTTTTTTTTGCTTTTTTCCAAAATGACAGGTTTCCCTTTATTTTCCCCTTCCCTTTTCCCATTTTTAAATCGTTTGTGCTTTTCTGTCATTTAACGTCTCGTCTGCTCTTCGGGTACTTGAATTGGGTTTTCATTTTTTTCATTTGGGCTGCTTTTTGTCTTTTTTTTTTTAAATGCTATTTTTTTCTTCGCAATTTATCAAGTTTTCTCTTCGTCCGCAAACTGCAATTTTTGCACTTTTTTAACTTAACCAGTTTCGGGTTTCTATCTATTCAACGGTTTTTTTGTCCTTTTTAACTGACCTATTTTTGCCTGTTCAATTCTTAAACTCCCATTTGCTCTTCAGGAAGGTAGCCCACGGTTTCTCTCATTTCTCAACTGTCGCTTTTAATTTTCTTTCACTCGATTACCTTTCTATTTCAAATCATTCGCGGACACTGAAAAAATTCAAGTCTGAAGGGGGCTGCTACCGTACTGAATTTTGATTTTACCGTTTGATATAGTCATACATTCTCACTGACTGCCTTATAGGGGGAACAAAAACGATTTTTGTTGCTTTTTATCTACGGACATAAAACTTTTGTTTCTTTATTTGTGACTTTGTTTGCCGTCCTTGGGGAGCCTTTTTACGAGGAAAGCGTGTGTTGTTTTTCATTTTTACGGGGCAACTTGTTGTAATCTTCATTTTACTACAAGCTGTGGTGTATCTTCATGTTTACTGGGCAAGCATGTGGTGTATCTTCATGTTTACTGAGCAAGCAGGTTGTGTAATCTTCATGTTTACGACAACATGTGTGTGTACCCCTTCATTTTACTGGGGCAAGAAAGGTGTTGATTTTAGTTTACTGGCAACAGTGTTGTGTATTTTTTCATGTTTACTGGGGCAAGCGTGTGTGTATCTTCATTTTACTGAGGCAACATTTTTGGTATTTTCATTTTTACAGGCAAGCATGCGTGTGTAGTCTTCATGTTTATGGGGAAAAGCATGTTGTGTATCTTCATGTTTACTGAGGCAACAGGTTGTTAGTCTCATGTTACTGGGGCAAGCAGCGGTGTTCTTCATTTTTTACGAGAAGCAGGGGTTTGTGTAGTCTCATTTTTACTGGGCAACAGTGTTTTAGTCTTAAATTTACGGGGCAAGCAGGGTGTATCTTCATTTTAAACTGGGGCAACAGTGTGTGTGTATCTTCATTTTACTGGGGAAAGCAGTGTGGTGATTTTCATGTTTACGAGGCAACAGTTGTTAGTTTTCATTTTTCTAGGCAAGCAGTGGTGTTAGTCTTCATGTTTACTGGACTCATGTGTGTGATTTTCCCATTTTACGGGGCAACAGTGGTGTTAGTTTTCATTTACTGAGGAAAGCATTTTGTAAGTCTTCATGTTTACTGAGGCAAGCGGGGTGGGGTAATCTTCTTTTATGAGCAAGCATGTGTGTGTAACTTCAGTTTACGAGCAACAGTGTGTTTTAAACTTCGTGTTTTCTGAGCAAGCAGTGTGTGTAGTCTTCAGTTTACTGGGGCAACATGTGTGTAATCTTCATGTTTACTGAGGCCCATGTGTGTGTATCTTCATTTTACTGGGGCAAGCATGTTGTGTAATCTTCATTTTACGGGGAAAGCATGGTGTGTAGTTTTCATTTTACTGGGGCAACATGTGTTGAACTTCATTTTTTACTACAAGCTGTTGTGTAGTCTTCAGTTTCTGAGGCAACATGTTTTGGAGCTTCATTTTACTGGGGCAAGCTTTGTGGTATTTTTCATTTTTACTGAGTAACATGTTGTAGCTTCATTTTACTGAGCAACAGGTTTGTATCTTCATTTTACTATAACATGTGGTGTGTCTTCATGTTTACTGGCAAGCAGTGGTTTATTCTTCATTTTTTTACTGAGCAAGCAGTGTGTTTTAATCTTCATTTTTTACTGGGGCAACAGTGTGGGTGTACTTCATTTTACGAGGCAACAGGGGGTTGTGTACCCTTCATGTTTACTGAGCAACAGTTTGTAGTTTTTCATTTTTTACTGGGAAAGCATGTTGTTAGTTTTTCTGTTTACTGAGGTAAGCATTGTTTTCTTAGTTTACTGGGGCAACATGTGTGTGTATCTTCATGTTACTGAGGAAACAGTGTGTTTATCCAGTTACTGGGAAAACATGTGTGTGATCTTCATTTTTTACGACAAGCGTGGGTGTGTTTTCATTTTTACGAGGCAAGCAGTGTTTGCTTCATTTTTACTGAGGAAACAGTTGTGGTAGTCTTTCATTTTTACTGGGGCAAGCAGTGGGTGTATCTTCATTTTCTGGGGAAGCAGTGTTTGTAGTCTTCATTTTTTACTGGGGCAACAGTGTTTTAGTCTTCATTTTACTGGGGCAACATGTGTGTGAGTTTTCATTTTACGGGGCAAGCAGGGTGTGTATTTTCTTTTTAACGAGGCAAGCATGTGGTGTAGTTTTCTTTTTAACGAGCAACAGTGTTTGAACTTCTGTTACTGGGGCAAGCATGTTTGCAATTTTCTGTTTCTGAGCAACAGGTTTGTGAAAATTTCATTTTACTGAGCCCAGTGTGTGTGAAATCTTCAGTTTACGGGGCAAGCATTTTGGGTATCTTCAGTTTTACGGGCAAGCATGTGGGTAACTTATGTTTACAGGCAACAGGTTTGTATTTTTTCATGTTTACTGAGGCAAGCTGGGTGACTTCATTTTTTACTGGGGCAAGCGTGTGTGTGTAGTTTCTTTTATGGGGCAAGCAGTGTTGTATCTTCATTTTTATTTTAGGCAAGCATTGGTTGAAAATTTTCATTTTACGAGGCAACAGTGGTGTAACTTCATGTTTACGAGGAAAGCTGGTTGTAGTCTTCATTTTTACTGAGGCAAGCGTGTGTGTTAACTTCATTTACTGGGCAACATGTTTGAATCTTCATGTTTACTAGCAACAGTGTGTGTTAATCTTCATTTTTACGAGGTAAGCATTGTGTGTAATTTTTATGTTTACGGGGCAACATGTGGTGTACCCCTTCATTTTTAAATGAGAAGCATGTAAACGGGGGACGTTTGCTAGTTTCTTCCTGTAAACACTCCCTGCCAAAACTTTTTTGACCCCTGTCTTGACGTAAACCTTTTTTTTGATTCCTGCGTGACTGTAAACCGGTTCGATTTTTGCTTAGCTGAAAACCCTTTATTGGCCCTGTCTTGAGCTCAAAAACCTTTTTGATCCATCGTGAGCTGTAAACCTGTATCTGGTCCCTTCGTGACGTAAACCTGCCTTGACCCCATCGTGACTGTAAACCTGTGTTTGTCCCGTCGGAGCTTAAACCCTTTAAACTGCCCCTGTCTGTGAGCGTAAACCTGCATTTGATCCGTTCTGGACGTAAACCCTGTATTTGACCCCTTCGTACTCTAAACCGCTTTGATCCCGTCTGGACTGTAAACCTATATTTGATCCCAGATGTGAGCTGTAAACCTGTTTTTTGGCCCCTGTCTTGAGCTCTAAACCTTTTTTCCCATCTAAGCTGTAAACCTTATTGATCATTGTCTGTGAGTTAATCATATTTTCCCGTGTCTTAGCTGTAAACCTTAGCGTTTTCCTGTCGTGACTTAAACCTGTAGTACCCCTTTTTGAGCTGAAAACCGTCTTTTATCCCGTCTATGAAAAGTAAACCCACTTTATCCATGCTGTGAGCTGAAACCTTATTTGATCCATTTCTGGACTTTAAAACATATTGATCCTGTCTGTGGCGAAACGTATTTGATCCGTTCTGTGACTCAGATTTTTCTCGCATGTCTCTGGGAACTTGCTTCGCATCCTAGAAAAGATTTTGAGTGACAATAAGGAAATTTGTCATTCACTATTTCTACAGCATCATCAACATCATCATCATCATCATCTCACACATCACATCTATCATCATCACATCACACGCATCACACCATCACACTCATCACATCACCATCCCATCCCTCATCATCACATCGCCCCCTCGTCCCCATCACCACACCATCATCATCACCACACCCTCACCATAACATCATCACATCATTACACCAACAACAAAACAAGACAGCAGAACAGCAGCAGAAAAAAAACAACAACGCACTACCACCACGACCACACTCCAACAAAACAAACAAAAACAGCAAAAAAAAACAACATCAACACAACACAACAACACACCAGTACCAAAAAACAAAACACAAAACGTCTCAGATAAAAAAAAAAAGTTTTTGATGAAATTTTACACGCGGGAACCCCAAATAACGAGATTAAAACGTCCGCAAAAGTCAGAAAACAGAGAGAAAAAAAAAGAAGGAAAAAAAAAAAGGGAAAAAAATTCGGATCAAAAACACAAACCATTTAAATGCCCATGTTAATCCGTTCCAAACTTTTGTTTTTACTCTCCCCCTTCACCCCCATCCCCCATCCCCCCTTCCCCTCTACCCCCCCCCCCCCCCCCCCCCTTTACCCCATCCTCCACTTTCAAGGGTGAAATAAGAGGCCCCCTCGGAACCTCACGGGTCCACAAGATTACCAAATTAAAAAACCATCCATTTTTCCCCCCCCCCCCGTCTTTCCCACCCCGTGGGCTGTAGTGTTGCAGGAGGCATGGGTTTTCCCCAAAGTTGTATGCGTGAGAGGTAAAAGTGAGTGGTTAGGGGGGGTGAACTGTGTTTCGTGTGTGATGAGGGGGGTTGGGGGGTTGTATCGGGGGTGTGGTGTTGTTGTGTGTGGGTGTGTGTTGTGTGTGGTGTGTGTGTGTGTGTGTGTATGTGTGTGTTGTGTGTGTATGCTGCGGTGTGGTGGTGTTTTGTGTGGGGGGTTTGTGTTTTGTGTGTGTGTGTGCGTGAATGGTGTTGGGGAATTTTGTGGGCGTGAAGGGGTGTGTGGCGTGTTGGGGTGGGTGTGTGGTGTGGTGTGTGTGTTGTGTGTGTGTTGTATGTGTTGTGGGGTGTGTGTGTGTGGTTTTGTGTGTGTGTGTGAGTGGGTGTGTTGTGGTGTTTGGTGTGTGCGTGCGGCTGCGGCGGGGTGCGTGCACGTGCGTGGTGCGTGCGTGTGTGTGTGTGGCGTGCTGCTGCGTGCTGCTGCGGGGTGCGTGCGTGCTGCGTGTGTTTTTGTGTGTGGTGTGTGTTGGGGGAGAGAGAGAGAAAGGAGAGAGAGAGAGAGAGAGAGAGAGAGAGAAGAGAGAGAAAAAGAGAGAGAGAGAAGGAAATAGAAAAGAAAAATCACGGAATAAGATATTTAACCCCCACTCCTCTTTTAAACCCCGTCTCTCTATATTTTTTCGCTCTCCTTTAATTCTCTCTCCTTCCTCTCCCCCTCCTCTCTCTCCTCTCTCTCTCTTTTCTCTGTCTCTCAATCCTCTCTCGTTAAAGTCTTTATCTTTTGTCTGTTTATTATTTTTTCTTCGCCCCCTGTCGTTTGAGTGTCTCTGCTCGTCTGCTCCCCGTGTCTCTCTGTTTTTTCTTCTCCTTCTATTTCTGTCTGGTGTCTATGACTTGTGTCGTGTGTCTGTCTGATTTTTGTCTGCCTGTCTCTCTGTCTCTATCTATCTCTCTGCCATGTCTCGTTCGTCGCTTTCCTGCCTGCCCCTTGTCTGTCTGTCTTTCTCTGCTCTCTCTATCTCTGTCTGAGTACTTGTCGCAGTTGCCGATTAAAAATAATGCCAATACATGGGGGGGATTGAAAAGCATTTGAAAAATTGGGCTAATATCAACCGAGAGAAGAGAGAGAGAGGAGAAGAAAAGAGAGAAAAAGAGAGAGAGAGAAGAGAGAGAGAGAAAGCGTTTCCGCGTGTCTGCTCTGAGGGTTGTGTGTGGGTGTGGTGGTGTGTGTGTGTGTGTGTGTGTGTTGTGTGTTTATGTGTGTGGGTTGTTGGGGTGTGTGTGTTGTTGTGTGGAAAAGAGAGAGAAGAGAGAAGGGGAGAGAGAAGAGAGAAGAGAAGAAAGAGAAAGTTTAGTTTAAAATAAAAATGAAACCAAAAAAGAGAAAGAACTCTAACTCTGAAAACCCGAAAATTTTTTACTGCAAGGCCCCCCGGGCCCGTATCAAAGGAGTACATGTATCATGTAAAGACACAAAATGGAAAAAAAAACTCACACAACCAACATAAAAAATCAAAAAGAAGAAGAGAGAGAAAGAGAAAAGAGAGAAGAGAGAGAGAGAGAGAAGTTGAAAAACTTAAAAGGGAAACCCCAAAGAGAGAGAGAGAGAGAGAGAGAGAAGAGAGAAGAGAAGAGAGAGGGGAGGAGGGGAAGGGAGAGAGAAAGAGAGAGACTTTTTGAATTATACCAAGAAGGGGTTAAATCCTCAAGGAAATTCCCATTGGGAACCGCCCCCCTTTTTCCATACAACAATCCCCCAACCCGACCCCTCCCTCCCCCCTCCCCCCCTTCCCCCCCCCCCCCCCCCCCCCCCCCCCCCCCAGGGAAAAGAATCGCGGGGTAACGTGAATTCAATCAGAAATCCCTTGGGGTGTTTGGATCCACAGCGACGCAAGTTAAAAAAAGTGAGTGTGATATAAATGTTTACTTTTAATGGATCCTAAAATAGACTATTCTGTGTGTCTCTGTTGGATTTTTGCTTTGTTTTGCAAAGGTCTTAGTTTCCTCTTTAAGGTTCTCTCGGGCGCCTAGGGAGTTCAACCCACTGCCATCGATACCTTCTTCCTGAGCGGGAGGAACAAGAAGAAACGACAAGAAGAGAAGAAGATAGAAGACGAAGAGAAGAAGGAAGAAGAAGAAGAAGAAGGAAGAAGAGTCAACAGAGAAGAAGAGGGTGAGGAGGAGAAAGAGAAGAGAAGAAGAGAAAAGAAAAAGAAGATGAGTGAAGCGATAGATAGATCGACAGAAGAAGAAAAGAAGAAGACCCCCCAAATTGCTATGGTTAATGATCGGGGCTGATTGTACAAGAGAAGACGATGAAGTAAGAAGAAGAAGAAGAAGAAGATGAAGAAGAAGAAGAGAAGAAGAAGAAGAAGAAGAAGAAGAAGAAGAAGAAGAAGAAGAAGAAGAAGAAGAGAAGAAGATGAGAAGAAGACGAGAAGAAGACGAAGAAGAAGAAGAAGAAGAAGAAGAAGAGAAAGAAGAAGACGAAGAAGAAGAGAAGAAGAGAAGAAGAAGAACCAGACAATGCTATGGTTAATGACGGGGAAATGATTGTACAAGAAGAAGAAGAAGAGAAGAAAGAAGAAGAAGAAGAAGAGAGAAGAAGAAGAAGAAGAAGAAGACGACGACACTAGACAATGCTATGGTTAATGAATCGAGGACTGATTTGTTCCAAGACAGGCTACTATCCCCCAAATAATGTACAGAACTCGCACAGGGTAACAAAGCTCTCAAAGAAAGCTTTAATCCAAAGGAAATTATTCTTTTGAAGAAGACCCACTCAAACAGATCAACAACAAAGATACACATGCACACTGCGCCAACTTCAATCATGTTAATGAAACTGATCAGCTTCAACGGAGAACAGAGTTTACCCGAACTGCAAAATCACATTATCATGCAGACAACGATAAAAGAGCAACAAGCAGATCCAACGAAGAGCACACCCCTCTCCCTCCCTCTCTCCCAATCAACTGTTCAATATTTCCATTGCAGCTAAATACACTTTGGGGTTGCAATGACTGTAGAGTCATGAATGTTTGATAACGAAGTGAGGTCATCAAGGGTAGATATAGGATAGAAAAAAGGAGAGACGTGGAATAGAACTATTTGGATCAGCATAACTCGGTCACAGAGCCAGACGATGATCACGGAGGAGATACGTGGAATAGAACTATCTGGATCAGCATAACTCGGTCACCAGAGCCAGACAATGATCACAGAAAGTTCTCAGTCACGTGATC
>CM031608.1:2903328-2910828 GCA_018398815.1 Conus ventricosus
TGGGCACAAAGTCAAGATATGTTTATTTTAGTTTACAAGAATTTGCATCAGATATTTAAATGCACTCATTTTTAATTCGTTTAAAAATGTTTGTAACATACAACTCAAGACCGTCCTTCGTTTTAAACATGCTATTGATAACGATTGCGGAACCAGAATGGTTGCACTTCATGAAATATTTTACAAAGTTGTAGGGTTAATAAAGTGAATCCAAGAATAATAATAAGGTTAAAAGTTGACAAAACAGGGGCAAAGTAGCCAGTTAACAATACCTGATGGTTATTACGGGTTTTGCTCACTAAAAGAAGCAATGAGTAACTTCGACATTACCCTCAAACTTAACAATGCAAATCTAAAAACAATGTTAACATTCAAGTCTGAAGAAGACACAGGTTACTATTTTGATAAAGAGCTAGCTAAAATGTTAGGCTTTGCAGCTGATAATCATAGATTTAGAGTTACACCAAACAAAACTACTTAGAGGGGGAAAATCCGCTCAATCTTGCATTACATTCATTACTTATGTTCATTTGGATGAGCTGAGCACTGATGAAAACTTATATGATGGAAGGCCCTCAACTGTTTTAAGAGCTCTTCCATCAGGAAAAGCTGCATATTGCGATTATGAAATTATACAATTCCCTAATCTACAGTTTAAAAGATTAGTTTGTGGGAGGGTCGGGTCATTTAATATAAAAATTGCAGACAAAACAGGGAAAGTCGTGAAATGTGATAACCTGCACATTGTTTTGGAAATAAAATAATAAGTTGTTCTAAAAAATGTCGTGTGGGCCAGAAGAATCAGGAGTTACATTAGCGCCTGTGAGGTGTATAACTTTAGAATTAAAAAGACCTTGCAGACGTTGCGGACTTTGAACAAAATGGTGAGATAGGCGCTTTGTATGGTTTTGAGTACACTAAAGATGGTGATTATAAACGCAAAGAGGTTGGCGACAACAAAAAGTTTCCTAAACTAGAGCAACTGCGCAATGTAGAAGCAAATAATGCTGGCCAGTATGAATATAAAATAGTTCGAAAACCTGACAGCAAATGGCATTTAGAACCATATTTAGAATGGGACATAAAATTTGAATTCATAAGCCCATTTACAAAAAAATTTTAGAAAATCATTCAACTCAGGGCCTTTACATGTAAGTCTTATGCCAGAGGACAATAGTCGGAAAGAGATTGAAATAAAGCCGTATGGGAATAAACAGTACACCCTCCACAGAAGAGAAACGGTTTTGAAAGATGCTTCTACAAAATTACAGTTCATTCCGCAAATGAAATTAGCAGACACGTTCACAATGATATTTGAAATTTCTGTCTTAAAAGATGTGGAGAGGGGTGGGGTTGTGGGCGTTAGTGACGTCCTTCTAAAGGAATTCTAATTAGCTGGCAAAACTTAGACGTTGACAGTCTTAAAGTTACTGTCGTCGTTCTTTACGATGGTGGGGGGATTAAGGTCGTTACAACCAGTGACAAAATCAATATTAATCTAAATAGAAACAATCTTACAGAACTAAATTGGATTAATCTTACCCATTAGATCTTATAGGATTTTATTATACTGAACAAGTTTGACAGAGAGCATGAAAAAACAATAACTGGATTAGATTAAATTCTGTTATAAAACTATGGAGCAGTTAAACTTTATGACAAAAACTCCTCATTGTTCATTGATTTGTGGACAGACTGGTTGTGGAAAAATAATATTTGTCCTAGACCTATTACAAACAGTTTATCGCTATAATTTTGATCATATTGTGATTTTCTGTCCAACACTTAAATGGAACAAAGCATATCATGATAGAAGGTTTATATTGGACAGATGATGAAATATATTTAGTTGATCCTAGCAATAAACTGAGTGAGTGTTTAGAACAGTTTTATAGACTGTTTGAAGGAACACAGACACTATTTATTATAGATGACTGTTCGGCAGAAAGAGACATAGTTAAAAAGAGAAATACTTGTCAAAACTGGCTTTCAGTGGAAGACATGCTGGAATAAGTGTGTGGATTTTATGTCAAAAATATAACTCAGTTTTAAAAGACTTTAGAGAACAGTTAAAGACTGTAGTTTTATTTCACATGAAAGACAGAGCCTCATTTGATGAATGTTTGCGTGAAAATGATGTTATTGAAAATGATCAGGAAAAACATAGGATTAAGAAAAAAACAAAAATCTAAAAAGTTTAGTAAATTGTTTTGAAACGGATAATCCTACACAGTATGTTTTTTTGTAAAAAAATGTTTTTTTTTTTGTTTATTGAAGTTTTACTTGTAAGGAAGGGGAAAAAACACGGATTCTGGAGTAAACCCGGTCAAAACCCTGGTTGAGCCCGGGGGTTGACCCGGGAACCCGTTTTTTTCCCTTTTCTCGGAGAGAGGGAAAAGAAAGGGGGGAGAGAAAGAAAAAAAGGGGGGGGAGGGGAGAGAAAAAGGGAAAAAAAGAGAGGGAAAAGGAAAGAAGAAAAAAGGGGGAGAGGAAAAGAAGAGAGAGGTTGGAGAGAGGGGAGAGAAAAGAGGGAGGGAGAGCGGAAGAGGGGAAGGGGGGGAGAGGGGGGAGTTGGAAAGGGGGAAGGAGGGGGAGGAGAGAGAGAGAGAGACCGTTTGGGAAAAAAAATATTATTTAAAAAATATTTTTTAAAGGGGAAAAGGGTTTGCTTCCCCATTATGTCGTCTTTGGGTTCTTCCCTAAAAAGTGATTTAAAAACCTTTCCCGGTAAGGAGCACAGATTAAACATTTGCCCTTGGGGGGAAAACCTGAGGGACTGTAAAACTAAAAAAAACCAAAACGTGAAAAAAGGGCTCAGTTAATCGCACAAAAAGGAAGGGAAACATCCAGGGAAAACTGAAAATTAAAACAACAAAAGAGGGGGGGGATGGGGGGAAGGGGGGGGGGGAAATTTAAAAGGGGGAAAAAAGAAACATTTTGGGGGACACTGCACACAAATATCACACTTGCGCTATGTTCTTTTTAAAGACTTTCATTTTTCCTATTTACAATTTTTTTAAAAGCAAAATTTTCCCAAAACCAACCGTGCCCCCAAGGGGATATTTCTGTAAAGAAAATGGGAAAGGGGCAGAAAATGGGAGCAAAGGGAAAAAATACCAGAAAAACTTTGTCACATTTTTTTAAAAGAGGGTCAAATAGTCACCCGGCAAAAAGGAAAAACCCCTTTTTAAAGGGCCCCAAAAAACCCATTCCCATCCCCTCAGGTTGCCCCCATTGGTAGTGGCACACCTGTAAAGCCTTTGGGCAAAATTTCTTTTTTTTCAAAAACCCAATTGCCCCCCTAACAAGTAGCTTGGGGTTTTCCAGGTATTGATCCAAAGAGTTTCTATGCAAACTAAAAACTATAAATGACCCCATGGCCTTTCCCAAAAAAAGTCCCTCCCTGGTTTACTTGTGATGTAGTGCCCTTTATCCCAGTGTGGACAACCCCTTGGGCCCCCAGCTTTTTAAGAAAAAAGCGGGAAAAGCACCCCCGCCCCCTGGGGGCGTACCAACGATTTGCAAAATTGGGAAGGGCCCTTTAAAAAATCCCCCTGGAAACTTTAGTGTTTTTTTGGGCAGGGTGGGGGAAGGGGAAACGCACTTTGCTTCTCCAAAAACGGGCACGCCATGGGACCATGCCATGCCTGGGGACTACTTTGGGAATTGCTTTATGGGAGTGTTGGTTGAGAAACTTTTTTAGAGTTTTTTTCCCGTCCCCCTTCTGCCCTAAATTTCTTTACCTCCCCCATTTAAACCCTGAGCTGGGCTCTCTAGATTGGGGGTAGTTTTTAGAGTTGAGGGGGTTTATGTTCTGCTAAAATTTGGTGCCCACGTCAAGACTTCAAAAGAACATCTTAAAACCCTTAAACCCCAGAAAAAAATTGGCTTTTGGAAAACATGGGCAGGAAAAAAAAACTCCCTAGATTTGACAGTTTAAATTTAAAATTTTGAAGGCAGGATAATTTCGATTTTTTTTCTCAAAGGAACTGCTTTGCTTACCTTCCCCCTTTAATTCTTGAAATTCCCCGTTGTTTTCCCAAGGGCTTACCCTCGGGAATGGGCCCACACGATCCGTTTTTAGTCAGTACAGCCCCCCCCAAAGCTGGAAAAACAAGAGCCAAGAATATCCCAAGTATTTGTATTATCGGGAAATGGCTTTGGCCTAAACCCATAAAAGAGATCCTTTAAAGGTGCCCGGAAAGGGTGGGAAAAAAAAAAATTTCTACTTTAAAAAGCTTAAAAAAAATTTAAAGGTAAAAACGGGAAATTGGGTAAACCCCGTAGGGACCCCAGTTTACCTTGAAAATTTCCCCCCATAATAAAAAAAAATTCTCCCCCTTTCCTCTATAGCAATCCACAAAATGTAAAATTTTTTTCCCCAAGAGGGAAATTTATCTCTTCGGGACAGAAAGAGAAAGAACTTGGGAAATTTCTACAAACCTACCTCCCTAGAGGGTTTTTGCCCCTCGGGGTTTCTACAAAAGGAGCCATTTTTTTTCCCCTTGGCAGTAGGGGGGGAAACTTGCAAAAATTCAGAGAAGATTTTAAATTTTTCGTTTCCCCTTGGGAAAATCGCAAAGGGAAAATTAAAAACAAAATTTTAACTTGCAAAAACACCAATGTGTTTTTCATTTTTTTGGGTTTCAAACTGCATCCAAAATAAATGGAAAGTGGGTTTTACAGGAATCTAAGGCTTCGGTGGGCAAAACCACAAAGCGTTTTGTTTTTTTAGGTAGGCTCAAAATTTGAAAAGTGGGCCCGCCCCCCGCCTCCCACTCAACAACCCCCGGGAATCGCTCAGTGCCATTCCTCAGATTTTTTCACAGGGGAAAAATGCAAAAGTGTAGACAGTTTTGCTATCCTGAGAAATATAGGGAAAGGCCAATTTGGCACTATATTTTTTGGGTCTGAAAAAAAGAAAGGATTTTAAATGCACTTCTCAAAAAAAGAAAAAAACTTTTTCATAGAAAGGACGCCTTTTTAAAATTTTCCTATCATGAAGAGTAATGGGAATTTTACAAAAAAGAAATTAATCAGGTTTTTTTTAAAATGATTTGCTTGTCCCTTTTTTAAGTGCCTGGGGATGTCCCCTTCCCTGTGTGTGCGATTAATGGATTTTTTCCCTTTTGGGTTTTTCTATTTGGAGCAGTCAGTCAGTTTTTTCCCCCAAGGACAGGAATTTTTAAAACTGTGCTCTCTTACGGGGAAGGTTTTTAAAACCCCTTTTTTAGGGGGAAAAATCCCAAAGCGACTAAGGGGTAAGAACCTTTTCCCTTTAAAGTATTTTTTTAACTAGTTATTTCCCCTATTCGGTCCCCTTCCTCTCTCTCTCTCTCTCCCCTCCCCCTCCTTTTTTTCTCTTCTTTCCTCTCTCTTTTTTTTTTCTCTCTCTCTCTCCCCCCTTTTTTTTTGGCTCTCTTCTTTTTTCCCCTCTCTTTCGCTCTCTCTTTTTTCTTTTCTCTCTCCCCTCTTTTTCTCTCTCTCTTCTCTTCTCTTTTCCCCTCTCTCCCCCCTCTCTCTCTTTTCTTTTTTTCCTTTTTTGGTATCGGGGTGGGTTCATGCTAAAATTTCTTATATTGCGGGAAATTTTTTTTTTTCCCCTTCCCAGTGGATAGTTTTTGTTGTAACCCCTTTTTTTGGGGGCCTTTTTACAAAGTTCAAAATTTGGGAAAAAGGGGGTTTCATTTTAACAGAAGAAGCGGCAAGTATAAAATTGGTGTGGGGGCATTTGTTTTAGTGTCCCAAAATTTTTCCCTCCCCCCCCCCTTTCCCTTTTTTCTCCCCCCCCCCTTTTTTTAAAACCTTTAAACTACAATAGACACCAACCCCTAAAGACGGGAAATTTTTTTAATCGGTGAAAGGGGACATATATGGGGGTTTAGCACAAATTTTCTTGAAAAGTTTTTAGTAAAGATAGTTTCCTAGTCTTCTCTCTTTTCTTTTCTCTCTCTCTCTTTTTTCCTCTCTATCTTCTCTCTTCTCTCTCTTTTCTTCTCTCTCTCTCTCTTCCCCCTGCCCCCTTATGATATTTGGGGGGGTTTTTAGTTTAAAACCCTTGATATTTTTTTCCCCAAGTGGTTAGATTCGGGTTTTGTCATGTGCATTTACTAAAAATTGGTAATAGGAAAGGCAGTTTTTTAAAAAAGAACATGGTTTGCAAGGAATTTTTTTTTTTGCGTGCCCCCAAAAGTGTTTTTTTTTCCCCCTTTTCAATCCCCCCCCCCCCCCCCCCCCCCCCCTCCCCTTCCCCCACCCTTTTTTTTTGGGTTTTAATTGCGGTTGCGATGCGTGGTTTCTGTTTCAGCTTGAAAAAGCTTCGGCAAAAAATTGAAATAAACCCTGAACCCAAAGGGTTCCCTGGATTCGAGTCTTTTTTTTTTTGTTTTAAAAAAGTTTGGACTTCAACTTGGCCCCGGGGGCCACGAGTGCTGGTGGGGGCAGTGGGGGGTTTTTTCCCTTGTTTTTTTTTGTCTTTGGCCTTTTGCTACCCTGGCTTGCCGCTGAAGTTTCCCGGAAAAAACCCATGGCTTCAGACGGGGATCATAAAAACTAGCAGGGGAATATATTATTTCTTAAAACGCAGAAAATTACAGAATGGTTTTTTTTCCCCAAACTGTACCAAGGAGAAACTTGTCCCTTTAAACGGCATAAAGCGGGTTTTAAAAACCTTTCCCCTACAAGCCTAGCCCTTTCTTTTTTGTAAAATTCATTGTAATCTAGTTATTTGTTTAGCGTAAATATTTTGGGATTGTGGACACCGTTTGCAAGTAAAATTTTGCAGCCCGAAACTGTGAATATTATGATCGGGTTTTTAAAAACAAGGTCATTTACTGTATGGTAAAGTAGTGTGGCCCGTTTTGTGTATCAAACTAAAACTTTGTTTGCTGGAACTTTGGGAGGGGCCTTAGAGACACTCTCCAAAGGAAAATGCATTTCACTTAACCCCAAAATGCATTGACTGAAAAAACCTCCCCATTGTACAACAAAAAAGTGGTTTTCGGGGAAAATTTCAAACTGTTCCTTTCCCGCCCGGAAGCCTTTTTTGGCCCAAAAATCTGCCCAAGCCCACTGCGCTTTCAAAAAACGCACACATGTGGAAGGGGGGAAAAAGAAAAATCTCGAACAAGGAAAAAGAAATTAAAAGAAAAAGTTTGTTCCCCCAGGGAAAATGACCCGAAACGATTGACCCCATCGTGCTCGTGAAAAATGTGGGTTTTTCCCCAAAAACAAATCCGATTTTTTCCCAATGTAGATTCCTTTGCCCCCACCCCCGAGATTTTATTGATGTTTTCTGACCGGTAATTGGGTACCCCCTGCCTGGGTGGAAAGTTTAAAGGGGGCATAGATACTTTGAAATAAAAAATCAAGAGGGCTGAATCCCAGATGCAATACCGAAAGGACGTTTTTGAAAAGGGCCGTGGGGACCAAACAAACCTCAAGATCAGCTTCCCAAAGTTGACCCCGCTCTTGGGACTTTCTTTTAAGCCTGTTCCAAGA